>CM073779.1:90995722-91205542 GCA_037158775.1 Hetaerina titia | reverse complement strand
GATTAAACGGGTGGTCTACGGGCCGCGACCGTTGAGTACTTCACTCCGTTGCATAATGGTGTTATGACAGTATTCACTTATTAAGGATACATTTTTATGACGCTCACACGTTATATGCACCGTACGTATATATGTCGTATTCTGCCAATATGTATCTCCGCCCCTATCCCGGAAGTAGATGTATATTATATTCCGTGATTTTATGTGATTAAAAATGAACCCTTATTTAGCTTAGATATTACTAATTTAATAGAATAATTAAAATTCTTTGGTCTACTCATTCGTACCGGATGATGACTATGCTATTAACAAGGGAGGCTTTCGTTAAATGTGATGGCTTAATCCTTTTGTACCTTACCTTAAAATCATGCCACCAACAAAGCTTTGTGCAAATAACTCATTTTTTTCTCGTTATCTATATTTCCAATTATTGGACTTGCCACTGGCTTGCTTGCCACAATTATATTGAATTCACTACAGTTGTGACAAACGATATTGGTAGTTAAAATCAGTTTTCTTCAGAAAAACATATAAAGCCATGCGCAGTTTCACTATAAAAAATCAAAATTAAATTATTATACTCGATCAGAAAAAGTATGACTAAACTATCCTACACTTGGAAGCACAACACACTTCAAATCAATCAAAATACTTCACTTCAATACATCTCAGAGAAATAATTATGTGACTTTATGAAAGATAAAAATCCCAAACCCTCTTACTAAGTTTTATGTTAATTCTTACAATCGCCTAGAAGATGACAAAAACTGACGAAACCATGGCCAATAAATCAAAATTATAGTCTGAAAAGTCAAAAAGGGGTGTTTTACTATGTGCTTGACTTCATTTTTTCAGGAATATCCTTTAATAGAGTTAATTTAAATATGAAATAAAGACGAGCTATGAAGTTTCGTATCCATAAAATATGACGACTGAGGATCAAGAGTACTCCATAATTCCCATTAATGAGTCAAACGTTCATTTGTTAAACTACTCAAGGATCCCAATACTAATATCGTCACAAAGAGCCCGCAAAAACACAACATAATGTACAAAATCTTTATGAACGTATATCCTTTCGGCCTCAGTAAACTATCATAGTGCCCTTCGCCCCTGACATTCGAATGAATAGCAGTATAGGAGGCCGTAAAGATATAATTCAGAAACTTATTCGCATTAAATCAAACAAATCCCCCGTGACAGGAGGTGATCTCATCGAGAGTTTCCATTGACCTTATAACGTTGTACCGTTCCTCAAAAAGCAAGTAAATTTCTCAAGGCTAGAAGGTACCTAGCGCCACTCAAATTTTTTAGGAAAGTAATAACTCTCACCCAATCACCGTAAATCTCACTAGCATTCAGTTTCTGGAAAATTTAGAATTCCTCATGCGCACTGTGGTTGCTCTGCGTTTCTTGTGGCGAAGTTCACTGAAGAGCATTTTACATCAGCCGTCTTACGCGCCATTTCTTTGACTCCACAAACTTATGAATCGTGGAGTAGGAGAGACAGTCTGTTCCACTCGAATACTTAGCTCCGGTGGAAAAGCTTTCAAGTAGAATTTTAATGAACTCGATGATCAACATCTCTTGCTTCAGCTAACGAATTCGCTGACACCGAAAGCTACTTCACCGATCGTCTTGCTTCCCTTAAAAAATATCAATAAATAATCCACCTTTTGAAAAATAGGATCCTTGGTCATGAAACAACTACCTAAAATCGATTCGAACACGTATTACACTATAAATTATTCGAATTTAAAACCAATTTGTAATTGCTCCATCAAAGGTTTAGCTGGAGATGTATCAAAAGTAGGCAAACTAAATTGCTATTGTGTAGTAATTTCACTTCTTGAGGGAATGCTCCACCAACTCTGTGATGACATAGAATCGAATACAACAACATCGAGGATGTATTAATACAGGTATAAATAAAATTTTCATAATTCATTCTGTACTACATTCGCTTGCTTCCTAACCGTTTTTCTAAGACACCGTAGCACTAAATACTACTGTACCCCTTAGACCTGACTAACATGTCACAAAAATTCTTAAACTATATCATATCTGTTACAATACCTAGTTTTTAAAACTACTTGCTTTCTACCTCCCTTAATTCCAACATGCCTATTCTTTTCCCCCCTCAACTTCACTTTCCCAGCATTCTCACCTCTATTATTCATTTGGATTAATTACTACTTACGAATTCGCTTCAGCGAATTGCTAATAACAGCCGTTGCTGTTATTAGGAAATACACAAGACTCGATCTCATACCCACATGCATTTTTATAGGCATCGTGCAATAATTTTCGTGTTTGGATCAATCATTTAATTTTTATTTCTCAGATTATTTGTTATGTAAATATTTAAATACTCTCTGTCTCCGTAAACTCTCAATCTTCCCTCGTTACTCTTGACACCATGTTTCCTTGACCCCATATATTTCTCGCCTTAGTTAATGGTTCAGACCTTTGTATTTCTTTTCTCTAATTCAAAGTTGACGTTCTTCCATTTCATCTTTCATTCAGATTCCAATGCATGGCTTTTTAATAACTTTTCTATTTACTGTTTCTATTTTTTCGTTCGCAGCATTAATTATTCATTGTTAGAGACAATTCTATCTCTATTGCACTGTACTGGAGCCCTTAACCTAACCCAGAATGTTGTCAATTTCGTCCTGGCACTTCATATTTTTCGGCTCAGTTAAGTCTTTTACATTTAACTTTCTTAAACTCCTCATTTTCATTTTTTTAAATTTAGCATGGCAAATTATGATCCGAATCCGCATCTTTTCCCGGTAAACTACGGTTATATGACCGTATTCCTAAATGTATGCATAAACATAATATAATCTAACAGATATATCCATGTTTCTCTCAGCATTCAAACGTGGCACTTATCTTTAACGTGGAATCATCCCTGAAACGGCCGTCCCACAGGGCCCCCCTGCAACCGGATCACTAAATAGCGGACGTTGGGAATAGCTTTCGTATGACTCCTACCGTTCGAATTTTATGTCAAAGTTGACCACACTATGGGAGTTTATCAATGCTTTTACCTACTTAGGAATACGCAAACCCTTCAACCACGTTAAGGTTGTAGTTAATGGGATGGCCTAAAGTTAATAAAGAGAATTTTTTCTTGCACAGTAATTAGAAGATGTCTAGATGATGAAATCATGACTTCTCCTATCGTAAGAGCTGTTTGATTAAAACAACGTGAAACATCTCTAGCTGCAACTGTCAGTAGATGTCAATTATTCGTCAAGTAATTAATATATAATTCTTCCAAACAGATTTCGGCGTCACATCCGGCAGACAGCTTCCGGATTACCCGTGTGCTTTCGTCTTCAACAGCAGTGAGACGTTGAATGGGTCTTTCTCGAGTCCTAACTATCCCGGTAACTACCCCAGAGACACTGAATGCCACTATTTTTTCTACGGCAAGGCAAAGGAGAAGGTCCATATTCATTTCACCTACTTCGACGTTGAAGGAGTTTTGCCGTAAGTAAAAAAATCACCATGAACTCACTCCCTTCTACCAGCTTATTTCCGGCTAGTTCTTTTTTCAAGAAACTGCGGGAGATGCCGCAACAGTAACTATTAACGGAGTCATCCGCTGTGTGTGTATTATAATGCAACAATTTCAGAGAGTAAAAATCATTCGCCTTGTTCAGAGTGTAAGAGGACGTCTCGGTAGCTTAAATGGTTAAAGCACTCGGCCAGATATCGAGGGATCCGGGTTCGAATCCCGGTCAAGGCGAATGATTTTTACTCTCTGAAATTGTTGCATTATAATTCTTTTTTAGTTGACCCATTATAGAGTATCTGTTTTCTTTCTTCTCTGACTTTCGTATCTGTTCTAATTTTTAATAATTCAAAATATTACACTTGCAGATTTAGTCATGTAATTTTAATGACAAACTGAAATGCAGTGCCAAAGAACCAAATTAAAAGACATTTGTTGAAAATCTCCTCATAAATATTTTTACCATTCATTAATAAATTAGTTCTTATCATTCTACTCTCCTCTGTATTAAAATGCAGAAGTTATTAGTGGTGGAGTAGAGAGAGTGGTCCTGTGGCACTATCTACTCTACCACTATATTTGGTGTAAAATGGATGTCTGAATACTCCTAAGTCTGCTAAAAGGGTTGGCGGTTGTTTTGCTCCCGTTAAATATGTAATTAAACCATTTTTGATATGCCTAGAAATAATAACGAGATTTGTTTTAAATTTCCTTCCTGAAGACGACTTTGAAAAGAGCGTTTGGAATTTCTTTGTCAGATATTGTACATTCATTGGGATACAGAAATAATTTGTACTTTGAAAGTATTTGTTCAAGCCCATTAGAGTATGACCGCAGGGATCTAGTACGTACATAGTTTCTTTGCGACCAGCGTTCTGGTACTTACTATTTTCGGGTTCTTTATCTTTTGTGAGGTAAATAATGAACCGGAATAATTTATCAAGTGTTTTGATTTTGCATTCCTTTCATGTAATACTTGAAAATATCTGCCATATTGTGGCAACATCGGACTACACAACTTATATCATGCTATAATTAAAGACTCTGGTGGTATGAAATTTGCAGGGAATGTCAATTTTGGTGAATTTTTATTAAAACATTTTGCGCCTGGAGTATTTGAAGGTATACCAAATTGAATTTCAATTGAAGCGTTTTATCTTGTAACCTCTTTATTATAAACATATCTTCAAATATTAAACATTTGATATTTATGAACTGCAGAAGCATGTACCCCAAATTTTCTGTGCGCATGACAATGTCTCCTTGTTTCTGCTAGCAAAAACTGTAATATTGACTAAATTTACTCCAAATAATATTGTATTGTGAAATAAGGTATTAATATTTCGCATGTCCTAATTTTACAAACATTAAAATGTTTTTGACTTATCCTGATTTCGTCATGATTTCATTGTGAAAATACAAAATTTGTGAGTAATTATTCATCATCTTTTAAGGTTACCTCTTGAGTTGAAGTAAATTATTGAAAGCTGCCTCAGAAGTCGACATTTTTTACTTTCAAATCAGTTTTCTTCTATTCTATGTAGTTCTTTATTTTTAAAACCCTTTGGAGCCGTTCAAACACATCATTTAACAACGTCACCTAAAATAAATCCTATGTAGCTTATCAAGTATCTGTTCAATATTTCTGTTCTCCCTAAGATCCAACAATCCTGAAGAGTTGGCTGAAGATTGGCTGAATTTGAAAGAAAATTTCATAGCCAAAATGGCCGGCATTAAGAACACGTATGTTGTCATTTGTATGCAAGTGATATCACAGTTACATATCCGATCACGATTATCTTTACGTACAATCACAGGAAATTTTCAGAAGTTTACTTCTTATAATGATGCAATCTCTGGAAATGTATTGATGCAATCTCAATTTCATTTTTCTTGTGCTTTGTATGTCGTCACGCTTCAACCAAGCCACGCTTAGACGCTGAATTCCTCCCATTTTCCTTTCAAGATGTGACGAATCCTCAGCTAGTGACTACGTGGAGTTCTCCAATTTCCTAGCGAGGGATCGCAAGTACCCGAGGCTTTGTGGCCAGCTCAGAGAGTTTGACATCGAGTCGGATCGGAAGTTCTTCAGGGTCACGTTCCGCTCGAACTACCGCCTAGACGGCAAAGGGTTCCACGCCACGTACCAGTTCCTCGATGACGTCGACAGCTTCACTGTCAAGCCGTCGCCCAGCGCAGCGCCTTCCTCTGTTTACAGGGAAGTGACCTCTGTCGGTTTAAAAGGTGTGTGCGATTTCCAATATTTATTTGTAAATGTTGTACTCTCCCTCGATTTGTTCCCAACTCTTAGTTCTTCAACCACCTCGCAGCATCCGATTCTCGAGAAAAGTTATAATGATTTGGATAATAGAATAATAGTGTTTGCGTAATTTCCTGTTATTATCATTAGTTGAGAGAAGAGTCGCTGGTGGAATACGACGGTATTCCCAATTTAATAGTGTCATTTGAGGTCTATTTTAAAGGAACCTCAAAAATTATCAACGACAAAGCAATATTGATTTAAGTCAGGTGATGTAGAGAGATATATGTATTCCAATTCTTCTGAATTTCTACTTAAAAGAGAGGGTACTCTGGGTAGGGTAATGTGTTGGTTGCTAAATCAGACCGACAGAAAACTTATTCAAATATGCGATGTGCGTAGAAAGGTAGCTGTTATCGCCTACATATCCAAGTGAAACTTTTTTGACTGAGAAAAATGTTATTTTCTCAATAACTAAAGACGAAGAAGAATGAATTGTACGTAATTCTTTTTGTTGAATGAATACCGGTATATTATGGTGGTCACTTTAATTTTTAGTGTTCCCACGAATATTTAGGAATTTTAAATTAAATTCCGATGATGAAATCAGTTTTAGTCGCATTTTTTCAAGAAGCAGTCAGTAAACATATTACACTTCATTTTCGTGTCGATTGTTTCCACAGATTACTGCATGGACTACTTTTCTTCTGTACTTTATTCTTTCATTCATTTGGCATCCTAGCTCTAGCATGGGTTATTAACATTGGAGTACAGCTGTAAGAGTCAACGGAACGCTCAAGCTCTTCCACCACGTGAAGGATAGAGCCCAGGTGGAGGTGATAGGGAATAGATAACACAGGCCAACAAAAAAAAATTTGTTTGGTGCCGGGAATCTTTGTGTTGATTTTAACTATATTTGTAGAGCTGAATCCAAATATGAAATACGTTTTTATTTAACAGCCCTACTTTTTTAGATATGGCACATCTTACGATTAGTTGTTTTAATGTTTAGTATATTCCGGAAAATAATTTTCAAAGTTAAATAAATCTATAAGTATGCATGGGAATATATGGTAAAAGAAAATAGGAAAAATATTACAGACTTTGTGAAACGTGCATACTTGGGATATTTTGGTGTTAAGCTTGGTGACCAAGATAAAACATGAGCACCGCATTTTGTGTGTAAAACATGTACTGAACATCTGCGGCAATGGACAACAGGACAAAGGAAAAGTCTTAAATTTGGTGTGCCAATGGTGTGGAGAGAACCTGTGAACCATATTGACGACTGCTATTTTTGCATAGTAAATGTTTCGGGAATTAATCGAAAAAATCGCCACAAGTGGACATATCCAGATTTGCCTTCAGCTAGACGCCCGGTACCCCATTCAGAAGAAATACCGATCCCAATATTTCAGACGTTACCAGATATATCTAAGGAAGAATTTGAGTTATTTGAAAACATTTCTCATTCTATTGACGATAGTGGCAGTGACTACGAGGGGGTATCAACAATTCCTCAACTATTTCATCAAGATGAACTAAGCGATCTTGCTAGAGAACTGAACTTATCGAAGGAAGCATCGGAACTACCAGCATCAAGACTGCATGAAAAGAATTTACTGCAACCCGGTACAAAAATAAGTTTTTATCGCACAAGGTAAAGGATATGCTACCCTTCTTTACTCAAGAAGACAATCTTACATTTTGTTTAGACGTTAAGGGTCTTTTGGAAAAAATGGGACTACTATCACAATATGATGCTAGTGATAGGCGTTTGTTTATTGATAGCTCCAAGCGTAGTTTAAAATGTGTACTTCTTCACAATGGTAACAAGTTTGGCGCAATACCAATCGCTCATTCAACTAAAATGAAAGAAGAATACGATACAATAGCATTGGTCTTACAGAAGATAAAATACCAGGAACATTGCTGGGTGATTTGTGTAGATTTAAAAATGGTGAACTTTCTTCTTGGGCAGCAAAGTGGCTACACAAAATATCCTTGTTTCTTGTGCCTCTGGGATAGCAGGGACAGACAAAACCACTGGATTAAGAAGGAGTGGCCTAAGAGAGAAAACTTGGTTGTTGGGAAAGAAAACATCATTGCTGAATCTTTAGTTGAAAGAGAGAAAATCATCTTACCGCCTCTACATATTAAACTAGGCCTAATGAAGCAATTTGTAAAGGCTCTTGACAAGGATGGTCCATTCTTCGGCTACTTAAGACTAAAGATGCCCCATATAAGTATTGAAAAACTTAAAGCTGGTATTTTTGAGGGGCCACAAATCAGACAACTTACAAAGGATCCTGCTTTTGTCGAGTCAATGAATGAGATTGAAAAATTAGTTGGATGTCATTTGTTGAGGTCATAAAAAATTTTCTAGGAAATCACAAAAGTGAAAATTATATTGAGCTGGTAAACATTATGCTCAGTAACTTAAAATCACTTGGATGTAATATGAGCACTAAAGTTCACTACCTACACAGCCACTTAAGACAATTTTCTTGGAAATTTAGGAGACCCAAGTGAAGAAAAAGGTGAAAGATTTCACCAGGATATAAAAACAATGGAAGCTCGCTACCAAAGAAGATGGGATAACCATATGACGGCAGATTACTGCTGGTGCTTAAAACGAGACTGTTTGAACAAAGTGCACTCAAGAAAATCGCGCAAAAGAAGCTTCCGATGTGTTGAGTGATGTTTTTATGTATTTTTTTCTTTTCAATTTGTTTTATTACAGTAAAAAATTTTAATATTTGTGTTCAATTGTATTGTAAAATTCTTTTGTGTTTGTGGGTGATTTAACAGCCCTTGAAATAAATCGAGTCTTTATATTTAGTGGGTTTTATTATTAATATAATATTCCCATATCATCATGTAGAAGATTTTTTTACGTAAGTAACAACATATCTATATCTTGAAAACTATAGCTGATAGGAAAAAACTAGTGTCATAATTGCATTCAGCACCCCCATTGTTCTTTAAATCAGCATTAAAAGCTCCGGCACCAAAACCACTGTTGGCCTGTGTAATGTGGAAACCAAAATTCTGCATTTCTAATTTCTTAAATTAGGAAGTGAAGTACTGATACTCAGCCAGTATACCCCCATTCAATGAAGTCATTGTAACTCTTAAGAATACATTTTCTTATTTATTACGCAAATTAACCCGAGTGATTTTAACTTTCAAATATACAAATAATGACTGGAATAAATGACATTTTAATTTACACTTTCCAGTTATTTTTAATCATTGAAGTACAATCTTTTTTTTCTAAGTATCACTAGTAAAAGTATACCGAGGTATTTTAGTTGTTTGATCATCCAGCTGGCGTCATTCTTTTGAAGAATATTACGCACTGACTTAAAACTCTGCCATTCACACAGTTCCTTTACCTAGAGAGCCTTTTTCCTTTATTCCCATTCGCTATCCATGTATTCAAGAATTATTCATTATTTTCACTCTCTAGTATAGAATTTTAGAATTTTAGCGAAAACAATAACCCTTAGGCAATCCATCAACTTTTTAAAATATGCTACTAACAAAAGCTTTCCTAGATGAACAAAATTCAAACACACCTTTTTCGAGTCTCTTTGATCCCAAAGTAAAGGAGCTGGAACAGCCCTACCGACATCATTGAAGTTTGAAAACCGCTAAAGAAAAAAGAGAAGTTGTAGCCATACATTGTCCAGATATGAATAGTAAAAAGAAGGAAAAAATCAGTCATGAGAAAATGAAAATCCTTTACGATATTCAGCGGTCCCTGGCTTGTTTTTAGTATCGGCGAAAAAATATTGAAAATCAATGGCAAAATAAAATATGAAAAACTAAAATTTAGAACGGCTGTTTCATCGAAAAAGTTTTAATCATATCCGTCACGGAGCTAAACGTTGAATTCTAATTACTGTTGCCTTTGAATTAGCCTCCTCGTTCTTGAAGAGTCAGCATAGGGTCAGATGAATCCTACTGGGAATAATCCATCTCGCTGCATGGACATCACCCAAGATTTACGAGACGGAGACTACCCCGCCGTCCCCTGATCCCTCGGAGGGTAACTGCGTCTAAATTTCCCCTTCAAGGTGAGAGAAGCATCAAGAACACGTATTTTAGAGGGCCAATCATTTGGAAATTAATTTTGAAAAGAGGGCCGGGGTTAACATAATCAAGCTCGATAAAAAGGCATGAGGAGAAATTATAGCCATATATGAATGAATATGTGAATTGATAACTCCACACGTAATTAGATTAACATACATATTTATGTCCCAGTATATTTTCTGGAAAATTATCCCTGAAAACTATATTTTTCTAACCAGCTTAAAGCATGCAAAACCCCTCCAGTCATCTGGGTTGAAATAGCCATTTGGCGTCATATGGGCAACGAATAATTGCATTGCGCAAAAAGAGGCCCAGTGATCTTTCGAAGGGTTTTGATAGCTTAGAAGCACCAACCACATAGGATTATCAATATGTGGAACGAATTTTTTTATCTATTTTTTCGTTTATTGACGAATGAGTCGACATCGAGATTCCTCACTAGACCCAGGCTGGGTGTAGTCATAAAATTCTTTCATGTTGGGACACAACGTCTAGTCCTAGGATATACATGAATGGCCGGACAAAGGCTAAATCAATACTGAAAGCTGATGAACTTCATTTGATTCTTATCAATTCACAAAAAATGAATCAATAGATTTTGAAAACGAAACCACTACTATTGTGTTTGAAATAATTGGAATTTCATTGGCAGTTAAATAAACATTCACATACGCAGAATCAAAGGTTAAGGCAAGGGCTCACAATGCACGCCTGATAATCTTACAAATCCCTAAATACAAATGCCTTACCTCTGTTCTTCCAATTGTAAGGGATCACTCCTCGAAAGAAAGCAAAATTATTTAAAGAATACGTGCAAAAAAGCATTTTATTCCTTATTTCCTATGCCCTCAACAATAGAAAAGGCTTTTAATGGAACACTTCGAAAAAAGTCAAAGAGCCCAGTTGAAACTAGCGCTTTGAATTTCTCATCAGACACTACCCAGATGGGCCGTTTTCGATCCATGTACTTTCCATTGAAAATATACCTGTTGATCTTTTGAAACGAAGAAAATGAAAATAGTTAAAGTAAAAAGTACATAAATACACCTAAGAACTAAAGGATTTTGACAGGGGAATGCTACACGTAAGAAAATCGATGAAAATAAAGGAAATTAGAGCATTATAAAGCCAATGGAAATTCGAATAAGATATTGTCTCAAGTACATGGGTCAAGTTTCTGGCATGTGCCTGTTATATTACATAAAATCATAGTTATAGCACATAAGGAAATGCATATTCACGGTTCATTGGAATTAAAGTAAATGGGAATTCAGTGACAACAGTTTGGTTAAACAACTTTTCATAATGCGCTCAATGGTATGGTTCGTACAGCATAATTCATTTTCAAGTAACGAAATTTGATGAAATCGATTGCTTCCAGTGTTTTCCAAAATCTTACGAACTTTGAAAAATAAATAGGATTATCTGTCCATGAAAAGACATATAGAGAGGTTCAATACACCATAATTGCATTATATATATTATATATAAAAATATTTATGTATAGGGAAGACGGTTCTTTCCCCTGTGCCGGTTATGGCTTCCCAGGATTAGGATTAGAGGTGTAAGGCAGGGTTTCCCATTGTCACAGGTGCTGTTCAACGTATATGTGGAGGACATTATTAAAGAGGCATGGGAAGAATTGGAGGTGGGAATGAAAGTCGGAGGGGAATTCGCAAAATCGGTCAAGTTTGCTGATGACCAAGCATTAGTTGCTCAGTCAGACAAGGGGTTGCAAGCATTGCTGAGTGAATTGGAGGTTCAGTGCGATAAATATGGGATGAGAATCAATATTAATAAAACAAAGGTTATAAGATTTTCCAGAAAGAAGAAGGCTAAGCTAAGCATTAAAATAGGAGGGGAAAAAATAGAGCAGGTAGAACAGTTTACGTATCTCGGAAGTGTTCTGGACCAACACGGTCAAAGTAGTAGGGACGTAAGGAAAAGAATTGCGCTAGGCAAGGAGGCTTTCTCAAGGAGGAGGGAGTTGATGACGGAGACGTTGAGTAGGGAGGTTAAGAAAAGACTCGTCAAAACTCTGATATGGAGCGTTGCTATGTACGGCGCGGAAACGTGGTCACTGAAGCAGGAGGATAGACGTGGATTGGAAGCTTTTGAAATGTGGGTGTGGAGAAGGATGGAGAAGGTGAAATGGACCGAAAGGAAAACAAATGAGGAAGTACTGGAGATGGTGGGTGAGGCGAGAGTTTGTTGAGAGAAATCCTATGGAGGCAGGAAAAATGGATGAAAGGCGTATTGAGCGGTAGTGAAATGTTGAGGAGGGTAATAGAGGGGAGAATGTTGGGCAAGCGAGGAAAGGGCAGGAACAGGATAGGGATGTTGGACGGGATGAAGGGAGGAAAGAAGTACACAGAGATGAAGAGGAACCTGATGTAGAGTGGGTTGCTGGATTGGGTTTTGTTTGGAGTTACAAAATGTTCATTTGATAGTTGTGTCCATCCAAAAACCTACCTTAATCGATAGATTGCCAATTAATTAATATATACACACATATATAAATAAACTATTTTTATGAGAATTCTAGCTGTTTTCGGTGTAAGCCCTAACCGATGATAGAAGGGCAAAATAAGACTTAAGGCATCGGTATGGAAGATAAGGTTTGTATTGGAAGTCAAATCAAGGAAATGTTCCCGTTTTTAAGCCTTCTCCAAGCGGAGAAGATTATTTTTTGCGTTAAAGAGTTCAATGCACCAATGGATAGGAATTTGATTCGCTGACTTCTTAGTTTTTCAACATGGACATGGAGGAAAACATATAAACTTTGATGGGAGGGAACGAGTTCCTGAAGGGTTGGGAAATAGACTATGAAGCTTTTGGTCGAGGTCCCAGTGTTACGACAATTGTTCAGCTTCTGAACAAATCGTTTTTCTCTCCGTTTTTGGAAAGAGATGGCTAGATAAATAACTGCTACTACCAATACATGCTTCGATGTTGATGTCGACCATAATTGTAGACGGACTCCCAACAGATTATTAAATTAAGCTTTGCACTCACAACTACAGCTCGATGACATTCCTCCAGTTAAAGTTGTTTTGGAGATAATAAGAGGTCTCATATAGAATCTCCGGGATGGGACTCATGAGAGGGAGCAGTAATTAAAGCGGATGAATATAAAGAAAGTAAGAGGGAATGTGAGATCCTTAAGAGTGATTGGTTACTATTAAATGCGAAGATAGATGTGACTAGGTCGGAACTATAAATTATAGGATTCAACAATCATAAATAAATGGCTGATGATGAACAACGGAGAGCGACTACAGTCATGAAAATCAATTAGAATGGTTTTAAGGGGATCGGAATGGCTAATGTACAGGCTTCCCACCGAGAAGACCCTGGTTCAAATCCTGGAGACAACAAATATTTTTCAGTGGTATCCCGATCCCTACTTGAGGTGCTTTGAGGAGAGCACTTTGAGTGAGACGACGTCCGCCGGATGGGATGTTAAACTGCCGACCCCTTGGCGCCTTTCGACAAGTGCAGGCTAATGCCGACGCCGGGTTTCTCTCCACCCTTCCTTTCCCTGCCATCCTTAATGGCGAAAATGACATTAGCTGTCGGTCACCTCCCGAAAAAAACTAACTACAAACAATGGATTTAAGATCTAATTATGCAGGGGAAAGAAAGAAATTAGATATTGAGCTATTATGGTAGATATAGCAACAAGTTGAGTCATTCTCCCGACCTTTCATTTTTTTCAATATTCGATCTTTCGACGATTTCCACCTTTTAACATAAGACGGTCGAAGCTCAACGGACATAATAGCTGTAGCTAAGAAAGCATCCATGAGGTGAAACAACTACCAGTCTTAAAGGATATAATAACCCAATAAAGAAAGTAATATGAAAGAATATCCCGTTGTAATTTGATTGGAAGCATGAATTTTTGGAAACTTTGGAAACATGCTGAAACTTCTAACTGCAGTTGTACCTGATATATGTAAAATATACAGGAATTAGCATATAAGTGACTGTAAAGAGAGTCCAGAGAAGGATACAGGAGGATCAGCCTTTATGAAACACTCAACTACAAAGAAAAATCGGATTAATAGGGTATAAATAAATAAAACGGATTTTTAGTAATATAATAGTGGGGAAATAAAATTTAGGGTTTCATGCGAGATGAAACATCGGCCAAATAAAGAGGGGTGTAAGGCATGAAATTAAACGAGGCTGATGAGAATTATCGTCTAATAGGTAAGAAAGGAGGCTCTCAAAAACCCAATCTTTGAATTTAAATGTTTATGAATAAATAATGGCTAGAGAATAAAAAGAGATATGAAAGAGAATATGGTGATTTGAGGGAGGGGGCCAGATAAGGTTGAATTCGGGGCTGCAAGACTATTCGCATATTTAGATAAAAACGAGCTGCCAACGCGGGAGCTCTTTAATGTGCTTGTCGTAAAGAATGGGCATGTGGAAAGGGTGTGTGGGGTGACGCTGGCTTTAGAGAAAATTATGAAGATCAGCTTACCCGGTCACCAGTAAATTTCAGAATAAACTGCTGCGGTGGTAGTTTACCACCCGTGGTTGAGTGATTTTCATTGTAATTTGTCCATAGAGAAATTATGGACGGGTTTTTAGTTTTATAATATCTTAGATTAAAATATTTTCTAAATAAAAACAGATTTTTCAGTAACAAATTGAAAGTTAATCGTTTTTTTCACATTACGCAATCATTTGTATTATATTTAGGAAAATGGTTCAAAAATAAAACATTATATTTATTTGATATTTTATAAGAGCTTTCTTATTTTTTTCCCATTAATTTATTTGGTAATAAATGAATGTGAGTTTCGTCTACCCTGAAAAAAATATTGAAACTATTTTTTGAAGGTTCTAAGCCTTTTAAGCAGCTAAATCTTTCGATTGTAATTCATTTTTTTACAAAAAAATATACATTTTTCCTATATTCTATTCTAATGTGGAGAGGTAAATGCGCAAGGTACTTGAGGCGTGTTTATAGAGAGGAGGATATATCGAGAAGATAGGAGAATATAGGATAATACAGGAGAAGATAGGAGATACAAAGATAGGAGAAATATATCGAGATATTATTATAGTTAGGTAAAGTTCTTATTTTAGGTAAGTATAGGCTTGGATCATAAATTAAAATAGTATTAAATAAAACCTCGTCTTTGATTTGGAAGTGTTGAGTAGATAGATGAGAGTCACATCTGCAAAAAAATATTTGAGAGATGATTGTTTTTTTATTTTCGAGAGGAAGGGATTGACGAGTAAGTTATGAGTGAATGCGGTCAAATAATAGGCCAAAGTAATATGCAAGAACAGGACAGTAGAAAGAAAATTAATAAAGTTGACTTATACCCTTGAATTGGCTTAATTCAGGAGTTTATGGTCTTGCGTGCTTTGACAGGGAACGGATTGTTATACGTATGTACTCATTTCCGATCATCCAACCTTTACTTTTCTACTCGTATCATAAGTGTTCACGAACTATTCTATCTGCCTCTCTTCCCGTACGATTCTAATACCCATATTGTAGAGTTCTCTAATTTATGGTTCATTGGTCCGCGCTTCATTTATTTAATATCATATTATATATCAATTGTTGATTATTTAGCTTGAACGTTTGTTGCTAATGTTTACAGGCATTTAAACCTTAAAATATTTTTAATGACTTTACATTGATTTTTAAGAAGAAAACTAATCAATTTAGTTTAAATTATACTTGGATTCAGATCGGATTCCAGTAAGACATTGATTAACAAAACACACCTGATATAATTTGAAATACTTTCCTAATACTAAATATTTTATTTGACCTTGACTTACTGTTTTGTTACGCATGTGACATTAAGTTCATTCAACTTAGTTTCTCTAAATTTTTATGTTTATCTCCATCAACATTTTGAAAATTTCAATTTCCTTCTCCTTTCTTGCAAAAAAAGAAACTTAAGGAAAAACACTATTTTTAAAAACTCCTACTTTCATTTTTTATAGGTTTTTTAAAACATGTTGGAATTTAATCTGTATAATATAACACCCAATGACCATTTAAAAATTATGAAAATACAAGTTTTCAAATACACACACAATCCTTCTACCCCCTGCCCCGTGGAAAGAGATATTTTAAGTGGACGCCTGAAAGGCTCCCTGAATTCCGTTGAGACAAGATAAACTTTTTATGAAAATTGAAGTATTGTTAGATCTGGAAAAGTAAACGTAATCATGAACATAATAAATAAAAGATTTATTTGAATTGTTTTTATTGAGGATTTATGTGCCTTTCTGGCGTTATTTTTTAGCTATTCCACTTGAATGAAACAAAGAGACAATTGTGATTTCACTCTTGTCGGCCATCGTATAGTATCTCGCTGCGTGTGATTCATGTATATATATATATATATATATATATATATATATATATATATATAATATATTCATATGATTCATTCATATATATATATATATATATATAATATATATTCATATGATTCATTCATATATATATATATATATATATATATATATATATACATACATGACCCTCCCATGGACTACAACCTTGTCGTGGTGGAAGGGCTTGTGTGTTCCGATGACCCCTAGAGCTGTGCTGGCGGGAGTAATAATAATTACTCCTGGAAGGGTCACCCATGCCAGATAGGTCGAAGGTTAGGAGCCAGACGAAAGTAGTCCACGCAGCGTCTGTTCCTCAGTGAGGCGGCTGCAATGGCGTCTGACCCCAGTGGGGCGGCCATTAACTGATGGTGTCACGTTAAATACACTATTGAGGAAGGCAACGGGAAACCACCTCAATTATGATTCCCAAGAATATAATGATGGGCACTATAGATAATATGAGTCCTGGCAACTACGGGACTCGGCCCAAGAGGCCGTGTGTCGTGCCCGGCAGCGGGAGAGGCAAGGCTTCCGCGGTCGTCATCCCACGAAACCCTTGCAGGGAAGAAATAACTTCAGCAGGACAGAAGACTCAGAAGAAGGCGAAAGTAGTTAGAATAGGAACCTGGAACGTCAGGACAATGTTGAGGAGAGGCAAATTAGAAAATATTAAGCGAGAGATGGAAAGAGGTAATATAGATGTTTTAGGTCTCTGCGAGGTGAGATGGAAGGATAGCGGGGATTACTGGAGTGACAATTTTAGAGTGATATACAGCGGCGGGGACGAGAGCCAACGAGGGGTTGCCGTAATTTTAAATAAAGGGGTAGGAAGAAGTGTAGTCAACATAGAGCAAGCGACTGATAGAATTTTACTCGTAGAGATTAAAGCAGAGCCGACGAACTTGGTCATTGTTCAGGTATACATGCCACCGAGCAACCACAAGGAGGAAGAAGTCGATAGGATGTATGATGAGTTAGAGGATATCATCGCGAGTGTTCCTGCAGGGAAACATTTGATAGTGATGGGGGATTGGAATGCGACGGTAGGCGAAGGAAGAGATGGTGGTGAGGTGGGGGACTACGGTTTAGGCACGAGGAATGAACGCGGGGAGAAAGCAATTGAATTCTGCAGGAGACAGGGGTTAGTCATCACTAACACATGGTTTAGACACCACAAAAGGCGTAGGTATACATGGAAAATGCCAGATGACTCAGAAAGGTATCAGTTAGATTATATTATGGTTAGGCACAGGTTTAGGAACAGTGTGATAAATTCGCACAGTTTCCCAGGAGCGGATGCAGGCTCTGACCACAATTTAGTTGTTATTAAATGTAATGTTCGTTTCAAGAAGATAAGGCAAAGGCGGCGGGTTAGGAAATGGAATTTAGAAGCAGTAAATGGATTAACGAGGAAGGAGAATCAGCACGCTGTAGAGAAAATGATGGATGACGGTAGAGAACTGAGTACTATCGAAGAAAAATGGGAATGTATCAAGAAAGGACTATATTAAGCCGCTAAAGACACTAGAGGAACCGTTAACGGGAAAAGAATAAGGAAACCATGGGTCACGGATGAGATGATTGCAAAGATGGATGAGAGAAGAAGATGGAAAAATGTAAATTCAGAGTTAGGCAAAATGAAGTACAAAGAGTTAAACAATAAATTGAGAAGGGCCACAAATAAAGCAAAAGAAGAATGGTGGAAAACGCAATGCGAGGATATGGAAAGTTTACAGAAGAAGGGTGAAATTGGTGCTCTATACAGCAAGGTTAAGTTATTATCGGGAAGTAAGAAGGCAAGATCTGTGCTAAAAGTTAAAGATAAACGGGGTAAAATAATAGTTGAACCAGGAAAAATCCAAGAGAGATGGAAGGAATATATAGAAACACTGTATGGTAAAGAACTTAGGCCGACAAGGTTAGACATAGAAAAGGAACATGACGTAGAAGAAGATAGCTTAGGTCCAGGCATACTCGACGATGAAATAGAAAGGGCATTAAAGGAGATGAAAGCAAATAAGGCTGTGGGGGTGGACAATATTCCTGTAGAAATGTTGAAATGGTTAGGGAAAGGTGGGAAGAAGGCCATATATGGACTGATTCGTAGTATCTATGAGGAAGGAATCTGGCCGGAAGATTTTGTTAGATCGGTGTTAGTTCCTATTCCAAAAAAGGCAAAGGCTTCGTCATGTGAGGATTACAGAACAATAAGTTTGATATCCCACGCAGCTAAAGTTATTCTCAGGATCATCAACAAAAGGATAGAGAGTAAGGCAAATGATTACTTAGGGGATGATCAGTTTGGGTTCAGGGAAGGAAGAGGTACGCGTGATGCCATTGCAGTAATGAGATCACTAGTCGAGAGGAATATAGAATACAATCAGGACGTTTTTGCCTGTTTTGTAGATTTCGAAAAAGCGTTTGATAGAGTGAATTGGGAAAAATTAATGCGTGTATTGCAGAAAATAGGATGGATTGGAGTGACAGGAGATCCGCAAATTGTACCTGTCTCAGACTGCTCAGGTGCGAGTGGGGAACGGAGAGTCCGAATGGGCAGTGTTAGGAAGAGGTGTAAGGCAGGGTTGCCCATTGTCACCAGGACTGTTCAACGTATATGTAGAGGAAATGATTAAAGAGGCATGGGAAGAACTGGAGGTAGGAATGAAAGTCGGAGGGAAATTCGTAAAATCGGTTAGGTTTGCTGATGACCAAGCATTAGTTGCTCAGTCAGCCAAGGGGTTGCAAGTATTGTTGAGTGAATTGGAGGTTCAGTGCGATAAATATGGGATGAGAATCAATATTAATAAAACAAAGGTTATGCGTTTTTCCAGAAAGAAAACGGCTAAGCTAAATATTAAAATAGGCGGGGAAAAAATAGAGCAGGTAGAACAGTTTACACATCTCGGAAGTGTTTTGGACCAATACGGTCAAAGTGGTAGGGACGTAAGGAGAAGAATTGCGCTAGGCAAGGAGGCTTTCTCAAGGAGGAGGGAGTTGATGACGGGGACGTTGAGTAGGGATGTTAAGACAAGACTCGTAAAAACTGTAATATGGAGCGTAGCTATGTACGGCGCGGAAACGTGGTCGCTGAAGCAGGATGATAGACGTAGATTGGAGGCTTTTGAAATGTGGGTGTGGAGAAGAATGGAGAAGGTGAAATGGACCGAAAGGAAAACAAATGAGGAAGTACTAGAAATTGTGGGGGAAGAGAGGGGTTTGTTGACAGAAATCCTATGGAGGCAGGAAAAATGGATGAAAGGCGTATTGAGCGGTAGTGAAATGTTGAGGAGGGTAATAGAGGGGAGAATGTTGGGCAAGCGAGGTAAGGGTAGGAACAGGATAGGGATGTTGGACGGGATGAAGGGAGGAAAGAAGTACATCGAGATGAAAAGGGACCTGATATAGATTAGTTTGCTAGGTGGGGAGTCACAAAATGTTTACTTGATAGTTGTGTCCATCCAAAAACCTACCTTAACCGGTAGATTACCTAATAAATACATACATGAAATAGGTATATAAGATATATATATAAGATATATCACATAGAAATAGATATATAAGGAAAGGAGTTAGGAAAACACATAAAAGACCAACACAGGAAAGGTGGGGAAGGCGGATTTGAGCAGGTCACAAATGTAAAAATATTTCCTCATCCGGGATTTAAACCACGGACCTTCCACTTGCCGGGCGGATGCTCTACCATTTAAGCTAATAAGGAAACCAGATTTACACTGAGATCTGCAATCTTATAAAGCCCCCAGGTGCTCCGATAATTTTTAGCCAAGAGATGGCGTAAGGGAGCTGTGTCACCCACCAAAGGAGAAATAGACGACACACAAGAAGGGGAAAGGATAGTAGAAAAGCATTCATGCGATATCATTAAGGATAGGAACGGCGCGTTTCATGGCACGCATAGCCAGAAGAAGAGACGAACCACATTGGCCAAATATACATTCAAACACGAAATCCCGCCATACGGCGCACAAATATTATTTCACACATAGAATAGATATATAAGGAAAGGGGTTAGAAAAACACATACAAGACCTACACATGTATCCTTAGATATGTTATCCTTATATATCTATTTCTGTGCGTGAAATAATATTTGTTCGCCGTATGGCGGGATTTCGTGTTTGAATGTATACTATATATATATATATATATATATATATATATATATATATATATATATATATATATATAGGAGTTCGAGCCCGTCGAAATTATCAAGATATTATTGTGAGTGTTCTCGTGCTGTGTGTTACTGTCTAAGTTTTTTATTCAGCACTTCCGTGTTACTTCGAAGAAATCATATATATATATATATATATATATATATATATATATATACATATATATATATATATATGATACATAGAGCCTCGTGATCGTTGCTAAAGAAAGCCTCATGATTTTTCAAGTTTTACTATTAGATCGCTGTTTATTTTTCAAGGTAGCTTCAATTTCCTCTTTCGTCTCGAGCGCCTTATCTGTTGGTACAATCTTAATATTCTGTGTTTCTAGAATTAAAGAAAACTAAAATAACAAAAATTTTTATGGGCTAAAAAATAATTTATCTATTATTTTCAATAAAACAAATTAATCAAAAGAATTAAATTATGTAAATTTAACAGTAGCATATTTTTGTGCCTGTTATCACTTGTCCTTAAGTCTTTCAGGCATCGACAAGCAGAAATGACGTTGTAATTAAATTCGCATAAAGTTTTTCATAAACAGTATATTTTTGGCCTAATCAGGGTTAGCTCGACATGTGAAAAATGTTTTATTTTTTAACTTAGTCACGAAAAAAGCCATTTGATAAACTACTTTTTTTTTCAAAGTTATATTAATTTTTCCGTGTTAATATGAAACTCCATGCACTTATTGTTTATAGTGACTAGCTAGAATCAATTATTCCATTCTAGATTTTAGGTAACACTTCCAACTTATAAATAATTTTTGTTATGGTATTAGATATAGCACGTCATATTTATTACGTTGATAGTACCTATTTTTTACATCGCATACAATGGTACGATTAATTTCTCTTCTTTATCTTTCCTAGGTATACTGCTTGTAATGGTCGCCTTTCTCTGCAGCGGTCACCCATCATAAGTGGATTCCAGTGATCTCAATCTGATGATGCCAAACCTTTTCAAACTCTTTTGACAAAATAATGCTTTAAACAATTGTCTCGACTCTAAAAAAAAGTCGTGCACACGTTTCGATGACAAAACGACCTTTTACCTATCTTTCACATCCTTTAAAACTACTACTCACGTAAAAGAAACCTTCCTCACGCGCAAAAAAAATCTTCGAGTGACAGATTTTGAACTCCTCTCATTGAGTAAAGGCTGCAGAAGGAAAAAATATTTATATGAGTGAGTCTTGATAAAAATCCCGGCTGAAGGCTCTCATCTCGTTTCGTTCGAATATTGGAGCTCCGGACTGTGAATAATCAAGCCTTTCGTCTGCTCAAAAAATAAGAAGTGCTTGTTTATCATCCATGAATTGTGTGGTGTGACGAGGAAATTTCTTCTCTGCTAATTTTCGGGAAATTCAAAACAAAACAGAATGTCACGTGATTTCGAGTCAATTCCGTGGCTTCCAACCCTTGGAAAAATGCTCTCATGTGCCCGCCACTTATTTGCCTAAAGCTTCGTTTCCCCCCCTAATTGTAGCCAACTTCTAGACTATATGATGAGCGTTATACCCAGTTTGTATATACACTTAGTCGTATTTTATGATCATTTCTGAAGTAGATGTGTGTACATATGCCTTTCGTAGTTCATCAGCATTTAAGTTCCATGTCACGATATGGCACTACTTTACGCGTAATGAGAAATACCAAAGTAAGGATTGAATAATATTTGCTGATTTGGCTGCTTCATTTCGCTGACATGAATAAAGCCTGATTGTGTTCGTGTGAATGATTACGCATACTTACAAGGGAAGTGGTGTGAGTGGTTGTAGAGCGTCGTGGATGAGGGTTTGTCGTCAATAGTCAATAGGGAAGGCATTTCTGAATACGTCCACAACCATTTTATCTACCGATCCGTGGAGAGAAGTTGAAAGTTGTGCGAGAGAAATAAAAATAATTATGATTGTTATGTTGTTGTTGTTGAAGCGAGGTTCGATAAGATCGTTCCAAGCACGGAGCCAATTGAATTGTCTCCTTATGTTGCAGTTACAATCGGATACGGTATTCAGGGCTTCAGGACTGAGGTCTCTCTACAGCTCAAAATTTGATGTGTGAGAGACGAGACACGTGTAGCCTGGACTCTACGACTTGCTTCAATCGAATGACAAATTTTTGAGAAAACATATAGTTGAAGGGAATCTCTTCAGCCAGACGCATCTTTCTTATTAAGATTTAATGGTGCTAGGGTAATCCATGTCACTTTATCTAAACTACCACCCATCAAAGCAGCAGCCACGCCGCCTACTTGGAAGGCCCAAAACATAAAAATGCATAGTGTGGAGGGTATTAGCGACGGGACACTGTTTTTTGAAATGTTACTCTCGTCGGGGAATTGAAGTGTGCTAATCGATAACCCAAGTTCTCAAAGGAAACGATTTACAAATCCCTCTCTCAGATTCCTCTGTTTATACGCTTGAAAAGGAATTCTAAGAGAAAAAGATTAGAGAAAGTTTCCGTTGCTGTAGCCATTATTGTTCTATCCAAAAAGTTACCGTAATTGGCATTTCTAAAGGAATTATTAACTGTTGAATGTACAAATAGTTTAATTTTGTTGATTAGATGGAAAATTCTAACTTACGGAAATCAATGAAATTTCACGTAGAGCCCACGACTAGCTTGAATAATTTAACACTTGAATTCTCAAAGCCAATCCCAGAAAAATACATTCCACGAATTAACATGTTTCAGCTTGTGTTGTGAACTAATACCTTGCTAAAGTTAGGTCACAGATCAGGGTTAGCCATGGAGCAACTACTATCGTCTCAATCAATTACAAGACCAAAATTCATGTATAAAACGGTGTATGTTCGTTTCCTTTGCCTCTTATTGTACACATTTTGATATGGAAATTATTTAACCTCTATGTTAACTGGGAAGCCCATGCAAGATACTCCAAACAAAATGTTTCCTCGGCATGTGTTCGTAATTTTAGGTACTGTCTATTTATTCGTACTAAGCCAGCCTCATTTTAGGCGTGTAAATGCAAATATATTTTGCAGATAAGTTAACATTCCTTGTAAGATTTAAAACTGAACTATTATGTGAATAAATGCTCCTATACTGGTGCATAGTGTGGACTATGTAAAGTTATTTTTGTCATGAAAGTATGTTTGGTATTCTCATGCTTTTGATAAAGCATGTAATATGGTGTAGTTTTGAGCATAAAAAAATATTTGTGCTCCTTTTCGTAAGAAATTGTGTGTTCTGTTTGTAGATTAAAACATTAGAATGCGTCTGAAATTCCCTTTAATTGGAGTCAAGCTGGGCATTTATGTGAGTGTGATATTAACGGTTAAATGTAATTATGTGATGTAAAACATTTGTGTTGTTGTATTCACCAGCTCTTATCCCAGATCGTATTTCGCGTGCATTTCGTCTCTTTAAAGAACTTTTGACATCACCATTGCTCAATAAAAAGCAACCATGAATTATAATTTGTTTTACTATTAGTTTATAAGAGTATGAACTCCATATCCTCTCCGTGCTTCCAGAGATTATTGATGTTTGATTCTAACATGACATTTTTGTGCCATTTTTTTACTATTTGAACCAGACAAAAACTGATATATATATATATATATATATATATATATATATATATAATGCGGAAGTACTCACGAGAGCAAAATAACTTTTGGACGGCACAATATAACACAGAATAAAACAGATAACACGTAAAAGGACACTCACACTGTAGATGATTTGAGCTTTCGGCCTACTCCGAGGCCTTCTTCAGTCTGACCTGAAGAAGGCCTCGGAGTAGGCCGAAAGCTCAAATCATCTACAGTGTGAGTGTCCTTTTACGTGTTATCTGTTTTATTCTGTGTTATATTGTGCCGTCCAAAAGTTATATACTACCTTGAACAAAAAGTTCCCGGAATAACCACCGTGTGGCGCTCCAATCGTTCCGATTTGAGTTTGTCTTTTTTGTTAAATTGGTACATCTGTTGTTGATATTCCCTTTAAATCTTAGTGTCATAACTTGACATTTGCAAAAGTTACGTAGCCAAGAGTACATCTATCTCTGTGTGTATTGGCGATTTTTTACAATTGCAGAAATTGATTTAAATTTGCAACAACGAACTTGTATTAAATTTTGCGTAAAAATCGGATTTAGTGGAGCACGGACGTTGGAAATGTTGGAAAAGTGTTTCGGCAACGATTCTCTAAAAAAAACGGTCGTTTACCAGTGGCACGAGCGGTTCAGAAGTGGTCGTGAGTCAATCGAAAATGATGAACGCAGTGGCAGACCATCGACATCGCAAGTCGGTGAAAAAATTGATAAAGTAAAAGAAATGTTGGTCAATAACCGTAAATTAACCATCAGAGAAATAGCGGAGGACTTGAACATTGCCTATGGATCCGCCCAAGACATTGTGGTTAATGATTTGGGTTTCCGTCATGTAGCAGCAAAGTTGGTGCCAAAAGACCTCAATTTCATGCAAAAAAGAGACCGTGTTGACGTCGCGAAAGACATGATTTGCGAGGCTGAATCCGATCCCACATTCATCAAAAGGATCATTACTGGTGACGAGACGTGGGTTTATGAGTACGATACGCAATCCAGACATCAGGCAAGTGAATGGCGTTCACCAAATGAGCCGAGGCCAAAAAAACCACGTCGTTTTCAGTCAAAAAAGAAGGAAATGCTGACGGTTTTCATGGATTACAACGGTGTAGTGCATCATGAATTTTTGCCAGAAGGCCAGACAGTAAACAAAGAGTATTATTTGGGCGTTACGAGACGTTTGCGTGAAGCAATTCGCCGAAAGAGACCAGAAATCGTCGCACAGTGCGTCGAGACCGTCGCACAGTGCTATCATTATTCGTAATTTTTTGACGAAAAATGCAACAAATACCATCCAACAGCCACCGAATTCACCTGATTTGGCTCCCTGTGACTTCTTTCTGTTCAATCGAGTTAAAAAGGCCATTACGGGGAACGCGTTTTAGCAGCCGAGAGGAAGTAATGGAAAAATCGCAGGAAGCACTGATGGACATACCGAAAACCGAATATAAAAAATGTTTCGAGGATTGGATCAAGCGCTGGCATAAGTGTGTTGCAATCGATGGGGATTACTTTGAAGGGGGACAATATAGATTTAGATGAATAAACTTGTATTTTTAATTTTCTGAATAAATTCTGGGAACTGTTTGATCAAGGTAGTATATATATATATATATATATATATATATATATATATATATATATATATATATATATATTCATTCAAACATAGAAATAAAAGTCCCGCCATACGGCGCACAAATATTCAAAAACCGCCTTCCCCACATGTCCTGTGTTCGCCTTTTATGTGTTTTCCTATCCCCTTTCCTTATACCTATTTCTATGTTTGAATGAATATTTGTGCGCCGTATGGCGGGACTTCGTATTTGAATGTGTATCTGGCCAATGTGGCTCATCTCTTCTTCTGGCTATGCGTGCCACGAAACGTACTGTTCCTATTCTATATGATACTATATGCTTTCTAACCAACTGTCCCCTCTTCTTGTGTGTATTGTGTATTTCTTCTTTGGTGGGTGGAACAGCTCCCTAAAGCCTTCCTTTGGCAAATGATTCGGAGCACTTGGGCGTCTTAAAAAACATCGCAGATCTCAAGGTAAATTAAGTTTCCTTGGTGGTGTAACGGTAGCACGTCCGCCCGGCAAGTGGAAAGTCCGGTGTTCAATTCCCGGTTAAGGAAACATTTTTACTTTCGTGATCTGCTCAAAAACCGCCTTCCCCACATGTCCTGTGTTCGCCTTTTATGTGTTTTCCTATTCCCTTTCCTTGTACCTATTTCTATGTTTGAATGAATATTTGTGCGCCGTATGGCGGGACTTCGTATTTGAATGTGTATATATATATATATATATATATATATATATATATATATATATATATATATATATATATATATATATATATATATATATATACACATATATACATACATATATATGTAAGTATATATATATGTAAACACTTTGGATAATATTTTTTCCAGTTTCTTCAAGGCACATTTCTTAGTTGGAAAGGTGAAGAAACGACGAATATAAGGTATTTCCTAGAAATTTTCTTTCGTGAAAAAAAAGAAACAATTAGAAAACGCATATTCAATTAACTTTAGAAGGCCCTGACCTTTTTGGTTAAAATGCTTATCGAAACCCTAAACCCTAAATAAAACCCTTATAAAAGCCCTATCGAGAAATACTGGGCAACACATGGTGCAACCACCTCTATCTTGTACTCTTAAATAGTGCCCGCGTATTTTAAGCTCAGCTACATATCTACATCTACTCCCAGTTCTGAGAAAAAAAGTAGTGGCTTCAGATCTTGAAAGTACCTCGTAGAACTGACAGGATGTAAGAATTAATTTTTATTGGTTTGCTCAAAATCTAAAGGATAATATGTGGAAGAAAGGAGGATTGGTGGAATTTGACGAGCCTACAGATCCTGTCAAATATATCAAATACGGGTTAAAATAAAAACATTTAGATAAATCAGGACAAGAATGTTGCTGATACTTCAGTAAAATGAAAAATATTGAGCAATTCAATGCAGGCATGTACCCTTACCATTAATTTTAGTCACAAAATAAGAAACTTAGATTTTCCACACAGAGTATTTTTTAACGATTTCGTTACGACGTAACACCTTCGGGTGTTGCGCTGTAACCTGAAGATTTTACGCTGAAGCGAAACCTAGGTCGTACTGAAACTACTATATGTGAAAAAGCAAAGTGTCTTCTTTCATCTTGAAGGATTTCCACCATATTACGCCTGAAGATGTGTTATTAAAACTATAGTCTTTAGTTTCACATTTTCCCAACATGAGCCTGAACTGTTGCTTTATTGGCCTTATTTAGGCTAGGATCTTTAATGACGATGTCATAGACGAGCTCACGACTGTAAAGTTCAGGTCTATATGCGTTATCTATAAAATATAAGTACTACAATAATTTACTTCTTGTGCACATCGTTTATCCTTCAGGCTTTCGTTAACTATCATTGTCATGGAATACACGTAGCTTTAATGCAGACGAGGTATATTGACATGAAACACTTTCGGGCATGACGGGCCCAAAATTCCTTGCCTCAATGATTCTTTTTTGCAATAGAATGGCAAAAATTGAGAATTGAAAAATGTCTCGTTTCATTGAAATATCATTTTACGGAAATTTCATTTTTCTTCGCGTTTAAATGAAATATTCATTCGAAATTTGTAATCTCTCAGAACGCTTTGTGATGCTTGTTGGAATGAATTCCTGAACACCATCATGTGTGAAGTCATATTTCATATATACATATACCTGCTTCTATTGTGGTTTTAAACCGCGTTTTCATGATAATTAAACGTTTTTCCTGTAAAACTTTATTACGTTACCCCCGCGGTTATTTCTTGATCCTAACCCGTTGTGCTCTTCCTGACTAATATTTTTTCCTTCACCCACTGCTGCGTTCCAATCTCCCATCACCGACAGATGTTTCCTTCTCGGAACATTCACAATTATTTCATCTAATTTATGGTACCTTCCACCTTCTGATTACTCATCGATATATTGATCCAAACACTGACCAAGTTCGTAAATTCAACTTTCAACTCTTAAATTATATTTTGGCAGCACCTGCTTTATGTTTGCTGCGTTTATTCCCACCTTTTTGTTTAATATTAATACCGCCCCTCGCTGGATCTCTTCCCTTACGTTACCTATTCTCTCAAAGTATCGCTCCGGTTACCTCCGTTATCCTTCAATCTTACCTTGTACCTTAAGCATCTATGTTTCCTCCCTCCACCTTCAAATTAATATTTTTTAATTTCCTGTCCTCAAAATCGTTCTAATATCTCAAATCCCGAATTTAACTGGTTTGATCTTCTTCTGTGTCTTCTTTGTTGCCGTTACTATCGATTCCGCTTCGTAGGAACAAGATGATGATAATCATTTTTAAATATGTAATCATGAATACTAATTTGCGTGATCCTCCTTCAAAAGACATTTCACGTTCTCCATTTGCATTATTCCGAATTAGAGCGCCCACATAAGAAATTCGTGCGAGGATTATGTTTCGCACGAGATTATATAACCTTATACCAGACATATTGACGCTTCCTTATTGGATATGAATTATATTACTTCAGTTTACATCGATAATTCGTGGTGTCTTTATCAACTAAGAACAAGACAAACATTACGAACATTAAAACATCTTCCTGTCGGAAAGCTGATTTATAATCATACTCATTTGTCTATATAATCACAATTAATTAAAAACGTCTTTAAATAATTAAAAAAATTTTGACTCCATATTTTTTAAAATTATTATTATATACAGCCAGTACATCAACACCAGGTATTATAACCTGATGAAGATGCATTATTTACGTTGATTGATGGTACAAATCTCAATGTGTTTCATTCCCACAAATTAGATCCTACTAGTATTTCTTATAATCAAATTTGGATTTAGTATTACCTTTCCAGGAGACTAGTTTAAATAATAACAATCAATAAGACCACGTCTGATAATTGATAATCCAAAGACCACGTCTGATAATCCTTAATAATTGGCAGTAGTCAACATGTTTAAGGTCCGATTTTGATGGGCCCTGGCACTGCACACTAGTGCTCCTAAGCCTAATCATCACAAAATATCCTTAAATCCAATGCTGCATATTACAGTAGCTGGTTATTTAGTTTTGCGTACTTTCGACTTTCCTTAATTTCATCCGAAATACCTTTTCCTTCCTTTCCTTGAGGCCTTCTCCCTTGAGGCATTTTTCCTAAATTCTCCCCTCTTCATACAGGAATGCTCTTAGTGATCTTGGGTAGAAGATATTTCCATAATTTGAGATAATACAGGATATGTGTGGTCCAATAATTAAATTTCAACAAATGTGCATATTGATAATAATAGTCTTTAGTCTCAACATTTTGGAAATCGCTGGAACATGATTGGAATAGCTCGGTATGTATTTCCATGAACTTAATTTATTAACGGGGCATGGCTCCAACGAACTTTCTTTGTAGTGTTGTAGTAAAATTGTAGTTGATGTAGGAAAATGGATATATTTGCTTCCATTACATATTTTACTCCTTTTACTTTATAAATACGCAGCGTAAAAATGTACCATATAAGCGTAGCGTATATACGTAGCAGATACAACCACGAAATAGACACATGATACTGGTGCTTTGTGAAACGAATCATTTGAAATAGACCTAAAAATCACACCTATATCAATATAATATTACCAAAAGTGTATTGAGGGAGAATTTAGGACACCAGACTTTTATGTATGAATTCAGTTACACAGAAATATAAATATTTATTTTCGCATGCATCAACGCACGTACTTTTACACACATGTGAATATGCCTACCTGCAATAATGGTTTTCTTCGAGTAATTTAAAGTTTGGCTTATCGAATTAGGAAATTAGGAATGTTTAACGAGTTAACTGAATAAAACTAAATTTGTTTGGCATGTGGGCATAGACATCATTTCCCATCCACTAACTTGCACATACTCATAATATGACACACATTCATTTTCGTTCACTCTGCCGCCTCCAGTTTCTCGCTAAATTCTAGAATCAAGAAAATCACCCAGGTTAAATTAACCTGGGTCATTCTCAGTATCTAACTGCATAGCTTTAGATATTATCTGAAACCTTATTTAATATGGTGAGTTGAATAATGAGCATTTGTCTCATATAGTCTTGCTAGGATGTCGTTGAGTGCGAGGTCTCGCGCCAAAGGGAAACTACTACGGTCTTGATTATCGAACACGCTAAAAATAAGAAGTAGTAATTATCCAAAACAGCGTTTTCCCAACTTTGTTATATCATTGAAAGTCAATTTCAACCAGAGGACTTGTATCAAACCCCTATTTACGATTCCTCGTATTTCGCGTTCCATATTGTAACGATCACCAACCGCCTGGAAGATAAGAGACAAGTCGTCCATTTGACAATTCACCGCTACCTGTTCCCAAGGCGGATGCCGTGATGCCAAGCCCATAGTTCCCCAAGTGTAATGAATTAGGGGAAGGCTCTCAATTCACCTTTGTTGTCGTGAAGTAAGATATCAGCCGACTGGGTAAAAAAAACGAGGCATATTCGTAAAGTAACGGGCCTTTTGCCTATATTTAAATATTGGCGCTTGAGAACACAGTTTTGCTCCTGCAGCGCCATCTACTGATTCATTGAGAAGCTATAGCAGCATTTGTTTTGTTTCAGAAGTCGTTTGCTTATCCGTGCAAGGAAACGACAATTTCCGCGACAATCGTTGATCCCGCCAGCTGTGAAGTGCCTTCTGTCATACGATTCTTGTATGCAAAAGGATTGTCGGCTGCTGAAATTAATCGGGAGTTATGCCTAATTTATGGACCTGCAGTTATGAGTGAAGGAAAGGTTAGACAATGGTGCCGTGATTTTAAAAATGGACGAACATATGTCCATGACGAAGAGCGAAGTGGCAGGTCCAGTATTCTGACCGATAAAATTGTTTCGCAAGGGGAACAAAAACTGCGATGTGATCGCGGATTGACGATTAGTGGCCTGGCTGAACAATTTCCTCAACTTTGACGCACTACCGTCTACAATATTGTCAAAGAAAACCTCGGAAACCACAAATTGTGTGCAAGGTGGTCACCGAAAATGCTCACCAACCACCACAGAGAGCAAAGAATGTCCAGTGGACGAGAGTTTTTGGGTCGTTTGGAACTCTTTGACCACCCACCGTACAGTCCTGACCTTGCACCTAGCAACTACTTCCTCTTCTTGTACTTGAAACAGTGGTTCGGTGGACAACGTTTCGAAACCAAAGAAGAACTCAAAAACGGTGTTGTCAATTGGTTAAACTCTCAGGCGGCGAGCTTCTATGCAGAGGGGTTAAAGAAGCTGGTGTAGCGGTACGAAAAATGCTTAGAAGTGAACGGCGATTATGTAGAGAAGTAAAGTACATTTGCAGCTGACTAAAAGTGCTATAAAATGAGTTTCATATGAGTATATTTTTCCTGTGACCAAACGGCCCTTACTTTATGAGCATGTCTCGTAATTAGTGGAGAGGGTACGACTAAAAGAAACGAAAGACTTCCTTTCCCGCTGACCCTCAAATAATGCCACCCAATCAGGAATTTGCAACCTAATGAAATGCTTTGGCAAATGAGAAGGTAATTATGCAAGACATTGCAAAGCTGACGTAAGATGGGATGACCCTTGACGAACCTGAATGATCGTTCATTAGTAAAAATCAAGGTGGGACGAAAAATGGTTTAAATTATACTCAGATGAACGTGTCTGAATGAGTTTACATCGTTGAACACGTTTTAGGGAAAGGAAGCAATAGACTATAGCATCGAATTTATAGATCCCCTTTCCATTCGATTCCCACCTTGTCACAGGAATTTGGCAAATCAGAGGACAATTAATCAGCCAAGTTCCTAGAAATATGGAGAAGCTGTCCGACCTAATTTGACTAGTAATAAGTACTCCTCGTTTAAAATAGACGGTGGCATAATACATACTCTTCTTCGGAGCAGATCAAAACACGCGAAGGATAACTCATTGACGAGAAAAGAGTATGAGAGGAGATAGTTTCGTCAAGACGGCGACTTCCCTAGTATGAATCGACGGGATGTTGGTGACCCCTGGAAAGATGATGCTTGGATCTGACCTCGGTCTTTGGAAAACTGAAAACAGGACTTATTACAACTTTCCCCGCTACCTGGCACGAAATACTTGATTGATTCTTGTAGATTCCAGGACTCATTCTCATAATTATGTTCATCATAAACTCGGGGGAGATAAATTACTGAGAGGTTTCCCCGTTGCCATCCTAAAATGTGTTTTTAATCTTTCATTTTAACCGAAAAGGTTTTCCCACTGGGGGTATGCCCCTATGAAGCCGCCTCACTGAATACTAGACACAGGACGGACTACCTTTCGTCTGACTCCAACCCTTCTAGTTAGTTGGCATCGATGACATCATCATCGCTAAGGGCAGCACAGATCAAGGGGTCATCAGGAGATCGGGAGATATCTGGGGATGAGGATCGTTTAATTGTAATTAGCACGTGATTTAGATAGCATTAATGAATGGTGTTCAAAATGGGGATTGCCTTTAAATCTTAATAAATGTTCGCTGGTAAATTTCTTTAAAAGATCCACGGGATTCGTTTACAAATTAGCTGGAGTTGACCTTGAAGTAGTTGATACGGTGAAATACCTAGGTGTTACATTCACTAAAGACTTAACTTGGGGGACCCATATACGTAAAGTCTGCGGCCAAGCATATAAAAAAATTAGGATTTATTAGACGCATTGTCGGCAGAAGTGACTCCAAGATCAAGAAACGTTGTTAACACGCTCTTGGAAGGCCCCATTTAGAATATGCATGTAGCGTATGGGACCCATGTGAAAAAGGCCTCATTCGGGAAATTGAGAAGGTCCAACGCCGGCCATCTCGTTTCGTGGAAAACTGTTACGATAAAACGAAAAGCGTCACTGAAATGCTTATGGGGTTGGGATGGGAATCATTGGAAGAAAGACAACTCAATGCTAGGTTAAACTTACTAAATACATTCAGATCCGCATGTTTCAGCACCGAGGTCTGGAAAATTATTCGCCCTCCAACATACATGGTCGCTTGGATCATGTGTACAAAATTCGGGAGATAGATGCCAGAACTAGCAGACACAAGGACTCCTTCCCACGGACAATACGGGATAGCAACTGTAGGGTCACACTCGGAGATAACAAAAATGCCACTTGCCACCCTCGGCGTCTAGGTAACAATTAGTTAAACTCAATTGCATGCACTTTCACTAACCTCCTGTGTGTTGTGTCAAAACCCTTCCCGCATGCCCGCATTGGAATGCCATTAAGTAATGTATTGCTGTTTACAGCATTGTTTTCTCTGCTTTTGGTACCCTAAATTTCCCTTTCCATCCCTTGTCCCTCTCCGTGGGTGAGCCCTCCTCCTACCTGCAGCGTCCGGCCAGATTCCTCACCTTGGGTAGGAGAGAGTTTTATGTAGCACGTTCTTGTGGTAGTGGTATTTCGCCTAGCAACTTACCAAAATCTAGCTTGCTCGTTCCTGATAAATTTCTTGCTGCATCCTGGGGTACAATTATTTGTTGTAGTTAAGCGTATGAACTTGCATGCTTGTGGAGTGAAGGGAGGTAGATGTGTGTTTGCATGCGCGTGGAATGATGGGATGTTTCTATGAATGTGTGCCCTGCTGTGGATTGGGTTTTGCATGTGTGTGTTGGTTTTGAATGCGGTATTTCTTTTTTCCTTTTGTGGGTGGTGACCTAACACCCCCCGCCACACGCCCTTGCGGCGGCTTGCGGGGTATTATGCAGATGTAGATCAGAACGCTCAATCCTTTCCAACACGTCAAGATCCATCCATGTCCATGTGAAGAGATTTTTCATTTAAAGGTCAAATATTTCCTGATATTTGAAAAACCTTTTTTTTCAGCCAACAATATTCATAAAACTCATATTTACGCATGGATGACGTACTTTAATAACGCCCGTCACAGGAACCCGCGATCGTGGTCGCAAAACATTCCTGGGCGAGAAGTTAACCTGAAGGAAGTCGGGAGTACTACCCCTGCCGATTTCGACGAGCTGGGCATGAAGGAGGAAGAAGCAGCAGGCAGGGCGCTCGGAATGTTTCGAAAGGGAAGTGAAGGGGGCGTCGCAGAGCAAGTGAGGCGGGAAGAGATTTGGACTCATGAGCAGAGAGATAATAATGCGTGGTGTAGAACCGGATGGCGCATGGCCTCTCAGATGACCTTCACTCACGAGGGAAGGGGAAATAGTGAGTGTCTTTTCGGAGCAAAAACTCCAGACACATCTACTCAATACCCCTCAAGCCGCCGCAAGGGCGTTTGGCGGCGCGGTTAGGGCACCACCCTTAATTTAGAAAGAAAAAAACCGCCTGCAGAAGCCACAAATTTATAGTCCAAAAATCAAACATGGTATACATTCATTCAAGAATCATTTCACCCCACATGCATGCAAACACACAAACTACCAACAAACATACACAGGCACCTTTATTAAACCTAATATCTTTGAATTTTTAATTTTGTTCCGACTTGCAACTTAAATGTTTTTAATATTGCTAAAGGGACTTCGGTTTCTTACTATTATGATTTCTGATTGTTCTGGGAAAGAATGAGTATTTGAATTATCTGTATTGGAATCTATCTCCCTTATTTTATCTTTGTGGTCTGATCTACCTTATTTGTGTGGGGCCATTATGATTCCTTTAGTGTCATCGTTAAACTCACTGGTTCTGCATCTTTCCAAAAGTCCAAGTCTCGCTTGTTCTCTTCGCATTTCAAGTGAATCCCAGCCTTAATCCCAAAGAGACCTGTTACACTTGTGTTCTTATTATAGCTATTTTTAACGAATCTGGCGGATTTTCTCTGGACTTTATCTAATTCTTTTTGCCAGATTTTCTCCCAAGGATCCCAAAAACTTGCGACATATTCCACATGTGGTCTAACTAGAGCAAAATAACACCTCTCTTTAACTTTCTCATTACATTTCCCCGCTACCCGTTTAATGAAGCCCAGTTTCTTTAAAGCGGATCCGCATATTGTCCTGATATGTGCTCCCCATGAAAGGCGTGGTGTTAGAACTACCCCCCAATATTTTACATATTTGGCCGTAGTTAGTACTGAACCCTATATTTCGTAGTTTATGTCCTGTTCGCCACTTCCTTTGTTCCAAAGTTTCAAAACTGCGCATTTGTCTATGTTAAGCATTAATCCCCATTTCTTGCACCAATCCGAGATTGTATCCAAGTCTCTGGAGGCTCTAGGAGATCTGATTGGCTCCTTATTTCCCTGTATACCATCGTGTTGTGAGCAAATAACCTGAGATTGCTACCAACGTGTGCACTTAAGTCATTAATGTATATTAAGAGCAGAAGAGGCCCCATTACACTTCCCTAGGAGACGAAGGTACATCTCTATCCGTTGAACACAGCCCATCGAGGACTACTCTTTGTTTGCGATTTGACAAGAAGTCTCTCATCAAATTAACAATTTTCTAATTGATTCCATAGCATCTAAGTTTGTGTAACAGTTTAATGTGTGGGACTTTATCAAAGGCTTTTTTGAAATCTAGAATTACTGCTTCGACTTGTGCGTTGTTTTCTCCCGATCTAAGTATATCGTGAATGAAGAGACTTCATTGTGTTTCGCAAGATCTGCTCTTCCTAAATCCGTACTTTGTGGCTTAGTATGTCCCTACTATCAAGAAACCTCAGGATGTTACTGATAATAATATGTTCTAATATTTTACAAGGGATCGATGTGAAAGAAATGGGTCGGTAATTGGTTGCATTATCCCTATCCCCGTCTTTATAAATGGAAGTTATATGGGCTAGCTTCCAGTCGTGAGGTACTGAGCCATCTTCTATCGATTTTAGGAAAACAATTTCTAAAAACGGGGAAATGTCTTCGGCTTATTCCTTTGATATTCTAGCAGGTATTTCTTCCGGGCCAGGGGCTTTGTTTGCTTTGATAATACGTAGCATATGTTCTATTCCATTCTTGGTCAGTGCTATATCGCTCATGTGTTCCACGGGTGGGTGTGGAGGATCGTTTGGTGCATTTGTGTCTTTATTGTAGACGCTCTGGAAAAAAATGTTTAAAATTTTTCCTTTTTTCACGCTGTCTGTAATAATTTCTCCGTTTTCCGTCTTCAAAGAATGCACAGTAGGACGTTTACCCTATATGTCCCTAACATAGGACCATAATGACTTTGGATTTTCCACAGGATATTCGCTTAGCATTTTAGATTTAAAAGGGCGTAGGGCTGTGCGCATGATACTTTTTGTTTTACTAGGACATTCTTTAAGAGTGTTTTGATGTATTCACATAAACGATATCGCCACTTTTTGAACTCTTTTTAATTTGACTGTAGCCTTCTTTGCCGTCTTAATGCCGATCTGACCCCCCCGTTGTACCATCTAGATTCCTTACTGTCGCATTTGATTTTGGATGGGATGCACGTCTTCATACATTCGCGTAAAATATTTTAAAAATATTTCCAGTGTTCTCTTTCTCAGTTGTCAGTGTTTTTTGTCATGTATTCTGGTAATTCTTTTTTTTTAATATGCTCGTAGTCCGTCAAAATTCACCTTGTTGAATAGGTATATTTTACGCTTTTGTTGTTAATTTTTACGATCTTAGTCACTGATTCCGTCCATTATTTTGCTGTCTGTTACGATATCGGGCGTAGAAATCGCAAAGATATCAAGGATGCTGTGGCCCCGTGTGGGCAATTTAACGATTCGTTCTCAAGAGTGTTTTGTGAATATATGAAGGATTTCTTGGCATGAATCTCTCTTTTTGCGGATTTTCCTACGCAGTACTTGTCCCAGTCAATTGACGGTATTTTGTGTCACCAGCGATTATACTAATAATGGTGCCATGCTTGTTACTCAGACAGGAGATTTGGTCGTCGAGCTTGTGTAGAATATCTGTACTAGAATCTGGGGGTCTATAAAATGAGCACACGAATAGGCATCTTTCGTTGTAGTCCTTTATGTTACACCAAACGCTTTCTATGCTATTTTCGTCGCATTCGTATCTTTGGCTATTAGGATGTGACTTTAAAGCTATGAACACTCCTCCACTTAATGTATTAAGTTTTTCCCTTCTGTAAATTGTGAAACCGCTCGGAAAAACTTCATTGTTTTTTATATCTCCCGTGAGCAAACTCTCCGTTCCAACTACTATGTCTGCGTTTGCACTTACAAAGATATGTTCAATATCCGATATTTTGTTTCTAATGCTGCGGCCATTTTTGTGTGATAATTTTTATTTGGCCAATCACTTTTTCTTTTACGGTTTTATATATATGCTCAGAAAACCGTTTCGTGACGATTCGTGGTTAACAGAGGCAGAAGTATTACACTCTGCTTGCATTACTATCTATTATGTATTTCGAGGCACCAATTTTATAAACTTTACGTGGGTTATGTTTTGTTTCTGATGTGACAAATAGCGCTGGATTCTAATTTATTTCTCCCAAGGTATGACCTGCGCTCTTGCCTTCCAACTATGCTAAACCCTCGAAACTTGTTCGTATAATCTACGCGCTACACACTGTGATGCCACGGCAGTATAATGGACCCCGGAGCGATTAAGGGGAACCCGACACGATGAGAGGACAAGCCTCAGATCAACTAAGTCCGCTACGACTTCCCGACAAAATCCCAGCTGGTTTAAACCCTGTATTCGGCTCCAAACGAGCCTTCCGCGGAAAATACGCGAAACAATGCTACAAATACTTAATTTAAGAGGGACCTTCAACTCCGCCTCAACCCGTTTCACCTCCGAGTGCATCTCCTTAAAGGAACGCAGGATCTCTTCAGATCCTCGTTCTGAGGCGTCGTTTGTTCAAACGTCGTCGTTTGCTTTTTGTTTGTACATGAGCCACAATGCGTAGCTTTGGCCAACCCGTATTACTGACGGCCGCCCTCACCGCCTGCGTCGCCTGGGGTATCCCGCCGCCTAGGTCGACAAGAATCCATTACCTCCCTCCTGTTCGACTCTGCGACGCAGCGGAAGCATTATATGCCGGACATAGAACTGCCTAATATAACGATTCCCCCCCTTCCCGAGCCCTGATGTCTTACTCTAGGCAGTGCCCTCGGAGTAGGGGTAGGAGCTGCAGGTACGGTGGTACTGTCATCCGTCAGCACCTGGTACCTGTTGGAGACGGGGATGGGATCTGCCTCCGTAGAGTCCAATCCTCGACGCAGCGTTACCTTCCCCTTGCCCCGAGATGCAACCCTCCAATCGTCCGACCTACTGACATGAGATACTCCTTAATTGAGAGGACACGAGGCAGGTCTCTAATCGACCAGCCACGTGTAGCTTTCGGACGAATCCGTGCATCCCTATGGGCGTTGCGGGTTTTCGTATTCCCACTCCGAGCACCATCTCTCCCGAGGGGGGCCCTCCCGCCGGCGATCTCCGATTGAAGCTCCCGCACCATCCTCTCCAATATGACGATACAAGCCCTTAGAGCTGCGCATTCGTATGGCAACAGGGGACCCTGGTGAAGCCATCCTAATGAAGAACCGAGTGCCCATAAAAAGCTAACCTGTATACCAGACTGTACTAAGATTTCTCAGAGGGGTTAGCTAATTTCAACTCACTCAATATGTTACACTTTGGAATGGAATATGAAGCCTAAGCGAAAAAAACGATTCTTAAATAAGGTCTGGTTTTCAGAGGAAAAAAAAAGAAAGTAGAAAAAGGAAAAAACTCACCGATAACCATCAAAGCCGAAGGACAGAAACCACCACAATTCACTAAGATGAACTGCTGCTACCACACACTAGGGATAACTAACCACAAATAAAACGAAGACTACAAACGAAACTATGTATACGTTGACACTACACTTCACTAGATGCCAAAGCACTAAGCAGCAGGCTGGCAGGTAGGCAGGTAGACTCTGGTGGGTCAAACCGGTTCGCAGGAGCGATCTGAAAGTATGTCTAATCAGGTAGAGAGCCAGAGAGAGAATGAGGACTCATACGCTACCTGGGCCCGGTCAGATGAAAATATCGTGCATATTTCCAATCGCAGGGAGCGGAGCACTTGTCGGCGCACTCCCAGAGCCGACTTGTGGCTGCACGAACGCAGTCGTCAAAAGGATCACTGGCCCGACAAACAGGGAGGCATACATGTTGGGCTGTTTCACATTAGTAGTAACACTTCAGACAACTCCGTTCTGGTGTGTGGTAGAGTGTGATTCCACACCGAGACCGAAATCCTGAATATGACCATGAAAAACATCAAATAAATACCAAAATCAAGATTTTCAATAAAATAGGAATGATGACATTCTTTTGTGATTACATTTACGTCGGTAAAAATTAGTATTGCTCATATTTAGTGTTTTTTATGGTAAATCCATGGGTTTATTTATGCATATTGATGCGTAGTTATGACATTTATGATTATATAAATAATTTATGGTGCCGCATAAGTTAATTTCAAGTATTTTGTTTTACTGTGCTTATTTCTTATAATATTTTATCGAAATCTAAGTAATTAATTAATATTCTCTGTGCTGTGTTCATAAATGAAAGCATTTCAATTTTATGTAAGAACAGCTTCCCTCGAAATTGTGTTCTAACATTGTCGTCCCTTCGGCTCCGTTTCCTACCATCCTTGTTTATTGACCCTAAGTGATGAAACAATAAAATTAAATATTACCTTCCAATGTGGCGGAAATTTTTGTAGCAGTAACTAAGTCTTTGGCAAAATTAGCCTTTCAAAAAGCGCTGTTTGATTTCGAAGGTAAAATTTTACGGGACTCTGGATGAAGATCCCAAGCTTTCTGTCTGTATGTGAGAGAAGTTGAAAAAAATATGCCGTCGGTACACTCATGAAATAACGGTAAAGGACAAAAGAATACATGCAGCTTAGAAATATAAAGGACTACAACAAGAGAAGGCTATTTTTGCACTCATTTTAGAGATTTTCAGATTCAAATACAGCTGTTTTAAACAAGCTCAATGACCAAATATCCACTCTCAGCAACAAACATAGCGACAGTATAATTATAATCGCTGGTGACATTACGTAATCTACCGTCAATTGATTGGGACTCCTGCTGCGTAGGACAGTCTACCAAAACAGAGATTCTCCATATATCCGCAAAACGCTCTTTAGACCAAATTGTTAAATCACCAACACGGGGGCTCAGCACACTTGCGACTTCTACCCCCGAAATCATTAAAAACTTTGAAATAATGGACGGCATAAGTGACCATGAGGTTATTTTTTTAGAATTAAAAGCTATGTTCGTGAAAATAATCAAAGAAATGCCTAAAATATACGTATTCAACAAGGAAAATTTTAACGTACTACGAGACTATTAAAAAAAGAATTACCAGAATACTAGACAAATACCCTGACACTCGATACAGAGAACACTAAGAGAATTATCTTAAATATTATACGCCAAGGCACAAAGATGTACATTCTGTCCAAACTTAAATTTAAGAGTATGGTACTTTGACGGTAAAACGGAAAAGGCAATATATTTATTTCCTCTGTTAATTCTTCTTAAAAACTCTGATAATTCTCTGTTTTAGAGACGTTAATTATGATAAATGTTATCTTTCAACAAATTCACTTCAACAAAGGCAGCAACTTTTTTTCAAATTTCCCTTCAATTGAAAATGTTGGGTCGATTTATTTTCGATTCCCATGACTTAGACTCTTACAAGACCCTTCCCCCAGAGGGAACACCTGGGTAATATCTCAATTGGATTCCGTTGATGTGCGCCGTGGATGATGTATTACCCAATACCAGGAGGTGTCGTACACCGACCGGGAACGTAATTGAAGACAGAGAGAGCACGTTGACCGCGGTAAGTTGGTGCCGTGGTGCCTCGAGTACCGACGACACATGCGTGGAAGAATCTTTGTGAATACCACTATTGCGAAACCGACCAAGAAATAAATATGCAGCCAATATGATCAAAATTATCTATTTGTGTGTGGACATATTATTTGGACGATAGAACATGCGGACACTTTGAATGTATGGGTAAATGATGGACTAATAACTACATCGAAACCACCAAACCTGCACTAGGGTGCTTCAGGCACGGGGTGATTTCAGAGAAAGATCGTGACGTCAAATTTAAGGATTTATTTATTGTTGTATACCAACAATTACCAAAAATGAAAACTATGGGTACAACAAATGCATTCACTACAGTTTTCAAGTCTATGGGGGCGGAAAGAGCTACTGGTAACAAGAAAAACAATAAGATATCAAATTCGTAGTTTCAGGTTTGACTTTGTGAACTTATAAACTACGGAAAAAGCATTTGTGTTGATTCCACTTAATTTCTTTTAATTTTACGATCCGGGTCTCAATACATAGTATCACCATCGGGTACTTTTTCGAGATTTACGTTCCATATATGTATCTTTAGTCATGAGGTAACGGTATGGGGCGCGAAAGAAGGCGTTTTGGGATTGAACAGGAGAATGAAAGGCTAGAGATTCCGAGGAAACAAGGTTTTGCAGATCACATAAAATAGAAAAACGTGTTGGTTTGTTCTCCTGAGTCTTTACACTGCATTGCCCTTTGAAGTATTTCATTGCCTACTTGAGTGTTTAAAATTCACTGTTATCTAAAAAAGGTTCCTGTACCAATCAACAGCATTGCTTTCCTGAGAAAAAGAGATGAAAGGGTAGGAGAGGGTAATTTATATGACAGGGGCAAAGAGGTCCAAGACAATGGGTGACGGGTTAAGGGAACCAAAAATGAATTCATCATACATCTATTACCGGGAATTATTTGCTATGCATGAGTATTTACATATTTCTCAATATAAATATCTAAAATCAATTTAAAATTTAATGGCAACAATTATAAGATTTGCATAAAGCTGTTCCGGGTGCATCAAACAGCAGTAGTACGTCATAAAAATAACAATAGAAATGAGTAATACTTTACAGACTAAGCCAATCGATTAAGTGAGTAAGCTGCTGAGTTTCAATGACTATTTTGTAGAGTTATTTGTTTCAATGTTTACAATAATGACCCGACTGGCTTTATGGATTAATGAATACTACAAAAATGTTATAAAAAGTTGTACCGCAAACTTCAAGTTGAGCTTAGATAATATCACTAAACAATGGGAATGTAGCAGTAAATATAAACAGCTTTTACAGCTACATGAAAAATAACAAAACACTATATTCATGCAATATAATTACATTCTGGCAAGAGTCACTAATTGAATTATCTAAACACAAGCTTCTATATATGAATAAAAGGTATATTTTCAATGAAAAAAGCGATGCAACCTTACGGTAAAGCTTACCACATGAATTTTAGATGCTTCATAAAACTCGATAATTGTCAATCATATCATATTTTTGGAACTATCGATATGAAATAATTGTGATTACTGTCCTATTTTAGCCTATTTACATAAAAGAATTCCCAAATTGGTGCACATATATTGAATAAATTGGTGTTTTAGTGGGAGAGAGAATAGGTGGGAATGGGTTGGAAGCACTTGCTCAAATTGAAAGTTATTCAAGGAATGATGGACGATCTCTAGCATCTCCAAAGCGTCAAGGTGAGGGTACAAGAAAGAGAAAAGAAAACTTTGCACTTCCACACACTTTTAATACAGCACGACCATGGTTTCGATGCTGCGCATCATCATCATCACGTGAATAACGTTTAATTAGCTAATGAGCGAGTACTTCCTACCATTCCCCTATTCTCCATTCCACAGTACAACACCTATTTTTTTAAATCCACACAATTCCAATTAATAGATGTATGAGGAATTCATTTTTGGTTTCCTTCACCCATCGCTCAATTTCTTGGACTTCTTTTCCCTGGTTTTTTAAAATCCCCTCCCCTCTCCCCTTCCCATGAAATCAATACCGTTGATTGGGAATGTGAATGCAGTGGGACTCTTTTAGGACCTATTTTATTTAAGAACTCAAGTGGATAATGTAATACTAAAAAGTACAATGCATTGCAAAGACTCTATAGAACAATGTAACATGTTTTCTATTTTCTGTGATGTACAAAACCTTTATCCTCGGAAACCCTTAATTATCCTGTTCAATCCCAAAACGCCTTCTTTCACCCCCCCTCCACAATGTGAAGACTGCAAAGCGCTATCGACGAACTAGTAGTAGTAGTTTTAGGAAAGGTAACCGACAGCTAAGGTCATTTGTATCATTAGTGATTGACAGGAAAGGATGAAGGGTGGAGAGAAACTTGTGACATCAGCATTAGCCTACTCTTCACGAAAGGCGCCATGGGCTCCGCATCTTAGCGTTCCATCTGACAAACGACGAACTCACTCAAAAGTGCCTTCCACAAAACACCTCAAGTAGGGACCGGGATACTACTGAAAATTATCTGTCGCCGCCGGGATTCAAACCCGGCCCTCTGCTCATTGGATATATCCTACCGTTGAAAAACACCTACTAAGTTATTTTGAAAATGCTTCATTTCGGAATTGTTCAGAGGATATTAGCAGATAGTTTGCTGAAAAATAAGTTTAAAACACCTTTCAAAACTCCCGAGAGACTGTGGGAGTTTAAAGTTCAGCTTAGGTTTGGGCTTTCCCGATTTTCTTGCCACTTCGGTGGAGAGTGTTGCACAGGCACAAATAGAAAAAAAGTCCGTCTTATAGTTAAGCGATCTTTGTATTTGGTGAAATATACCACCAAAATTTGGAGAATTAAACGATAGCCTTTGAGAAGTTGGGCAAAATATCAAAGTGTCTTTAATTTATACAAAAATGGAACATTTATTTCAGATTAAAATAACTTATTTTGCATAAGTTTTCGTTGTATATAATCAGTTGGCTAAAGTATGAAGTCAAGTTCTACCTTACGTAATTAAGCCCTTGGAGGGAGGTTAAAATGACTTAGTGGTCATAGCAGTAGACTTATTGGCACGGTGGGAGTGGAAGAAAGATAAGTATTAGTTATCAGAGTGAAAGAGGTTGAGAACTAGGGTACGGGGGGAGCATATACACGTATGTAAAATTTGAGAATTTCCAAGCCCTAAAAAGGATAGGATCAGGGGGAAGTTTCATTGATTCATCCAATAAGTTCAGAGAAACCTATTAAGAAAGTTGGAGCTTACGTATAAGGACCATTTAAACTTCGCAATAGTGGAGAGGCGAGGCAGTTGTGGCGACTAGGTGAGAGGTGAGGCAATTGTGGGCGACTAGGCGAGAGGTGAGGCAGTTGTGGCGACTCATTTTGCTTCGAGTTAGACGGAAAATCGTACCTTGCCGAGTGCAAGACGTGTGTATGTATCGCGGTTTTTTTTCAAAAGTATATTTGTTGCCATCATGAAGCAACCGAAATCATTTGGATTTTTAGAAGAGAAGAAAGACCTAACGTATTATGACACCATAGAGTGTACAATTTCATAATAAGAGAGTCCCTCAACCTCTGTTTATTTCATACCAGTGTCCGCTCTTTGAAAGGGCAACATCTTCAACGTGACAGAAGAAACAGTACCATCCGCTTCGACAGTAGAGCAGCGATTGTTGCAAAAGCAGTGTTATTAAAAGTTTTAAAGCTAAACTATTGCATTTTCTGGGTACTTAGTGGTTTAGTTTCTTTAGCTTAGTGGTAGTTTACTCCTAAGGTGCTGGCGCGAGCACCTTAGAACTAACATAAATCACGAAAACAATTTCTCCTATTTATCTTTTATACTTTAATACCATCTATTAGTGTATTTGTTGAGCACTCCTTTAATTCTCTTTTTATTTACCACGCTTCATCTCATTTTCTAGTCAACTGCCGTTTTTGATAGACAATGAAACAGGTTTACTTGCATGTCTAGTCCTCTCAATGTAGCTTTGTTTTATCTTTATTGCTGCACATTACAAAAGAATACAAAGGGAATTTTAGTAAGAAAATTTCTCTTAGGTGCGCTTGAGATTATCACAAGATCAAATCCTATCCATATTTTGGAGTAGTATAGTAGTATTTTTGGGGAGGCGACCGACAGCTCAGGTCATTTGCGCCATTAGGGATGGGTGGGAGAAACCCAGCGTCGGCTTTAGCCTACTTTTAACGAAAGGCGCCAAGGGGTCCGCAGCTTAACGTCCCATCCGACGGACGGCGTACTACTCACGTAAGTGCCCTCCACAAAGCACCTCAAGTAGGGATCGGGATACCACTGAAAAATATCTGTCGTCGCCGGGATTCGAACCCGGGCCCTCTCTGGGAAGCCCGTACGTTAGCCACCGCACCATCCCGATCCCCCGCATATTTTGGAATGTAATTTGGAGTATATTTTTAGCCCTAGAATATCATTTTTCTTAGTATAGAGTGTGACCTATAAGATTCTCAGTTATTATTTTTTCATTAATTACTCTTTTCACGTATATATCACATACATGATGTTGTTTTTTCGCACACACCATAGTTCAATTTAATTTCGAAGCATTTTTTATCTATTTAAAAGACCTTGAATATGATTGGATTTCATTATGACTTCGTTTTTCAAATTAATTTTTAAATCAATAAATATTGTCATAAGGTTATATTTTTATAATAAGTTAATTGCAATTCGTGCTGTGAAATGTATTAATGCAAGCATAATAAATACCTACAGCTGAAACGGATGACTATCGCAAATGCAGCATAGACTATGGAAGAATAGGGTATAAAAATGATGATTTTATCCCAAATTCACTTCAAAACATTCACATGACAGCTTTCATGTAATTTCCTCAAACTGAATTTTGTGCCTTCAGAATTTGAAAATTAACCATTGTTCGCCGCAATGAGATGCACAATCCAAGGATTGATATTTATTCAGATTTATCTAATTGAATTAATTTGATATAATTTTAGCTACCTTGTCGAGAAACTTAGGGAAAAGTGAGAAGTCATTGTCCCCTATTTTGACCCGAGCCAAGTTTTGCAGCAAACCGAATCAGCCGTGAAATGAAAAAGGAGAAAAGAATTTTCATTTGTGCGCCTGATTCCATATAACGAAAAGCCCGGAAGTGTTATAAAATTATGTTTAGTTGCTTGAATAAACGCATCATTCTCTTAGAAAGGCTAAAATTTTTATCTCATCATGATTCGGTACTCTGTTGTAGCTCTTGAGCAGAGTTTTTCATTTTTATAAAGGTAATACCTTAGTTTAATTATACTAAAGTCATTAAAATAACGAATTCTGGGGCTAACTAGATTCATTGGGTAGATCTATTGGCTTGTAGAGCACCAGCTTTCCCGATATTTTGAAGACTATGAATCGTGTCGTAGCCGCATTTTGCGAAAAATGGAGCGCATTGTTCTTTCGTGAGAATCAATAAACGTGAAAATGATAGACTGTGCAAAAGCTGATGGACCTTTAAGCGGGAGATAATCCCGCTTAAAATTTGGAAACTGAGAACAATGAAAGAAATAGCCTTTGGCAGACTTTCAAAGGGGGAAAGCGGGGCAGTGATTTTGTGAGAGAAATTTGTGGGGCTAGCTATCGAGAATGGTTGTAGAATGTGAGAATGGACATTGTGCCAAGCAATTAGAAATGAAGATAATGGAACAAGGGGTAACATTGAAGGAAGACCAGATGGTGGCCATATTGAAGTTATATTTTTGTCGCAGACGAATCAAGCAGTAAGAAATATGAATAGTCTTAGGGAATTTGGGAAAATAATGAAGGCCGTCTGTTTAAGTTGACAGTACTGGGAGTACTCGGAGAGTACTTCGAGAGGTTCGGCCATTTAATTCGCTACGTTGATCAGGAAATAATGTGAATTTTATCGCAGTTGAATGAAATATAATATTGCATTAATAAAAAATTATACGTGAGCCAAGTTCAAAGGTGAGAATAAACTATCACGGTGGGCAGTGGAGAAAAGAACATAAAATAAGTGTGTTGGAAAGGAAAAAAGAACGTCGACCAAATAATTCTCAACACATTACAATCAGTAGACAATGAAACAACCCAAACGCAGTATTCACATGTCTAACATGTACCTAAAAACTTTCTGCGACATTCAGCAAGATGGCAGCAAATGTTGCCGAAAATGTTGAGTATACGTGCAAGAGTTTGGAGGGAGACTGATTCTGACCTGATTTGTTTAAAACTTACAGGGGGAAGAGGAAGATGAGAGGCAAGCTGAGGAGCTGAATGACTTGGAAAGATTTTTTCATAGGAATAGGAATATTTGCAGTTGGGTGTGAGAGGGAAATTTGGTAAAGAGGAAATTTGGAAAAGAGGAGAAACTGATCGAAATTTTATGAGTGGGCAGGATTTAGGAAAACTTAGGAAAAGGAAAAAGCGGAGGTCGGCGAGATCCAAGTCTAAGGACAAATTTGGAGGCCGATGATTTACTAATAACAGGAACTCTGTTTTTCCCAGTCTCCATACTTCGTACCTTCTACCAGGAAAACTGTTAAAACAATTGCCAGAGGTTGTAAAAATGACATAAATACATTATAAAACTTCACAATGGCAACAGTGTCACTTGTCAATGGTTTTATAGCTGCTGTGACACATAGCTGACACATAAAAAAATAAGGAAAGCATTACCAAATCGGTTACAATGGAGAAACCCAGGAAGCACGCAATAAAAACAGCAAGCCAATTAGAGAAAGGCAGAGAAGAAAATAGTCGAGGAAAAACACAATGGAAGACCTGTACTACAAGTGACTTGACTTTGGACAGTGCCTGGTGCATGTCTTCTTTCAATTGTCAAGTTCCCTTTTGATTTCTCTCCCCGTAGATGGTCACCTGGTGACCGAAATACCGGTATCAGAGTTCTTCTGCATTTTTTATTGGCTATAGGATTTTCTTCTTTCCTGGTGACAAATAGATAGGTTTAGTCACATTTTCCACGAAATTTACTCAGATGTAAGCAACTATGCATGGCATCATTATTTAATATCCCAACTGGCGTAAATAAAATTGAATTCATGGGGTAAGTGTTTTCAAATCTGTTACAATGGAAAATGGGCAATTATCTGAAGAAACCCAGGAAGCACGAAATAAAGACTATTCATAGAAGGACATGCAAGGGGAGATTTCAAGATGCACACCTTAAGACCGACACCATATGCTATTGACTGCATCAGTTGCAGTAATAACTATCCCGAGAAGAATTTCACTAAAGGAAATTAAGCAAGTAAGGAGATTAGAAAACCGCTGGCAAATAAAAATATAATTGTCCATAAAGATTTGGCAGAAGGTGCACCAGAGAAAGAAAAAAATAGTTTGGTTTAAAATTAAGCTATTTAAGCTATTCAACAACTCAGAGAGAGCATTGATATTGAAATAGATATTTATATTATATATAAATTATAAATAGACTCTACTATTAATTTATCCAGGAAATAAATTTTTCACATGAAAAATATATTGTTATTCTTTGTGGGATGCCATCCATTTCATCCTTTTCTATGAGTTACTGTAGATGATATCGTAATACCACAGAATACATCATGGCAGTAAATATAGTATGTTATGGAAATGATCATATCACACAAACTCTACAAATGAATTCTTAAGAATGCTTAAAATGTTGTACCTCTAAACTTACAGAACAACTTGAATGTAAGATAAATCATGCTGTTCTTCTTTCACAGTAGCATGAATGTTGTCTGCTACGTTAGGAAGCTGGGTAACGAATATTTCAGCATGCAATTTTTTTAAGTAAATGATTTCTGTTTTACGAGTTATATATGACTACAGGAAGTCACAGCATCAAATAGGTTGCGAGTAAGGAGGGAGGAAGACAGCAAGAAAAAGTGAGCATTGAAAAATAATAAAATGGAGAAGAAAACACTAAACGTATGAGCCACGAACCATGCCCAAGAGCCACGAACAACTTATTGGGGGCTGTGATACGTATTATAGTAGAAATACAATGGTTTGACGACCACGAGGAGGGAAGGGGGTGCTGTAGCTCCGATTTGAGGATAAACTTTTTTTGAGATGGGTAAAAATTCAACAGGGTGTTGGGGACAGGATGAGGTATCAATGGTTGACGGAAGTGTTTGTGAGAAAATACATACTGTCATCTGGATCATCTGCACTTTCAAATCGTTACAGAACATTGCATCAACATTTACATCTACATATTAATCCGCAAGCTGCCGAAGGGCGGCTGCGGCGTGGAGTTTGAGGGAACCACCCGTTAAACAATAAAAAAACATGCAAAACTAATAAAATCATGTCAATTCACACCCACATACGGACATATACCCATGCCAAACCCATTTTACCTTTCACACAAGTGAATACATATACTAGCAACTAACATACACATGCAAATACACCTACGAATGGAACATACGTCTAAGCAGCATTTAAGCATGATCTCGCTAGTAGCTTGAATGTCTTTACTGTGAATATTATGACAGTGATTTCTAACTATTATGATACCTGATTGTCCGAGGAAAGGTAGAATGTTTGTATTTTTCTGTACTGGAGTCTATCTCCCTTATCTTATCTTTGTGTTCTAACCTACCTAAGTAATGTGAAGCAATAATAATTCCCTTTGTTTCGCAATTCAATTAAAGTATTCTGATCCTTAAAAAAGTCTTCCTGGTTCTTTCCACATCCCAAGTGGCTTCCTGCCTGATTCCTCAAAAATACCCCCACATAAATACACCGCCATCCAACAAAAATTAATGTGGCAGGGGACGCAAACACCAGATGGGATAAAGGGTGTTGATTTAATACTTCAGGCCTATGTGTTAGGTAAAGGGCATAATGCTTTGATCGGCGCTTTTTTTTACCTACGTAGCATACAAGTTTAATACCTAGCGACTACATTAATCGGGCCTATGAATCTGCAGATGAACATATCAATGAAAAATTATTACAATAGACAACATGGAATGAGGCGCTGGAATAACACTCTTAATACTTAAAACAGTTTCAATTTAAGTTAACAAATGAGCGAATAGCCGATATTAAACATTGACTTAATAGGAAATTTCGTTTTCACTCATTCACACCCACCCCACATCACATTCACAATCACATTAAATTCTGGCCGTTCTTTAAGAATGCAACATATCTGGCTCAGATTCAACCTAATGGCACATTTCAAACAAAGTTTTGGCAAATTTAATAAATCTTGTAGAGACATTAAATGTTGTGGGAAAAACGAAGAAAACTAAACACAATTAGAAGTCACATAAGAAGCATTAAATTGTGCTAAGTCTCCAACTTGACCCTTCCCAAAGTACTGGAACTGAACTGATGTTGGCTTGGAACGATTTGAAATCTTGAGAAAACGGTGAATTATGAAAACGAATATGCGAGTGTACGAGTATCTATCAAACTTCTGCGAGAGTTCGGCATGGAAAAGATTCTTGTAGGCCGGGGGCGGAACGCCAAGGTTATGATGCGTCATGTACGCTTACGGAAGAACAAAGGTGCTCGCGGCATATACCAAGGACTGGTGAAATTCACAATCAAAGGTACCGATTTTAATAAATTCAGCTATTTTAAATGAACACGCTTTGCTGAGAGCAACGGAGCTTCGGAGTCTCATATTCTTTATTCTTTCCTTAGTGGGCCATGTGGAGGTAGTCCCACGTCGGCAGCTGAAGTCGATAAGCTCTTACACCAAGGACAGAAGCTGAGGACTTTTACTCTCTTCCGGCTTTCCTTTCTCCAAATTCAGGCAGCGTGGACTTACGGGCGAGTTGCGGATGGGGAGTTCTGCTCCACTGCATGAGTAAATACAAGCTATTTATGTTTAAGTGAATATTTATATATGAGGCTGGTGACCTAACACCCTCTGCCACACGCCCTTGAGGGGTATTGTGTATAAGTAGTTAGTTGTAAATTTACCTTTCAAGTCGTTCGAAGATCATGTGACAGGGAACGTTAGGGCACCAGCCATTAGAGGAATCGCTTTTTCCCCGAATACTTAAATACCCCATCGGCAAGAAGGATAATTCACATCAACTCTATCAGATATTACCATGATGAGTGGTGAACCAATATCCCCTGCCACACACCATTCGTGGTGGCATGAGGTGTGCCATTCAGATATCGATTAGTTTTGCTATAGTTTGTAATGCAGAATTGTCTACTTAAATTATCAGTGCCCAATCTCTAGACTTTATCCAGGGGCTGAGAGACTGGGATGACCATTTCTCCATAGAAAATAGTTTTGCTTCTGACGGTTATTATTTTTACAATATATTCAGTTATTCTTCTCGCCTTTTAATTTCAATTTGAGAACAGCATCCGGTCGATATGCTTTTATCGCGGAGGAACGAGACAACACTTCCTGTAACTCTTTCCACTGTACAGGGTTGGTTAGGCCCAGTGAGCAGGGATTCGTCACATTTATGACCTTATTGGCCAATCAAACATTCTGGAGGCCCCCTAGGAGATGGCCGGGCTCACTAAGGCATCGGATGGACCCAATCTTGGTCGTCTGTGACAGAGTGATCGTCGAGCAAATTCTTTTATTAATTCGAAACAGTGCTTTTGTAGAGACCCGAAGGCGAATTTGATATTACCACTCAAAGGAACGTTTATGAATGATCTGATCTGATTCCGTCCTCGTCTTTGGGAATTAGACTGTCAAGCGGTCGCCGACGGTCATTTGAATAACCTTAGTCATTTTATGTACTGCTACGACTACGTCACTCCATTCGGTGGGCCGTGTACTTTGTATGAATTTGCCCAAGGTTAGCCTTTATCCATTCAAAAAGAACAGTTAAACAAAAAATATGGTCTGAGCTCTCAAGTACGTGCATAGGTCAGCATGACCCGTTTCAAACAGCTTACACTTTTATGAGTTCCAGCATGCTAAGTAGGGACGTACTGCAGTCGAGGGCTGGCCTTGCATATTTGGTTATTACATAGGTCTAAGGTCAATATGAGCCGAGATAAATTACGTTACTTTTTGTGACATGTCTACCATAAAAGCTGTTCTGTTCCTCGAATCGAACTTTGACAAAAAAGAACGTATTTTCACACGAAACTACAAATCGATTAATTACGTTAAAGAAATGGTGATAAAGTTTGAAGTTATATTCTGATGTCTAGTCACCTGTCGTGTGAAAGGCACTCTTACCCAATTCTTCAATTGTGTGGCCTCTTGGTTTTCTTCGGTAATGCTTGGCTCCCGCCATGATCTCTCCACATTTCCGTAATCCCAGGAAATTTTTCTCGAGCTTAATCATCCACCTTCCCTGAAATACACGTATGATCCCAGTATCATTCCTATTAAACTTCCCTTGAATATAACTGCCAATATGTAGTAAAAACTCCTTCCCATGCTCATATCCTCGTTCACATAGTTAAATCTAAGAATTGAAGTACTCCCTGAGTATTTGGATCCCATACTACCGTCTGGCTCCTTTCAAGTTCAAGATTTCAAAACTTTCCGTCTATTCTCCATTCTTTGGACAACCGAAGAAAATCAAATAAAAGAAGACAGTAATTCGTCACACGTTATCGCTCGAGCGATACGCGTTGCTCTTTCAGGTCAGTTTCAGAGATTATGGACCCAAGGAAGCACGCCTGTAGAGTGAATTTCGCCCTCAGCCAAAAGGTGAAGAGAGAGCAATGGAACCATTCTGGAACCCTTATTCCTCTCTTTCCCATGCAAATGGCAGAGAACAAAATCCTTAAGAAGAGCGTATAACCTTTCTCTTAAGGTAAGTCTTCTCTATAAATTTTCTACCGCTTGAAAATAATAATATATTTTTAGCTACCATTGAAGATTATGCATAAAAACGATTTTGAGTTTGGCATTTCTCGGCATATTAGCAATTAATTCATCATAAAAATTACTTTTGCTCTGATGTCAATTAGATAAAAATCCTGAATGTATAGCATTACCTAGTTCTGTAATGTGTAACATTTCGGAATTATTTTGTCTCTTCCTTGGAAATACCTCTTTCGTTCATCTAGATATACCCTCAAATTGAGACGGAACAAAATATGGGTTCACTTTATTCTGTTCCAGCAAGCCAAATTATCCAAGTATTTTTGCTCCTCTTGTACAAAGATATGAAAATAATCTTGCTGCTGCTTTAGTGAACATGTGTGTAATTGGCTGCGGTATCTTATATGCTTGATAAGATAAGCTTAAAAATACATAAACAGGTGAAAAATAAACAGCAAAATAACAGCTGATTACGTAAGAAATTATTCAAAATTTGTGTCGCCGGGTAGATTTTAGACTAAGGCAAGCATTAGCTTGCGTGTGTAACTATTAATTTAGAATGGAATACTACTATGGTATCTGTATGGCACAATGGGGCATCATCACTCTTATGTTATGTTACCGCCTGTCCTTCCCGATTCTTAACCATCCACGAGCGCTCGATCATCCGTAGTTACCCTTATGGTTATACACTTCTGTATATTTTTATGTCTCCATCGTTATCACATTAAAGAGTTCAAATTGTTTTGTAATCGATAAATGATACAAGAAAGGATTCACTATATTTCGGCGCACGATGTTAAACATTTAAAAATACGCATTTTCAAATCAGGTCAATGATAAATAGCATATCTTCTGAATTATCTAAATGTACAATCTATACCAAATTTTATTGAAGTTACACAAGGTATACATGACCACCAGTGGACTGAGGTGTGTTTTCTCGGAGAGCATGGTTTTCCGTCAGGAGAGAGTTGTGGGAGGTTATTCATGAATAAGTTAATTAATATTTTTCCAGACAATTTTCGATTGGCAAGACTGTTTCACGAAAGACAAAGAAGCAATGCACGATAATAATGAGGTACGGACTCTTGAATAAATATTTTTTGAAAATGCGCTTTACCAAAATATGTCTGGAAGACAGTAGGAGTTCCGCAATAAAAAAAATAATGAGAATTAATTTTCAAGTCTTCGAGTCATTTTATTTTAATGAGAGAGGCTTATAACATTTCAAGTTACAGAAAAATAGGTCTCGGCTTCACATCTGCCTTACCGGTATATTTGCATATTATATATTTTTAATTGGGTAGCGGTGGTCTAGTGGGTAGAGCGTTGGACTACTGACCAAGGACCCTTGGAGGGTCCCGGGTTCAATTCCCGGGCAAGGCACTTTGGGCACTTGCAGCTCCACCCAAGCTAGCTGATTTTTCGGGTACCAGGTCTTCCTGGGAAACCATAACCGGCACAGGGAAAGGAACTGGCCCCCCTACCCTGATGTGTGAATATTCACACGCCGTCGGGCTTGGTACATGGGTGAGCTCTACCATCACCTACTAAACCGACCTTCGGGTTGATTACTGTGTTTATGGTTTTATATTTTTAATTGACGCAAAAGTATTCCAATGTTTATTCTGATATTCATTGCAATTTCTCTAATTTCACGTATATTTTGTTATTTTTTGAAATTGAATTCGTAATAAAAAATACATTAATAAAATTATAATTCCTTTACGATAATTATAATGGAATTCCGTCAGGTACTTTGGTGCTATCATGTTGATGCAAGCAAAATTAACAGAATTTGAAATTTCTCTCCACCATAAAACGCCTTAAAAAACTAGAATAATCTTGCCATATTTTGTAAACGCTCAATTTTGAACCCATTAATATATAAAATTACAAAAACCTTAAGCCAGTAAAATTTTAACTTTTGAAAAACTAACTTTAATTTTTATTTAAAAATATAAATTTTTAATATACCTATTATTTTATATACTTTATATTTGCATGTTTATATTATAATTATAATTGAGCGTTCATATATTAAACTTCTATAACTACATCGCTCCCGCAATTGGATTATCCGTTAATGCTGATAACAAGTTTCGCGCCGGCATACCTCTGAAATATCGTTACTCTTATGTTTTTTTCATATGGGCTTTCTGCTATTTCCTGTAGAGAGTAGTGGTTTGGTAGGTCCCTGGAAGGTAACCTTGGCAGTAGGAAGATCTTGTGCCCGTTCAGTGTGGCCAAGGAATTGCGAAGGGAAGACAAGTGTTTGTTTTTAATTTTATAATCGTCAGGCACGGTCCTCATTGAAATATAGCAGCATGTTTCGCTACTTCTGGAGATCTACAAGGTAATGCAAAACCCTTATATTGATGTTTTTGGAAAATACCCGGAAACCTTTTTCCAACCTTGAATGAATTGAGGTCTTGATTTAATGATATATTAACATGTAGTTATTTCTGCTATCGGTGTGTATTTTTAGCTTATTTAGTGCCTACTGACTTCAATATTTTAAAGCCGGTGCGGATTTAGATTTCACCGGGTATAGTTTTTCCTCGCTATAAGGGTAATTGAATACTTCTGTCATTGTAGTTTCATAATTCGACCTTAAACATTTAAATTGGAGTAAAATAAAAAAGAGTTGAGTAATGCGTTGCAATTGCAATTCTATGAATTTCTATTCGATTTTTATATTCATACCGACCCTTTTCTCATCAGAATCTTCTTGATTTAGGTTACATGACAGATCTTATGTGTTGAATGGACTTAGAATTATTTTCTTTAGTCCCAATATTTCGCAATATTTTTTTTCATATTTTAATTTGAATATATAATTTTCAGGGATAATTGTATAAGTTGTAGCATTCTCAACGGTGAGTTGAAAATAGGACCTAGCAAAAAGTCAGGCTTAAAGTTGATCATCCCCTATGCGCATTTCCGAAGATCATACCATGAAGGAACAGGAGATAACATATGCCCATCGATGGTACGAGGAATTGATCACATCCGTGACCCGCGGCTTAATAAGGTATATACTACAACTTACCAAATAAGTTAGGTTTTATATTTCAAGGTGTGAAATTTCTAATAACTTCATTGTGCTTTCCAGGGATTGGCTTTTACTTTCCAAGAGAGGCAGTTACTTGGGATTCATGGGCTTATTCCACCCAGATTCAAAACCCAAGAAGAACAGCTAGAACTATGCCAAACAAGTTTAGAAATGTATAAAAAGGATCTTGACAAATATATTTATCTCGTTGGCCTGCAGGTATACGATATATATATATATGATAAAATCTTTGTGGATATTGTTAGAAATAAATTCTATCTATGTGCCATAATCGATCATTTATACCAATACAGGACAGGAACGAGAAATTATTTTACCGGTTGCTATCTGAAAACATAGAGAAAACGATGCCCATTGTATACACACCAACAGTGGGTTTGGCTTGTCAGAAGTTCGGTCTTATTTACCGACGTCCTCGTGGGCTCTTTATAACTATTCATGACAAAGGTCATGTCTATGATGTGATCAGGAACTGGTGAGCAACTGAGTTAATGAATTCTCACTTTTCAAATAATTTTCTCATCCACCTCAGAATTATTTTCTAGTGGTATTTTTCATTATATGCAGGCCTGTAGCCGATGTCAGAGCTACTGTTGTCACTGATGGAGAAAGGATTTTAGGTCTTGGAGACTTAGGCGCCTCTGGGATGGGTATACCAGTAGGAAAACTAGCTCTATATACAGCATTAGCAGGTGTTAAACCTCACCAGTGCCTTCCTGTTACTCTGGATGTGGGAACCAATAATCAGGTAAAATTAAATTTCAATTTAATTTATTCCATGTGTGCCTTCTGAAGCTTTTTGATGAAGATGATTTGCTGATCATTTTTTTTTAAGTCGTGAATTTTTTAGTGTTGCTTTTAATTTACGAATCATCATGCCAGAAAGAACTTCCTCATGAAAAAACCTTTTGTTAATGAATCACATTCTTGTGATGATTTGCCCAGCAATGTGAACATTTTTTTTACTTCATTACTTTCACTATTTTTGTGTCCTAAATTGTTAATACTTCTTCACCTTTCCCTTTCTTGGTCACATGAATTTTTTCTTCCAATAATCATCTCCCTTTGGCTTTTTTAACCTCTCTACCGTAGCATCTCTTGCAATCTATTAATCTTCCAGTGACATCACATCCTTTCAAACTTCTTTCTAAAAAAATCACTCTATTGGGAATATTACTATGTGAAATGTAAGATGTTTTCAATTGCTCCTCACTCACCCAATTGCATTTAATGATATGTTAAATGAGACTTCTTGAGGAGATATTGTCTTTGACATTTTCTATATTTTATTAGACCAAATATTTTATGGTGTTACTTATACATTGAAACTGTATTTCATTGTGACATCTCATCATTTAAAACAAATTATACTTGTGTGAGTTTTTTGGATAATATATTTTAATTCACACTAAAAGGTATGTAGTGGGAATTTTTTTTAGATTATTTAGTCAGTAGGCCAGTGCAGTATTGCAACCTACTGATAAAATGGGAGATGTTCATGTGACATTGCATCACATTTTCAAGCGAGAAAGTACTTTCAGAAAAGGAGATAAATGGAAATTTTGATGAATTATTGATGCAAATATTCATTCATTCATACCTTAGTGTTTTTCTGAAGATTTTTGTTGTGTAGTCTTATAATGATTAGCTCCTTAAGTGATCCTATCCCTACATAATCACAAAGGTGTTTGAAAAAGTGCATGCTGGTAAGAAAATTAATTAATGTTTCAGGATAAACCATTTTTATTTTCCAAAATAGTCTCCATTTAGACTTGTGCAGTTGGTCCATTGCTGCTCTAGTTCGTTGATTCTTCCAAATATTCCAATTGTTCAAACTCTTGAGAATTTGAGAATTAACATTTGTTTTCAGAATCATCTCCATTTTTTTAATAAAATCACCTTTCTGCCAGCCATTTCTTCATGTTGGAGACCAGTTTATGGTCTGACAGAGACAAATCTGGAGAATATGGGAGATGGGAAACAATTCCAAGAAATTGTTGGAGATACCACGGCAGTATCTTTTAACGGAGTGATCCACTAAATGTGCATTACACTCTGAAATTGTTGGATTGTAATTCACATTTAGTGAATGACTTTCAAAAGTTACTGTTGCAGTATCTTCCACAGTTTCTTGGAATTTCTCAAAGCCAAATCATAGTGTTTAAAGTTGGCTTTAACCTCATGGACTGTGGCACTTCGTGCAACACTATGAAAGCCTGTGACATCGTATGTAGGGCATTTTATCTCAACATCTTGTTCCTTTAAAGCCCTCAAAATTTTGAAGTGATGGGAAATAACTTTAAATTGAAAATCTTTCAATTTTGCAGCCAAAAAAGTAGACAAGTAGGGGGTGCATTGCTGTGAAGGGAAATGGATTCATTTGTGTGTATTCAGCTTCATTTTCAAATGGTCTGATAATGATGCATAGTATGCACCTGTGTTACATTAACCCCTTTCTAAATAGTTTATAGCTAAATAGTAAATTCCTTTCAAGTCCCAAAAAGAGTAGCCAAAACCTTTGCAGGTGAAAAAAGCCTTCTTTGGTGCAGACATGCTTTGTATTTCTTGAACTCATCCTTTGTGTTAGGCTTGTAATGGTGTATTAACTTTCATCTAAATTACAAAGCAATGGCTTAATATTCCCACAAATTACCCTGAAATAGCTGCAAAACAGCATTGGAACATGGCATATGATTTCATTTTTGATCAGCAATCCATCCATCACGAATCCATGATATCTGGAGTGGTGGCCGCAGTGAGTGCCCTCAGCAGGCCATCCAGTTGTTCTGCATCACTTGTGGTTATATGGCCACTTCAGGAATTTTAAATCCACTGGTGAAACATTCTAATCAAAGATGCACTTTCACAATAATGGGTATCGAGTTCCTCTTAGTCTCCTGAGGCAATTTGCCTTTCATAAATTGTTTGCTCTACTCACAAAATTCTCTTTTGTCCATTTTCTTTGTGATCAATTCATTTTCTGAGTTATGGATCAGTGCAGTTGAAACATTCAAGGTATAAAAAGTTGAGCATTACTTCAATACTCACTTGTGGTGCCATCACTCTCACTTTTTGCGAACTTTCAAATTATCTGTTATATTTCTTGCTACAATTTTCCTAACAAATCCAGTATGTCTCACTGTGTGTGATCAAAGCATTCTGTTCTCTTCCAAGCTGTGCTCCATAGATATTACTCATCTTATGCTCATCCATATATTCACCTCTTCATTTGTCATGAGACATTTTGTTATCAGCATCTGCCTCCTGTACCATCTTTCCAAAGCTCCTGATCTTCTCCAGTCTATTGATTGAAAAGAACCTTCTAATTTTCTGCACTTATTTATTGCAATACTTGACCGGTTTTGAATTTTTCACATCATAATCAGAAGTACAATTTAAACGTTCAGTGGCATCTAAACTTATACATCCATGAAAAATAAGAGGTTAGGATGCACCACATGAATAAGACATTCGATAAAATGATCAAATGTCAGGATTCATTTGGTGAGAGGGAATAGCGAAGTTCATGGGAATGGGGAATAGAGGCATCAAAAAGTGGTGATGGGTTTGATGAAGCTATCTTATTTAAAAGTTTGTTTTATTTAATTCTTACTTGGCTAAAAACCTTGTCCTATTCCAAAAATAGTTTCCTACCTTTGTTACAACTGAAGTTCATGTCAGGAATGTGCCTTTATGAGAGTTATAGTTGTACATCATCAGAAGGGTTGAATAAAAATTCGATCACGTCTTCATTTCACAACTTGGCCATGAACAGAACTGGATGTGATGCTAGGTGCACTGGTGAGATGTGTAGCATTTTTGTCCATATTAATTATTAGCAAATATTGCTGATATGCAGACATTTTGCAATATTCAATTTGAATAAAATTGACAGCTTTTAGCAATAATGAGCTTCAGATATCAGATTTCTGTCAACTTTGATGGATTCTTGCATCTTTGACCATTCTATAAGGTAATCACACATCTTAGATTTATTCTCTGTAAATTTTAGATGAATAAAGGGCATGCTTAGATTTTAGTATTCCATTCAAAATCTAACCATGTCCCTTATTTTGTTGTATATATCAATTGACAATGAAATTCAACTATCATATGTTTAAGTAGTAGTAGTATTTATGGGAGGCAACTGACAGCTAAGGTCATTTGCGGCATTAAGGATGGAGGGATGTGGACAGGAAAGGATGAAGGATAGAGAGAAACCTGGCGTTGGCATTAGCCTGCTCTTAACAAAAGGCATCAAGGGGTCCAGTCAGCTCTAACGTGCCACCTGACGGATGGCATACTCACTCAAAGTGCCCTCCACAAAGCACCTCAAGTAGGGATCGAGATACCTCTGAAAAATATGTGATGCAGCCAGTATTCGAATCCGGGCCCTTTGGATGGAAAACCTACTTTTATTGTTAGGTTTTATTTTTACCTGATCAAGGGCCCCTGTTAAGTCCTCCAAAAGCTTCTTTCATTGAAGTAGTCTTTTTGTCAGCACTTAAACTGATTAACTCATCCATCTGTATAAGAAAAAGAAGGGAATATTTGTTCAAATGCCCTTAAACCTATTATCCTAAATAGTTCAGCTGAATTCCTCAAAATATTTCCATACTTAGATCTTTCAGGGAGGTTATTCTTTAGCGATGGCACTTTATGCTATTTGCTTAAGCATGATGTCTTCACGTCAATATGGATTGCATAACAAAAAACCCACTAAAGCTGACATGCAAAGTGAAATGATCATATGATACCTTGACATTAACTTCAGTGATAGTAAAAATTGGTTTGAGGTTCCCCAGGGGTAATAACTTGGTGACTCTATCTGATAGTTCGATGTTTTTTCTTCCATATTTATTTAATTCATTGATCTATGTGATACTTTAAGGAGCATGCCTGGAAGTTCTCCATGGTAATGGCTTGAACGTAGTTATTTTCTTTCTCTCTTAGGAACCATCTTAATGTAGAAACCCTATGCTTAATATAAGGAGGTCCTTTAGTGAATAAATGATGATATGATGTACTAAGAAGCAACTCTCAGATCCGACTACCTTTTGTATAGATTCTTTTTATCTATAGGTACACAAAATGTATAAAATTAAATAAAACTTATTATAATAAGTCCGTAATATGTTCTTATTATTTATAATTTCATTAATCAGTATGCTATAACAACACTCAAGCAATCAATTCTTTTGTCATTCCTCTCAAAGAATATTAAGACCCCTAAAAATAATTTCAGCGCACCTGCTCTGTGACAAATTCAAACAAACTTTGATGGGGGCGAGTTGAAAGGGAAATACCTATTAAATTGGATCTTGAAAAGTCTAATATTAATTGACCTTTGAGTTCTTGAATGTAATTTATTTTATGCAAAATATTAAATGACCAGTGAACTGGAATTTCTTGGTTAACTACTTAAGTATTTGTTTATTGTTGACTTTTAGACACTCTTATTGGATCCCTTGTATATGGGCTTACGGCATAAGAGAAAAAATGGACCAGAATATGATGAATTCATTGATGAATTTATGCAAGCTGTTGTTCAGCGGTATGGGCAAAATACCTTGATACAGGTATGTATTGTTTTAAATCATTGATGAAGTAAACACTCCAATAAATAGTGGATGTATTATTGGAAAATATTCATATTCTATATACCACTAACAATATCTGTTAATCTTTTTCTCATGTAATATACTTATCCTATGCTAAATTGCTATTCAAGTTGTTGCTTACATACAACTGCATGTTAATGCTGTTTTCCAATTAAATGGATTTCATTGTATTTGGTTCTGGTGGAATATGACCTTCACTGTCTGCACATTTATAATTACCTCATCAGTGAATGTCTATGGTAAAACTTTGCAAGCAAGAAACTCTGACATTGTCATTCCTTGGATATGCATATTAAATCACTGGGCACGCATATCCATTTGTGAACATGCAGTAATTGTATTTGTTGAGATCAATTCAGTGGCTTTGTAACAAGTTTTGACACCTTCATTCATAGGCAACTTAGGCAAATACTTTTACATACCATGTCAATTTTTTGGCAAATTTGGTTAAACACTTAAACTTTTATAGAGGAAATGGAGGTATTGGCTGTTGAGCAAGTTGTCACAAGGAAGAAAATCCTAAAGCCAATATAATACTGAAGAAGAACTCCAAGCTCTTCTGGAGTTCTTCTTCAGTATTATATTGGCTTTAGGATTTTCTTCCTTGTGACAACTTACTTAAACTTTTGCAAAGTAATTAGCATTAGCGAAGCATTTGGGTGAGAGTTCCCAACGAGGAGGAAAATTGTTCATAAATTATTATGGATACATGGATGGACTTTCAATGGAAAAGGACTACCATGAATGATGATACAAGCTTGTTTTGCAATCAAATAGTGAATTACCTGTATAAGCAACTTTGTCTGTGAACATGAGAATAGTGGCCGTACAGTTTTTATGGGAATAATCTGAAACGAAAGGGAAAATTGAGCTCATTTCAGATTGAACCTCCTGTTTTACATACCCTGTTACAGTCATCTAAGATAAAATGTGAAATCCTCCCCCACAAATCTTTTTTGTTGTGAAAATGAGGCATGGAAAAGGAATGGATCTAGTCATTCTGTCTCATTTATTAATTTCTTGTAAATTTTTTGACCACCGACTTCTTGATATGTCTGAAATTCTCTGTCTAGCTCTGTAAGACATATTTGACAAAGCAACAAAACTACTCTAATATTTTAAAATAAAATCTAAAATACACCCAGGTTGTGGATATTCATGGGAATGCAGAATAAATATCAGTAATAACTTAAGCGATTAGTTCATTGAATAAGTATTTTGCATAGTTGCAGTTCACTAACTTTCATGAAAGCAAATAGCAACAAAACATTAAGTAGTGAGAAGTGACTAAGTCTTATTTCACTCTTTGTTTATTCAGTGAATTATGTTGATTTTGGATTATGTGTATGCCAGAATATGTAACCACTTATTTGAAAAAGTTCATATTAAAATAAAACTATTTCAAAGAAATATGTACTGAGTGGACTATGTACATTACCCAGTACTCGGTTTATTTAATTAACAAAATTCACAGTAGTACTAAGTAATTCTCATTATTATATCTTCTGCATATTTATTGCACATCAAATACAAAGCAACAGTAATGCATATTAAATCAAATCAACCATTGTGATTAAACTATATTTTTGATACAAATTCGATGCTAACTAATGTGCTGCTGTTTGTAGCTTTTCAATACAACTGCTATAGAGTGTGATTTATGTGTGTGTGTTTGTGTATGTATATATAAATTTCTTCGAAAAATAATGCTCCAAATTTATAAAAACTTTGATTGAAACATACTTGGAAACACAGAGAAAGGACACTGATATATCTAGTTGTGATGCTTCAACATAATCTTCAGAATGCCATTCTCAGGGGAGGACGGAGAGGGTATGTGTGGGGGGTGAGGGGGGAGACAAGGGATTTAGAGGGGATTTGTAGGTGGCTATTGGATGGTTTCAGTGGGCTGAGTTGTGCCCGGGAGGTTTAAATGACTGAAGCACCCAGATATGTGCCATCTTGTATGTTCTCACCTCTTTACTGCTTTTGGATTCATGAAGGGTTTTAGTCACCAAAACAGAGAAGCATTCATCAAAGGATTGGTCATGGGAAGCAGCGTGGGTAGGGATGAGATAATTAAGGAAGGTGGGAGATTTAGTGGAGTAGCGGTGGTTATTCATGTGAAGGGAAAGGGTAGTGGTGCATTCACCCACATTGAAGGCAGGAGACAAGTTACAGGAGTGATGGTATAAAATGTTTTTTGAAGTACAGATGGTGAACTGTTGGGTTGGAATTTTGTTAGCCAGGGAGATGGTGGCTCAAAGAAGATAGCAACATTTGCAGCATGGGCATGTTGCAGAGGGGGGCCAGAAAAGAGACAGGCCCACAGGTGGTCTTGTGGACTTAAACTTTCTTAAAAATTCGACGGGCATTTAAATGAAATGGAGACGCTATGTGGGAATAAAGGTTATGTGGACTGAGTGTTATAAATAATTGGAATGAGTTCACTGATTATGTGTTTGATTTTGTGGCATGCAGGGAAGAAAGTGGTGATTTGGTTAGGGCATTATGGGCAGTTGGTTTGGGAAGAGGAGTAGTACTTCAAATGCCATGTTGGTTCATGCTGCAGGTTTGTTTTATGCTGAGATGATGTAGGACCATTTCTCTTTGTGTAACCACATTTTCAAAGCAGTAATTGGATTATCAACACACTGTGACTTGTGCACTTACTGGGCCTGGATACCTAAAAATGGAAAATAAAAAGTGTGCTCCTTCAACCTACTAATTTACTGATGGCTTGAATTCCAATTAAGACCAATGGAGCCCCCATTATCACATTATTGTTGTGCTAAATAAGTTTAATATTTGCTCTACTGACAAGCATATCCTAACATGTGCCATACTAAACATATATCATTGTATGATAAAGGAATTTTGCTAATGAATTGAGTTTTTATCCATGAAATAATTCATTGGATGCTAATTGAATGTTGTAACTTCTTTTTTATTTCAGTTTGAGGACTTTGGAAATCACAATGCTTTCAGATTTCTAGCTAAATATAGAAATCAGTATTGCACATTTAATGATGATATCCAGGGAACCGCTTCAGTTGCTGTTTCTGGCCTGATCACCTCTCAAAGGATTACAAACAAACGCCTCTCAGATCATAAATTTCTTTTCCTAGGGGCTGGTGAGGTAAGTTCTGTATGGGTTACCATGATTTCTAATGAAAAAACTGATGTTTACTAACATTTCATGATTTATCCTGATCTAAAACACCAAATATTCCTTATCTGTCTGAATAAGCATATGCACTGTTACATGTCTTCTTTTACGGTTTATATTCTATATTTTACGTTTTAATAATAAAAATATCATTGATCGCTTAAAAAATGTTGTGTTTTCCAAAAGCACCATTGTAGAAGAGGAAGTAAATATGAGAACATAAGTGTCAAAATGACATGGTTTAACATTAATTTTTATTTGGGAATCACACTGATGGCTTTGTAGGTGCAATAATGAAAACTTGAAAAAATGGCTCAGTGTAGTGATTTAAAGAAATTAGTCTTAGAGTTGTACTTTTTCAGTAGTAATAAATTCTACGTGTTGCCATATAAATTGGAATGCAGTCCTATAAAAATTTATAGGATTTTCTCTTTAATTTCCCATTGCAATTTCCTCATGTCATTCCACAGTTATGATGCTTAGCTTGGGAGCCACGATAATAGGTTATCCATAAACCATGCTCGGGTGGTGGTGCAATGGCCTGGTATCAGCAATCTCCTTTTGCATTTAGGGGACCTTTTTCTTTACCTTTCAAGCCCATCAACATAGTCAGCACCAATGACTTTCTACCCTTTAATAAGTTCTTTGTCAACTGCATCCTTGGCATTGAAGAAGACAATTAGCATTGATTTTTTTCCTGACAAACCTAGTATTCTACTTTATCAAAGAGTTACCATGAAGAAGGTAACAGAATAGTTATTATACTCCCATTTTTGGTTGGATAGGCATCCTTTAATTGTATTTTCTCTGGTGGGGAAAGCGTTTATGTTAGGCATCAGTCAAGAGATTAAAGAATCCTTTTCAAATGTGGCTCTCTTGTCTCTTCTTAGGCTGCCATTGGTATTGCAAACCTCTGTGTGAAAGCAATGGCCACCGAAGGCACTGATTTAAAAGAAGCACAGGATAAAATTTGGATGGTTGATATTGATGGACTTCTGGCCAAGGGTCGTCCTGAAGGGAGGCTAGAAGGTATTTGCAGATAAAATTGTCTTTAAAACCCTAATATGGTAAATTATTTGAAGCCTGAATGGTTCCAATGAAAGTATAAGGACAACTCCTTCCTGACTGGATTGAAACATCTCATTAGTCTGGCACTATAAGCCACATTATTTCACATAGCAATATATATTTATAGCTCTTGGGAAGATAAGAAGCTTTGCATGTCATATTTTCATTTTTCAAAGTCTTCTTTGGGATAATTGAAATTTGGTCCTCATTACTCTTGCATGAAAAATCGCTTCTATACTCAAACTTGTGAAATAATGGTGTATTTGAAGTAAGTTCTTCATTTATTTTACAGAAGCATTTTCATCACATTGATAATGGAATTTTTTTTACCAAGTAGCTAAATGAAGTCTTATAAATTTTGTAAAATGCATTTATCCAAGGAAAGTTAAATGAAACAATTTTGACCAACATCTACAGTTCCATGTTGACACATGAGTCATTTTACATGTAGAGGTCTTACCTGTTCCCCTCAACAATAATACCTCTTGTGAGGATTTCAAACAAATATTCATTTACTATTGAAAATAAATGTAAATTTTGCCATTTTTATTCCACATAAATGGGAATAGTTTGTTACTGAAGCTACAAGTAGTCTGTGGACTTTAATATACTGCTGTCAGCTACTCTCTCCTACTCTGTTCTCAACTACTTGAGCATTGAAATCATTCAGCCAGGTACTATTTCAGTATACTTCAATAAGTATTTTTTGGAGAGTAAGAGTGACATAGTAATTTTTTGTATTCTTTGGTTCTTATGCATAAAAGAGAACTTCATTGCATCACATACAGGTGATCTCTGTTTGCTTATGTAAGTTTCTTTATTTCTTTGAGGGAAATAACTATGTGGGTTAATAAAATTTCTGTACTTGATTGTCTATATCCTAAGCATTGCATTCTTTCTGATCAAACTAATGCTTAATATTTGGCCTCTAAAGAGTAATGATTATTAGTCTTCCCACCTTGAGCTCTTCTCAATCAATAACCTCTTAAGCCCTGCCTTAAAAAAATGTTATATATTGTTACTCTCCCATGGACTAAAACCATGACGTGCTGACATGACTTTTATGATAGACACTATAGAGAATATCAGTCCTAGCAACTGCGGGACTCGGTCCAATCAGCCGTGTGTCATGCTTGGCAGCAGGAGAGGCAAGCCGGTCATCATCTCGCAAAAACCGACTGCAGTAGGGTAGAATATGTAGAAGAAGAAGACCAAATTAGTTAGGATAGGAACTTAGAATGTTAAGATAATGTTGAGGACAGGAAAATTAGAGAATATATATAAAGTGAGAAATGGAAGGAGAAAATGTGATATTTTAGGTTTGTGGAAGGTGAGATGGAAGGATAGCGGGGATTACTGGAGTGATAATTATAGAATAATATTTTTGGAGGGGATGAGAGTCAACAAGGGGTTGCCATAACATTGTATAAAAAAGTAGGAAGAGCTAGTCAACATTGAGCAAGCAACAGGTAGAATATCACTAGTAGAGACAAAAGCAGAACCAATGAACTTGGTCATTATTCAGGTACACATGCCACCAAGCAATCATAAGTGGGAAGAAGTCAATAGGATATATAATCAGTTAGTTGTATTTCTGCAGAAAAACATTTGATAGTGGTGAGGAATTGGAAAGAGACGGTAGGTGAAGGAAAAGATGGGGATTATGGTTTAGTTACAAGGAATGACCATGGGTAGAAAGGAATTGAATTCTGCAGGAGACAGGGGTTAGTCATCTCTACACTACTACAGTGCGGGGGTTAGTCACTAACACTTGGTTTAGACACCACAAAAGGTGCAGGTATACATGGAAAATGACAGGTGACTCAAAAAGGTATCAATTAGATTATATTATGGTTAGGCATAGATTTAGAAACAGTGTGATCAATTTGCACAGCTTCCCGGGAGCGGATGTGGATTCAATTTAGTTTGGACCAAAATTTTGTTGTTATTAAGTGTAGCATCCATTTCAAAAAGATAAGGGGGGGCGGGTCAGGAAATGGAATGTAGAAGCATTAACTTGATTGACAAAATGATTGTATGAGCAGTTAGTAGTGAAAATCATGAGTAAGGGAAAGGAGCTGAGTATTATTGAGGAAATATGCAAATATATCAAAAAAGGAATATTGAAAGCTGCAAAAGAAACAATATGAACCATTAATGGGAAAAGGACAAAGAAATAATGAATGAGATGATTACAAAAATAGATGAGAGAAGGAAATGGAAGAATGAAATAGAGTTAGCCAGAAGGAAGTATGAAGAGTTAAATAATAAATTGAAATGGGTAATAAATAAACAAAAGTAGAATGGTGGAAGATGCAGTGCGAGGATATGGAAAGTTTGCAGAGGAAGGGTGAAATTGGTACGCTATGCAAGAAGGTTATAACACTATGGCAAAGTAAGAAAGGTATGATCTTTGTCAACAGTTAGAGATAAGTCAGGTAAGATAATAGTTGAAACAGAAAAGATCCAAGAGATATGTAAGGATAATATAGTAGAACTGTATAGTAAAGAACTTAGGGCAACAATATTAGATATAGAAAGAGAAAATGACGTAGATGAAGATAGCTTTGGTCCAGGATTACTGGACGATGAGATAGAAAGAGCATTAAGGGAGGTGATATCAAATAAGGCTGTAGGGATAGACACCATTTCTGCGGAACTACTTAAAGGTTTAGGAAAATGTGGGAGGAAGTCTATATGGATTGAATCAATCAAATCAAAACATTATGCGAAAGGAATCTGGCCAGAAGACTGAGATCAGTGTTAGTTCCTATTCTGAAAAAGGTATAGGCTACATCATGTTAGGACTACAGAGCAATAAGTTTGTTATCCCACTCAGCTGAAGTTGTACTCAGGATCATCAACGAAAGGATAGAGAGCAGGGCAAATGATTACTTAGGGTATGATTAGTTTTGGTTTAGGAAGGGTAGAGGCACGTGCGATACCATTACAATACTGAGATCACTAATTGAGAGGAATATAGAATGCATTCAGGATGTATTTGCCTGTTTCGTAGATTTCAAAAAGGCATTTGATAGAGTGAATTGGGAAAGACTAATGAGTGTATTGTAGAATATAGGAATAGATAGGAGGGACAGGAGGCTAATCCACAACCTGAACATTTCTCTGACTGCTTAGGTGGCAGTGGGGATTGGAGAGTCGGGATTGGCAGTTTTAGGAAGAAGTATAAGGCAGAGTTGTCCATTATCACTGGTGCTGTTCAAAGTAAATGTGGAGGAAATGATAGAGATAATGAAAGAGACATGGGAAGAACTGGAGATAGGGATGAAAGTTGGTGGGGAATTCGTAAAATCAGGTTTGCTGATGACCAAACTCGAGCTTGTCAGTCAATCAAGTAGTTTCAAGCATTGCTGCGTGAATTGGAAATTCAGTGCGATAGATATGGGATGGGAATAAATATAACAAAGGTTATCCGATTTCCAGAAAGACAAAGGCCAAGGCTAGCATTAACATAGGAGGGCAAAAATTAGAGCACGTTGAACAGTTTACGTATCTCTGAAGTGTTTGGGCAAATACAGTCTAAGTAGTAAGGACGTAAGGAGAATAATAGTGCTAGGCAAAGAGGCTTTCACAAGGAGGAGGGAGTAATGTAGTGCGGGAGGACATTGAGTAAAGATGTTAAGAAAAGGATTATCAGAACTTTGATATGTGGCATAGTTATGTACGTCACAGGAACATAGTCACTGAAGCAGGAGGCCTTTTGAAAGGTGGGTGTCGAGAAGGATGGAGAAGGTGAAATGGACAGAAAGGAAAAAAATGTGGAAGTGAGGTACGGTGGGCGAGGAGAGGGGGTTGGTTGTTGTGATAAATCATAAGGAGGCAGGAAAAATGGATGAAAAGCATATTGATCGGCTGTGGGATGTTGAAGACTGTAAAGAGGGAAGGATGTTAGGTAAATGAGGAAATGGCAGGAATAGGATAGGGATGAAGGGAGGAAGGACACAGAGATGAAGAGGGACTTGTTGTAGAGTAGGATTTTGGGTTGTTTTTTGTTAGGAGAACCATAATATTTATATGGTAGTTGTGTTCATCCAAAACCTATCTTAACTCTAGATTACCTAAAGCAAAAATATTGTCACAGCTAATGAGTGTTTGTCAAAATTTGCAATAACCTGTTCAGTGGGTTGCAGAAAGTTGTCAATAACTTATTTTTGAACCATAGAATGCTCTTTATAGCATATTGTTTTACTTGATGCAGTGTATGTCCATGTATTATAGGTGACAAGGCCAACTATGCCAAAGACCACCCTACAATGAAGAATCTCTTAGAAATTGTGAAGAAAGTGCGCCCTTCTGTCATGATAGGTGAGCTCTTTGTTATTATTCATCTTCTTGTCATTTTAAACTTTAATTAACTGTTTTTTATTTATTCACGATACTTCAGTTAGTTTCAAATTTATGATAATATGGCATTCCACCATCCAAAGTTAAGACCACCCATAAATTTCAAACTACTATCAAAATTTCATTTGGGATTGGCATGCATGAAAGAAGTGTGGCAATGCCGTATTTGTGTTAATGTGAAAAGAAATATTAGACTTATGATTGTGACTAATGGTGATGAGAGTTGTTGAGTGTATGGGAATAATTATTTTAAGAACAAGAAGGAAAATCTGATACAATGTAATAAATCCTTTGTGATGTATTTCTGTTCATCAATAAATAAGATCTGCTAGTGTTATTATAATATTTGAACAACAATGCATTTTGCTTCAGAAGCCTTCTCGTGAAGAACAGCTGTCAGCATGACATTTGCCTCCACTCCTCACAAGTTGCTTATTTTTGCTCTCTAGTTTCCTCTGGTGTCCCATATATCAATCTCTTAGTTTATCATTGAGTTCCCCAGGGGCTACCAGTCAGCCATGCCCCAGACAGGACTCAGAACCTGAAACCTTTGGGTTAACAGGCAGTTGCATACCCCACCAGCTGGTAATTCCTTAAACTAAAGTAATAAACTTATTTATTTAACAGGTGCTGCAGCTGCTGGTGGAGCCTTTACACCTGAAATATTATCGCAAATGGCAACTTTTAATGAGAGGCCAATAATATTTGCCTTGAGCAATCCCACAAGCAAAGCTGAATGCACTGCTGAGCAAGCATATACAAATACAGAGGTAAGATACTTGTAGATTACTTAATGACACACCTTTTTAGGGATGTTCAGTTATGGTAATGACACCATTTTGAAAATTTTCAACTCTTTGAGGAAATATTCAACTCTTAGAGGGTTAACTGTTTGCATTCAGTTCTTATATTATTTATAATTTTTCACGAGCTCACAGTGCAGTGGCTAATAGAAAAATGGTCCTCACATTAAATCCTGAGGATACTTATGAATTACATTACATTCAATATTTCCTCTATATTTCATAATTATCTTTCCACCTTATGTAAAAATATAGCTTCTTTTATTAACAAACAACTAGTACTACAGTCAGGGAACACACATGGAATAGGATTAGTGGTTTCAGGCATGATGTGGTGAAAGGAAAGTATGCTGGGGAATTGAAAATATTTAAATAATCTTCCAGGTATAAGATATTATTAGGAGCAGTCAACCAGGTTACAGCAGGTTTTTGATGGACCATGGCTCTACACATTATCGTACTCCTATGCCTAAAGTCTCATGACACACAATATCACTGGGACACAAAATATATATTACAATAGCACATTATTTATAATGCTTACTTGAAACCTCACTTTATTCCATCCATTATATATTAGTCTTGAGCATCCCATTACCTTTCAGTATCTCCTGCATCCACTTTTCCTTCCTTTTTCAAATTTCTTCCAACAGCTGTCTCTTCCTCTGTCCTGCCTATAACTTCATCATTTGTTTTCCTTTCCCTCTACTTTATTTTCTCTGTTTTTCTCCTCACCTGGTATATGTAAGCAATTTTAAGGTACATGGTCTGTCCCAAAAATAAGTAGAATTAATTAGGGCAAATCATTAATAGCACTGTTAGCATCAATACACCAATGCCAGCACCTCTGCCAGTCACGGCCTCTTTGCATCATCCAGCATTTTGAAACAGTTGTCTTTCAAGCTTCTTTTTATTCTTGGGAACAAAAATAAATCAGGGGGTACTGCATTGGGGTTTTAGGGTAACTGGGGCAGCATTGCCACCATGTCCTTGGCCAAGTACTTGTTTCACAAGATTTTCATGGTGCAGCCTCCAGTTGACCTAGCTCTCTTTCCTGTCACACTGCACTTTTTCCGCAGCCTTGCCAGGACTTCCATAGAGAACTTACTGTTCATTGTCTGTCCCTTAGGCACAAACTCTTAGTGGATTTCACCTTTTGAGTCAAAAAAGATGATGAGAATGGCTACTTATTTTTGGGACAGACCATGTATTTGTGCTGTGAGTGTTGTTCCAAAATCACCAGGATCAATCTTTGTGCAGATATGAGTAATTATTATTAATTTTTATGTTTAGGGACGATGCGTTTTTTCAAGCGGCTCACCATTCCCTCCTGTAGAGTACAATGGAAAAACATTCTACCCTGGACAAGGGAACAATGCATACATTTTCCCTGGTGTTGCACTAGGAGTGATTTGCACAGGAATTCATCACATAAGTGAAGAGGTCTTCCTCATAGCTGCTCAGGTGTGTATGGATGAACCATTATTGGTGAATTGACATGATTTGAGGATAGGGAACAATCAATCAGAATAAACTTAAACTACATATTAGGAATTTATCTTAATGCATGAATTAATTGTTCAATGTCAGTGCTTGTCAATATTCATTTCTCTTTGATATGACTTTTTTCAGGCTGTATCAGAATTTGTAAATGATAGTGATCTGGAAAAGGGAAGTCTTTATCCACCTTTGGGTAAAATAAGGGAATGTTCTGTAAGAATTGCAATCAAGATTGCTGAATATGCATATTCTAAAGGTATTTATAGTATTAATGTTAATCAGTAGCTAAACACATTTAAGAACACTTATAATAGGCTTTGCATTAAAAAAGTAACAAATTGGCACGATTCATTTGTACTGAATCTGGTTCCAGGATTTAAGTATGTTGCCCATTTTTTGACTGTAAAGGCTACTTCTGCAAGACCGGTCCTTAAAACCTACCAGTATCCTTAATGGATTCATGTGAATTCTAATTTTTGTTGCTCTTTTAAATGTGCCTTCAAAATTGCTTAATCTTCATTGTAACCACAAATTTGGGCCAAAATGTGTAGAAAAGAGATTGCTAGGCTTTCCAAATTGCAATGATCTGCAATAGAGTTAAACTCCATTTAATTTCTCATCTAATATAGTATTTTGAATGCCTAAAATTTGAAACTTTCAAAATAATCCATTGAAGCTACATATATTTTTTCCTTTCTTTTACCTTTGAATGTTGTTGATATTCAAAAGCTTAAATCTTTGATTTCAACGTTTTTTGTCCTCTTCATTTCAACTTTTGAGGTAAAAGTGGACCACCAAACTAGTTTTGAAGTTGCTTGAGCCCTGGAGAGTGGTCAATGTGAGAGAAGTTGAATGCTTTGTAAATATAATATTCACCCAATTAGTCAGCAGAGTGATGAGTGAGTAAGCAGTAAGAGTGATAGTTAACCAAGGAAATTATTTCTAAGAATCCTTAATTCCACAGTATATCAAATATTATTTGGCTTTTTAGTGAGGTTACAGTTCAGTAATTTTTTAGGAAAGCTGTGTTCAAAATTGTCTTGGAAATTACCTAAAAACTTGGAAAACTAAATTGCTCAACTGAGCTTGTAAAAATACTATGCCAATCGAAACAAGATAAAAACAGTTTGAATCTCTCTGTACCTTCTACTTTTATGGGCCTAATAGTTATGGTTTTACTTGCTTTTGAAAATTTCTTTTGAGCTATTTGAGTTCCAATAGTGAAGCTAATACCTTGATGGTCAGGTAGTAGATAGTCAATAATACTACTATTGTACTGTTGAGGACCATAATTGGTAATTACATTACCTATATTGCTTGAAAGTTAAGTTGGGTATTTCTTTGCTCAGTATAAATTACAAGAAAACAGAATAATTTCAAGAACGTATGGCAATCAATAGTTATCAGTTTTACATCAACGTTGAAATCCCCACTAATTGTGATATTAGCCTTCAAAGTGAAGAAGAGGGATAGTATTTGTTCCAGTTTATAACAATGTTCACAAACGCCATTAGGGAAATGATATACAGAAGCTATGATTAAATTCAGGTCCTTCAAAATGATCGCAGATATTTCAAAATGCAATCCCATACAAGTCTCTAAAGTTGTCTAAATCAATGACTTTAAAAGGCATCCTTTCAAGACATAAATACCAGTACCACAATTTTTTAATACAGACCAGCAGTGCAGATGCCCAGCTGAAATTGTAAATGGTAAAAACTTCATTTTTTGTCAGCCAGTCTTCATCCTTCATCAAGACATAGTGTATTGTAGCCACCATGTTCATTTAACAACAGCTTCTATCTCAGATATCTTATTTCATAAACATCTCACATTTTGGAAAAATATATTGATATCAATCCTGAGTCAGAAGGACTTAGATTTTGAAATTCCTGATTGAAGGTAAGTAACAAGCTTAACAAACCAATAATTACATTTCTGTATTGTTGGAGTGTTGCTGTGGTGGATGGTGGCACTTAGTGATTTTTCAATAAATCTAATGCTATTGCTAAAGTATTCAATCCATCATTGGCAGTTTTTACAATTGCTGGATGTGCAATATTTTGAACTGACGTGTTGTTGGTATTTAAAACCCCTAATCTCCCTAGAAACATTAGTCACTGTCGAACTCTTCCATGCATATTCTGTACATAACTAAACTGAAGCATAAACAAAGTGTTGGTATTGATGATATACCTGGTAAAGTTATCTTCTCTTGTTATGACTTAATAAAAGCTCCCCTCTTATTCTTAATTAACAAATCTTTGGTAAATGGTACTTTTCCCCCAATGTTAAAAACATCAAAAATAGTTCCTATTTATAAAAATAAAGGGAGTACAAATGATTTTCATAATTACAGGCCTATAGCTGTACAAAGCTCCTTTTCCAAAATATTTGAAAATGTCATGTATATAAAGCTGGTAGCGTATCTGGAAAGGCACAATCTTCTATCGGTGTGTCAACATGGTTTCAGACATGGCAGATCGACCATGACCGCTGTATACCAAGCCACTAATTCAATCATAAATTCGCTAGAAGACAAACAAGAAACATTGGGATTATTTTTTGATTTGTCAAAGGCTTTCGACTGTGTGAATCATAGTATTTTGCTGTATAAATGTGAAAATATGGGGATAAGAGGTGTAGCTAAAGAGTGGCTTAGGACCTACCTCTTAAATCGTACCCAGATTGTAACTTTAACTATTAATGTTCAGAAAACTCTCTCCAATAGCTGCCATACAACCATTGGTATCCCCCAGGGTTCCACCCTAGGGCCCCTATTATTTCTTATTTATATAAACGATCTTCCACTTGCCCTAAAAGGAATTGAAAATGTTAACATGTTTCTATATGCTGATGACATAAATGTCATACTATCCTCCCCATCAAGTGCCACCCTAATTCAGAAGTCTAGACAAGCTGCCACCAATATCAACAAATGGTGTGTGGAAAATCATCTGACCGTGAATGCAAAGAAAACTCAAATGGTTCATTTCTCACATAAAAAACAAATGGAGAGCCTGTTGTTACAAATTAATAAGAAATCAATTGAGCAAGTGCAAAATTGTAGGTTTCTTGGGATATATTTAAATATGAATCTTTCATGGGAACAACAAATTGATGCTCTACGTAAAAAACTTAGCAGTATATGTTACCTCCTCAGGCAACTGCAATATACTACCAGCAGAAGTGTTCTTCTAAATCTTTACTATGGTGAGTTTCACTCCCACATTTTGTACAGCATTGCTCTCTGGGAATCTTCAAACTACGCCATGGAAATCTTTAAATTACAGAAAAGAGCAGTTATTATTATTATTATTATTATTATTACTTTTTATTTGCCCAGAGATCACAATACAAAATACCAGGTGGATGGTGTATGTACATGATATAAGGCACGTCAATAAGGAGCAAAGACACAGGCTCTAATTAAGATACAAAGAAATGAAATGGTGCTCACAGTTACATAATATATGACATAACGCCATAAACATTGGCTGTTACATGCACATGAAATATCAATTAAGGCAATAATTGAATAACCAATATGAATCAGACCATGACAATTGCTATAAACAAAGAGTATAAACCTTCTAGTCAGGAATGTTGTTGAGATATTCATCAACCGAGTAGAACATATTGCGTTGTAGATATCTTTTTAATTTATGCCTGAATGCAGCAGTTCCCTTAGTTTCCTTTATACTTTTGGGTAGTTTGTTATATAATCTGATGCCCATTTCATTGGGTCCTAATTTCAATGCTTTAGTTCTAACATTCCCATAATGGATGTTGTTCCTTCCTCTGGTGTAGTGATGATGATAGGCAGAGTTAAGAGAATAGTTTCCAATGTTATTTCTAATATACAAAATTAAGAACATAATGTGTATGCACGGGAGTGGTAGCAATTTTAATTCATGGAAAATAGGCCTTGATGGGGCATTGTGAGGTTTCCTGGTAATTTTTCTAATGGCTTTCTTTTGCATTTTAAAGATGGTTTGAGAGATAGCAGCTGATCCCCATAATATTATACTATAGGTTATATTTGAATAAATTTCCCCGTAGTATAAATTCAATTGTATACTTTTACTTGTAGTTTCATACAAGTGTCTTAATAAATAGCAAGTTGAACTGAGCTTATGCTGAAGGGCTTTTACATGCATATCCCAAGAAATATTAGCAGACAGAGAAATGCCTAGAAACTTACATTCCGTCACATTCTCAATTGATTGATCATTAATTTTTACCAGCAGATCATCTTTTGTTTTTTTATTGTGTGTAAAGTATACTATTTTACTTTTATTTAGTAAGGGTTATCTTGGGCAAGAGCTATGATACACCTTCCAGGCCATTATTCAGGTCATTACATTTACTCCCTGTACCCTGCATTTATATTTTATCAGCATTGTTATATGTCAAAACTAATATACATAACTTCTCAGTAAATTCTGATCTCCATAGACACAGTACAAGAACTAGAAGTCATTTACACTACAGATCCATTCGAACAAGCACAACAAAATTAGGACTCCATGAAATGGGAATCAGACTATACAATAAGCTACCTGAAACCCTGAAATGCATAACCAATATAAACATTTTTAAGGCTAAACTAAAAGAATTATTATTTTAAAAAATGTATTATTCTCTGAATGAATATCTTGGGGACGAAGTATGAATTATGATAAATTGTACCTCTTATTGAAGAATACTTTTATCACTCTCAATACATCCCTAGGTGTGAATGAATTGGAATGTATCTGGGTAATAATTATATAATGTATATATATGGTTATGTTCTTTTGTTCTATAATGATGTCATTACATAACTGCTAAAATTGTATGTACAATAATATGTCATACAATTGTATAAAGAATGATATTCTATGCCTATGTACCTGTCTCAAATTTGCCTAATTTCTCCATGAATGCAGATATACCCTGACGTGCCTTATATCTTGTACAAGCTTTTGTAACTTGATCCTTAGGCAAATAAAAATATTATTATTATTATTATTACAGTTTCTGGCATTTTCTAGCATAGGAATTCAGGATGCAAAGAAGTTGGTGTTTAGCCCTAATTTCAGTTAATGAATCTCTTTTAGTGGTATTCTATTTACTAGAATATTAACTGATTTGCTTCAAAATGGATAAATAACAAAGCTTTGAGCATCCCACACCATTTTAACCAATTATTTTGGGTAGTGGGGTAGGATAACTTTTTACAGTAAGGTAAAATGGTGAAATTCAGTGAAATCAAAGTTCATTATTTTCAACATTCCTAAATGCAACATGGGAAGACATCATCAAATTAAATTATTTTTTCTTTTGTTTGTTCGTAGGCCTTGCATCTACATATCCTGAGCCAAAAGATAAGAGAGCTTTCGTTGAAAGCCAGATGTACGACTACCATTATGATAGCTCAGCCATGCCAGAAGTGTATGAATGGCCTCAACTTCCTGGACTCCGTGGTTAAAAGAAAAATTTAAACCAGTATAGCTTTTGTCATATTACTAGGAGAAGTTTACACAGAGCAATATTGAAGTAATTTATTTAGGCTGAATCAGTCAATCAGGTTTGTGGTGAATACCACAGTGTTATGGTAACATATATTATATGTTTTTGTAAGATCTGAGACACCAAAATATTGTAAGCTGTAACTCAATGTTTCAGGATTATTTATTTTATTTATTGAACTGCATTTGAATCCATTTTGTATCACTATGGATGTTTCATATTTTTATGGCATAACTGCTATTTTATTATGAAGAATGTTTTAATGTGTTTTAATGTAATTTATAAATTTATCAATGCATGAGGCATGTAACTTTGTCTCCAAAACTTTGAGTGCAATATTTGAGTCCTCTATGCAAAATTGAGCTCAAATTGTGATTGTGATGGTACTGATATCATCAAAACAAGGGTCATGGTAAACTGGCTTGGAAGGCTATCAGTTTGTGCTGAGTAAACTATGCAAGAGTTTATTCAAGATAGGAAGTAACTAGTTTATAATCTGCTTTCTTTTTATTGCTCTGTGATGTGTTAAATCTAGTTTCATGTAGAAGTTTTAAATTACAATTCAGTATTTGTTACAATCCAGTTTTATGTAGACGTCTTCAATTTCAATTCAGTATTTATTAAATCTCCTTGATTGGAAACGTTTAGTTAGGCAATGGTTTTCAGTGTTAAATAGCTGTTATGTTTCTGCAGATCAGGCAAGCTACTCTCTCGTTTTTATTTTATTTTAGCCATGTTTTTGACATTTCAAAAGGAAGCCCATAGTAGAGTGTGTGGTGCAAGCAAAAAATTTCCTCATTGATGTTTGTAGCAATTTTTCCATTCAATATGATTTATTGCCTTGTAGTTAAGATTTCAAGTCATTCTTGCCAATTATAAAGTATTTCCTCAAACATGAGGCTTAAATGTAGAACCAACGTTTTAGTGTCCATCAGAATTAACTTTAAGAAATGTAAACCTTACTTAAGGTTCATCATTGGCTTCTTTTGTGACAATTACGCTTGAATATACTTTTCAGCTGATTCTATTTTAGTTTGAAGCTTATGATTTCTGCTAGTTAACTGTGTTTTTATCTATAATTGTGAAGGTTCTAGCACATTTCTCATGTTTATTTTTAAATAAAATATCAATATGAGGTTAAAGATTCCAGGAGGAGTATTCATTTACAATATTTAAGTTCAGATAGAATATTTTAGAGATTTTATTATGTTTTAGAACCTATGACAGTACTAGTCTTATAAAAAAAATGGATTTAATGTGTAAGGTGCTAGTTACCTGTCCACGAGATATTTTAACTGTGCCTCACAAAAATGTTATTTAATTATGAGGGATAAGTCGAGGGGAGATGATTCAGAATATACAGTCATAGCAATAAGATGAGAAACAAAATTAGTTTAAAAGGATCTATAGCTCTATGGTGCTATAAATGTTGTTTGTGATTGATTCAAATGGTTTAAGGGGATTTTTTTTTAAAGATAAACCTTTTTAAAATGTGTGATCTGTATCTTGGTTTTTTGTAATCAGGTGAAATCAGGTACACCTTTCTTAGTTTTCATTTTCAGTATTTAAAAATATTGATTTGACAAATAAGTTTCAATAATTTTAGCTAGGCTCTTTCGATTGTCTCAAATAGCTGTCCATTTCATTGCATCTCTCTGCCAAAATCAGTGTACAAATATTGAATGTTTTGTCTCGACTTTATAGTGGCACTGAGATTCCCCAAATGAGCCATTTCCATGAAGTACTTATTAAGTTGCATTTTAGTTATTTTAGTACAAATATTGCCTTTATATATAATTCAAACAATTTTTCTAAAAATGGATGATGAAGGATTTTTACCATTTGGTTTGAATAAACATAAAGCTACTCAGCAACTTCATAAGCAAATGAAAATATTGAGTTAACGATTAGTATTTGGATTTCACTTTCCAGTGCATTAATTTCTTCCAAGACTCTTTCAAAATTGTCTCATGAATGTTTTTTATTTGCTCCTAAAATGTTGTTAAACATAAAATAATATCCACATGATGAGAGCTTTTATTTCAGTTATTTAATAAATGTATGGCAAGAGTAGGATTTAAAAAATTTATCACCTGTGTTAGTGGGTCAAGTCCAACAGATGTATATTCCAGTGTCATGACTATTGCTTGGTATATTTCAGTATTTCTTTTCTGAGTAGTTATTTGTGCTCTTCAGAATATTATTATCAGGGTCACAAGTATACAATGTTGTTATCTACTACCTATGAAGGGTCACTGGAGATTATTTTTTCCTATGTTTCAAAATTTATCAGATGCTGTTTAGCTTAATAACTCAGTCAAAGCCCCCATCTCATAGTTCTGTGCCTATACAACTCTGTGTACTTGTCTTTCCAGTAAGTCTTTTCTTCTAGTCATTTTTGACCTTGTTTCTTTGTTGGTAATAGAGTAAAACATCTGTGAAAGGCAGAAAAAAAACCTGTATTTTATATAATGGAATTATAAATTATTCAATGGCTAAACAATTATATTTTTTCATTATATTATAGAACTTCTTTATAAATATCCTGTTTAATCTTGAATGTCAATACATGAGGTATTCTATTGTTATGAACCATTATTGCCATTTTTCTGTCATTTGACTCGGCCTACATGTGATATGTTGGAAAATTCAATGGTTGTATCATCCATTAAGTGGATCAAAGTTGATGGTTAAAATTTAATAGGCATTTAAAATATATCCCTTGTAGCCAGCCCATTGTATTGAGATATTATATTGAAGTGGCACATGCTGCATACATAAAAGTTGATTCTGGATTAATAAATATTGTTGCACAGGTATAACTTCATTATTGTCTTTCCCAATTTTTCTTCCATGGCATCATTTTACATAATTTTTTTTAGTTGCTTATGAAATATTGACATGGTGCTGTTAAGTAAAAAAATGCATGGAAATTTGAAGCTTCTATTTTATTTTCAGCAATAAAGCAAAGGAGCTCACAAAAATAATCAATTATAATAATATATGGTGCTACAGGGCTTTTGGAGTTCCTCCCATCCATTGTGTTTGGTATCACTTCCCATAACAAAGAAGAACAAAACTATTCAAAGAAAACAGTGGGTGTGATGAAACACCATTAGCCCTTGCAACATTAAGCAAAGACATACCATGAAAATGTGCTCTAAATAAGACTATGAAATAACTCCAGAATTGTTTGTTGAAGAACTTGATTTCAATTCTAGAAAGAGAATATGAGATGTTATAAAGTTGATTGAATATTTAAGAGATATAATTGTGGTACTTAATGAATGTCTTAGAATGAGAATGACTATACTGTGAAACGTTTTTTAATATTTGTTGTTAAAAGAAATAATATTAAGGTAATAAAATATTACATCACAAGTGGTGTATTATTTGTTAGACTATCATGAAATTTATAAGTTGATCACAAAAATTGTCATTCACAAAACATATGCTTATTCATTTTTGATTCTGCTCATTAAATATTGCATGCCTTAAATGTGATAGGCAATTTTGAAAGAGCTGCTCTTTGAGGAAGCTATTCATTTGAATCCTTTTGTCAAAATTATTATATAACTGTTTTAATCCTCTAGACCTGTGACATACCTATAACATTTTTGACTAATTGTAAATTTATATTTTTTGTATGATGGTTTGTTTAATTTTGGAAACTTTTAAGTATTTTTGATAATAGACATAATACTTGGGCTGCTAACTCCAGAGTTGTTTTTAACTCTTTGGTTATGGTTACTCAGTTGTCATCCAGTGATTGTTTCACAATGGGTGGATGCCTAGGTATCAAAATCTTTGGTATTTGTTTGGATGTCAAATTGAAGCAAATATAAGGATGTGGCAACTTCCTTGCCTTTCACAGAAAATATGGGCTTCCAGTAAACAATTTTTATTTTAATTTCCTGTTTTTTTTAATTTTAGTATGTTCTTAAAGTATCAACTTTCAATAAGGTGTGCTTGTACATTTTTTTATTTTTTGTCTCCAGTGGTTGCACAAGTAATAATGAATAAAAATTTTGAAGGAGCAACTAAATTACAGTATCTTATTGTGTTATCATTTTATTGGTATACATTTTCCTCTGTGAATCATTTACAATTTTGATATTGTTCTCTACATATTAAATATCTTGTCCGCTGTTATTACAACCCTCCCATGGACTACAACCTTGTCGTGGCGGATGGGCTTGTGTGTTCCAATGACCCCTAGAGCTGTGCTGGCGGGAGTAATAATAATTACTCCTGGAAGGGTCACCCATGCCAGATAGGTCGAACGTTAGGAGCCAGACGAAAGGTAGTCCACGCAGCATCTGTTCCTCAGTGAGGCGGCTGCAATGGCGTCTGACCACAGTGGGGCGGCCATTAAGTGATGGTGTCACGTTAAAAACACTATTGAAGAAGGCAATGGGAAACCACCTCAATTATGATTCCCAAGAATGTAATGATGGGCACTATATGAGTCCTGGCAACTATGGGACTCGGCCCAAGAGGCTGTGTGTCCTGCCCGGCAGTGGGAGAGGCAAGGCTTCTGCGGTCGTCATCCCACGAAACCCTTGCAGGGAAGAAATAACTGCAGCAGGACAGAAGACTCAGAAGAAGACGAAAGTAGTTAGAATAGGAACATGGAACATCAGGACAATGTTGAGGAGAGACAAATTAGAAAATATTAAGCGAGAGATGGAAAGAGGTAATATAGATGTTTTAGGGCTCTGTGAGGTGAGATGGAAGGATAGCAGGGATTACTGGAGTGACAATTATAGAGTGATATACAGCGGCGGGGACGAGAGCCAACGAGGGGTTGCCGTAATATTAAATAAAGGGGTAGGAAGAACTGTAGTCAAATAGAGCAAGCAACCGATAGAATTTTACTGGTACAGATTAAAGCAGAGCCAACGAAATTGGTCATTGTTCAGTTAAACATGCCACCGAGCAACCACAAGGAAGAAGAAGTCGATAGGATGTACGATGGGTTAGAGGATATAATCGCGTGTGTTCCTGCAGGGAAATATTTGATAGTGATGGGGGATTGGAATGTGACGGTAGGCGAAGGAAGAGATGGGGGTGAGGTGGGGGACTATGGGTTAGGCACGAGGAATGAACGCGGGGAGAAAGCAATTGAATTCTGCAGGAGACAGGGGTTAGTCATCACTAACACATGGTTTAGACACCACAAAAGGCGTAGGTATACATGGAAAATGCCAGGTGACTCAGAAAGGTATCAGTTAGATTATATTACGGTTAGGCACAGGTTTAGGAACAGTGTGATTAATTTGCACAGTTTCCCAGGAGCGGATGCGGACTCTGACCACAATTTAGTTGTTATGAAATGTAACGTTCGTTTCAAGAAGATAAGGCAAAGGCGGTGGGTTAGGAAATGGAATTTAGAAGCAGTAAATGGATTAACGAGGAAGGAGTATCAGCAGGCTGTAGAGAAAATGTTGGATGACGGTAAAGAACTGAGTACTATCGAAGAAAAATGGGAATGTATCAAGAAAGGGATATTGGAAGCCGCTAAAGACACTATAGGAACTGTTAACAGGAAAAGGATAAGGAAACCATGGGTAACGGATGAGATGATTGCAAAGACGGACGAGAGAAGAAGATGGAAGAATGTAAACACAGAGTTAGGCAAAATGAAGTACAAAGAGTTAAACAATAAATTGAGAAGGGCCACAAATAAAGCAAAAGAAGAATGGTGGAAAACGCAATGCGAGGATATGGAAAATTTACAGAAGAAGGGTGAAATTGGGGCTCTATACAGCAACGTTAAGTTATTATCGGGAAGTAAGAAGGCAAGATCTGTGCTAACAGTGAAAGATAAGTGGGGTAAGATAATAGTTGACACAGAAAAGATCCAAGAGAGGTGGACGGAATATATAGAAACACTGTAGGGTAGAGAACTTAGACCAACAAGGTTAGACATAGAAAAGGAACATGACATAGAAGATAGCTAAGATCCAGGAATAATCGACGATGAAATAGAACAGGCATTAAAGGAGATGAAAGCAAATAAGGCTGTGGGGGTGGACAACATTCCTGTAGAAATGTTGAAATGGTTAAGAAAAGGTGGGAAGAAGGCCATATATTGACTGATTCGTAGTATCTATGAGGAAGGAATCTGGCCGGAAGATTTTGTGAGATTGGTGTTAGTTCCTATTCCAAAAAAGGCAAAGGCTACGTCATGTGAGGATTACAGAACAATAAGTTTGATATCCCACGCAGCTAAAGTTATTCTCAGGATCATCAACAAAAGGATAAAGAGTACGGCAAATGTTTACTTAGGGGATGATCAGTTTGGGTTTAGGAAAGGAAGAGGTACGCGTGACGCCATTGCAGTAATGAGATCACTAATCGAGAGCAATACAGAATACAATCAGGACGTTTTTGCCTGTTTTGTAGATTTCGAAAAAGCGTTTGATAGAGTGAATTGGCAAAAATTAATGCGTGTATTGCAGAAAATAGGAATGGATTGGAGGGACAGGAGACTGATCCGCAACCTGTACATGTCTCAGACTGCTCAGGTGCGAGTGGGGAACGGAGAGTCCGGATGGGCAGTGTTAGGAAGAGGTGTAAGGCAGGGTTGCCCATTGTCACCAGGACTGTTCAACGTATATGTAGAGGAAATGATTAAAGAGGCATGGGAAGAACTGGAGGTAGGAATGAAAGTCGGAGGGGAATTTGTAAAATCGATTAGGTTTGCTGATGACCAAGCATTAGTTGCTCAGTCAGCCAAGGGGTTGCAAGCATTGCTGAGTGAATTGGAGGTTCAGTGCGATAAATATGGGATGAAAATCAATATTAATAAAACAAAGGTTATGCGATTTTCCAGAAAGAAAAATGCTAATCTAAATATTAAAATAGGCGGGGAAAAAATAGAGCAGGTAGAACAGTTTACATATCTCGGAAGTGTTTTGGACCAATACGGTCAAAGTGGTAGGGACGTATGAAGAAGAATTGTGCTAGGCAAGGAGGCTTTCTCAAGGAGGAGGGAGTTGATGGCGGGGACGTTGAGTAGAGATGTTAAGACAAGACTCGTAAAAACTCTGATATGGAGCATAGCTATGTATGGTGCGGAAACGTGGTCTCTGAAGCAGGAGGATAGACATAGATTGGAGGCTTTTGAAATGTGGGTGTGGAGAAGAATGGAGAAGGTGAAATGGACCGAAAGGAAAACAAATGAGGAAGTACTGGAGATGGTGGGTGAGGAGCGGGGTTTGTTTAGAGAAATCCTATGGAGGCAGGAAAAATGGATGAAAGGCGTATTGAGCGGTAGTGGAATGTTGAAGAAGGTAATAGAGGGGAGAATGTTGGGCAAGCGAGGAAAGGGTAGGAACAGGATAGGGATGTTGGATGGGATGAAGGGAGGAAAGAAGTACACAGAGATGAAGAGGGACCTGATGTAGTTTAGGTTGCTGGATTGTGTTTTGTTTGGAGTTACAAAATATTTATTTGATAGTTGTGGCCATCCAAAAACCTACCTTAACTGGTAGATTACCTAATAATAATAATGATATTATTACAAAGTAATTTTAAATATTGTGCAAATTATTCAAGGTACTCTACCAATTAAAGTTAGTAAAACAGTCCCTAACAACCATTATCTTCTACATATCATGCAAACTTACACATGGTTGTCCTCTATTATTTATTTTTATATTTCTTTTTAACTTTACCTTTGAAACCTACATGCCATTTTCTCTTCTTTCCTCTACCTCTAACATTCTCCCTTCGTTTACAACCTTCTACATCCCACAACCCTTAAATAATTTATTTGCCGACATCTGCTTTTTCTACCTTTTTAGGCAATTGCTTCTCTTTGCCCACTATATCTCTTCTCTACACGTAAGTCTCAAAAGTCTAACCTATCTTCATCCTCTTGTATCGGGAAACCAGGTTTCATACCCATTTCAGCCAACATATTGAAAAGTACTGCTGATGAAGCATATATGTTCTTATGCTTATATTAAGAATTGACTTATATGGATTATAACCCAGCTGAAAATGTAATGTTTTAATAGTTTTTAATCTTGATATAATAAATTGCTCGAGAAATTTTGCCATAAAAACAAATTTATCTGTACTCACTCATCTATGCAGCTATTAATTATTACCATTCTCAATTAATTTATAAAATGATTCAAATTTGAAAGTGTGATGATTGGATGTCTTCCTGTAATGAAAGCTTTGATTTCATACTGTTCTATAGTCTCACATTCCTCAAGTTGTTGGCCAACTAGAGGGTAACTTGTCACCATTCTGTTGCTACTGACTGCAGTATTTTGTGGTATGTTGATATTTATTTTAGTCCCATAGGAATACCATAATTTCCACTTGTTGTATGCACCCATGTTTTCTATTTTAGAAAATATGATTTTGGGGTGGATATTATAAAAAGCTGAGAAAATGGTGACTGACTTTGATTGTAAATGGTTTTATGTCACTAAATCATAATGTAAAAAAAAACCACAACCCAAAGGTCGGTTTGGTAGGTGATTGGATTTCGCTCAGAACTAAGCCCTATATGGTGTATGACATTCAAAATCAGGGTAGGGGGGCCAGTTCCTTTCCCTGTGCCAGTTATGGTTTCCCAGGAAGATCTGGTACCCAAAAAATCACATAGCTTGGGTGGAGCTGCAGGTGCCCAGAATGAATTTCCCGGGAATCAAACCTGGGCCCTCTGGTCAGCAGTCCAACGCTCTACTCCCTGGACTACCATGACCTACAAATCATAAAGTAAATGTAATTAAATCAATCAAGCCAATGTCATTAATTATTTAATATCCACAATAGGAATACAACCATACAGGTATGTTGACAAACATATGCATGCTTATTGAAGATATTAATGGTTACAGTGCTTTTCCACTATTGCATACCTGCTTTCAGCATACACAAATAATATTTTAATGGTTGACAAAATAATTTGTCCAGTAACATGTTCTTAACTATTGATCAATTTCACAGTGACAAACAATTGGAACATGAGTAAAATATAATAAATTTCAAACTCAAAGATTTAAAAAATATTTTCCATTACTATTTGATATGATTTGAAACATGAGCACAATCAAATGAATATGTACCAGTAATTTGCGTGTAAGAAAAAATTATGAGAAGCTGTAGTGAATTAGCAAAATTAAGTAAAATTACAAGAAAATATATATCACACTAATTATCTGACTTGTCAATGGAGCCTACTTAAAGTTACTTTAACAGCAAGTACTCCTTTCAGCAACATTCTTTGGCAACAGAAATGAAAATATGTACAATTAAAAAAATACATATATGTATACAAATATAGATCCATAAAACTTTTTATACATTTTTAGTGACTTAATTATAATTACATGAAAAATTTCAGTGAATCACTGGTTGAGATCCATATTTTCAATACAATTATACTTAACATTACATTAGCAATGCATACACTAAATCATAAAATGTAAACATAAGATACCTGCTAATAATTATAAAGTGCTATTTTGCTTGATAGCAATACATCTTATCTAAACCTTTAGAAGCTTAGGACCAGAATTTACATCAAAAGACATGACTAAATACCAGTAGAATACACAACAAGATGGGTTTCAATAAAAACATCACTGTAGTTGAAATTTTTTTCAGCAAGCAGTTTTAAAGACTGCTAAAATACATAATTAAATTATGTGCCACAGATTTGATTATTTTATATACAGTGCCAGGGTTTTTCACTTAAAAAACCAGTTGGAATAATTTCATGTCAAGTACATGATATTTCATTCAATAGCAGTTATTCACTCCAAATGTTGAATGACTAATATGTTCTATACAAATTCAAATAATATTTAAGTGTATAAGAAAACTATTTATTTTGAGTCATGGGTCTTGCTTTACTGTTCTGATTATTTTGATTATTATAATTTTATTATTATTTAACAAATTCATGACATTATGATGATTAACGACTGCTGAAAGTTCATAAAGTAAAATATTTCTTTTAAATTTTAACTGCCAGGCTAGCACATATTTTAAAATGTTTCTTTCAGTACTTATTTATGCCCATTAATCAACAAACCCAAAACAACTCAATATTTCCCAAGCATGCACATTGTTAGCATTAATTTAATATTTCAACTTGTCAAAACAGATACAAAAATATAGATTCTAAGTGAGTCCGCTAATGGAATCAATTAATGATTTTGAAAACACGGCCCTCAGAGCTGCTGGCAAAATAATTATCAGGTCAAAATTGAAATAAAAACTACCCACACAATTTGTTCATATTCTCTTCTAGAGAATATTTACTTCTCAGTGCTCAGAGCTGGGCATGTTGCACATTGAAATCATGTAAGTTTGGTGCTAAAAAAATTGGAATATAAGCCCAAAAATAAAGAAAAATGGCACAGCTGATTTGGTGTTTTTGGGTGTTAAAAATTCTTGACATAAAATATGACATTGGGCTTTTCAAACCCATGCTTTTGCCTTTTCTTGAAAACGATTTTTTCCAAGGAGAAGAAATCATTATTTTTAAAGACTACTAAACTACTTACTCACTAAAGACTTTAAAATGCTATTTCATTTAAACATGAAAATACCACTATTAAATCTGCACGTGCATAAGTGAAAATTTTGGTTTAATTTTTTTAAAATTTGAGTTTTTCATAGCAAAATTATTAATATAACATGAATATTTTTGAAAATTTTAAAACAATGTATTATGGTAAATGAGTACAAAATACAATTGGGTGTAACAAATATATGATCAAAAAATTGAAATAAAAAGTATAAGCAGAGAGAGATCCTAGTAAATATGAGATGGTTGCCCACCTTAATGAATTTAGGCTCCCGAACAAATTTTTAATGCTAGCATTAAGCAACTAGTCTAGTTTTACAGAAGCAGGAAAATCAACTCGATGACTATTTTACAACAATAGAAAAAATATCACCTAATTCACTACAGATGCTACTTCACTACTCTGCTAAAAGTTAAAATTTTATCCTTAACAAGCTAGAATTTTTTAAAATTATGATGCATTGAGATGGTATAAATCTGAACACCAAGATAGTATTTGTCCAGGCATGTTTAATCACAATCATTCCACAGACAGCAATCTCATTCAACCACACAAAAATAAATTCATATTTTTCTACTCTCTTTGTAACTTGGTGTTAATACTGTGCTCTTTACCATTTGTAGCACAGAAATTTTATTAATAATTGTTCTCTAATGGCTTTGTGAATTAACCACCAGTGAGAGAGACTAAGTACTTAAGTATGAAAATGTTTACATCCTAAAACTTGAAAAATAACCAAACTGGGTAATATTGCTCAGCTCTTTAAGAGTTATTCCACATTCATGCAGTAAAATCACATGATCTCACATCTCCAAAATAAGTACATAGCACATGGAAAGGGAAATATCATTCCTGTGAAAATTAGAAAAAGTGGAATTAAGAGAAAAAATTATATATACCATAGAGTATACAATTTTGCCGCACTCCCTGAATATTAACTATCCCCTTATAGTTTACTTATTACTATACTTATTTTCAACAATACATATTCCATTTACCTCAACTTGAGAAATTGTTTGTTTCCATTTAAAAAAGAACACTTGTACACAAAGATAAGTTGATGGTAACATATTCTTAAGAGTTTCCTTGTCTTATTATTGTTGCCAAACAAGGTGTCTTAAATGCCATGAAAAATGGCAAATTAACGAGAGGAAAAAATTTTTCCACAAAGTGGAGAATGAATCCATGTGGAAAGAGTTTTGTACTAATATAGAGTTGTGCATCTAACATCTGAATATGGACGTGAATTTCAAGAGAATTGTTATATATTGTCTTTTTCCCCTAGGATATAATACTAACATTACAGGAAATAGGAATCCAGACATAACTGCAATGTAAGATGGAGCAGATAAGATTCATATTGCAGTGTATGAATTGCCCTGGGAATTTCTTTTAAATTATAAGACTTAACGTCTCACCCAGGCTTTATCAAAATTAGAGTAACTACCTCACATAGCATACTTAATATGATATAAGGAAGGTTACCCATACACAAATTATTACAAATGGAAACTCACTTTTGCAAGAAAGAAAATCATCAATTCGGCAGACAAGAAGTTAATAATTATGCAATTTCTCAAGCATTCTCATATCCATCTACAGAGACATTATTTAACACATTGAAACATTTAAAGACAATTTTCATAACCCTAAACTATATATTCACCTATTAATCTGGTGTATTGTACCTGAAGTGAGTTACTAGTTAACAGTATCCAAAAATTTAACTCGTTGATGAGAGATACAGTATCTACTTACATAACTAAAATTATTGCCTTTATTTTTATATTATACATTTAGTTCAAAAAGTATTTAAAGCTCTTTCATCCTTCCTTTAAAATGTACACTTTATTTTATCAATGAAAATCCTGAAATAAAGCATAAGTTAAATGGGGATCTGACCAATCAAAAAGTGAAAATAAGTAAAAAGAACATATCATATTTTCCTACAACATATAGGTACCTTCAAAAATACTAGGAGTGATAAGAATGTTCAGATAAATGTTAAAGACACTAAACCAAAGTATAATAATGTAATTTACTGCAGAAAAGGAAAACTTAAGATAATAGTTTGGTGATACATAGAAGATAGGAGATGGCAAGTGCCACAAGTTCAGCAAAAAAAATAATTAATAAGATGTGAAATTTTTAAACTTAACACTATGACTTCCTTATTGAAGTTATTAATTAACAGAAAACTCCAGCGTAAAATTGAAATCTAGATCTTCATAAAAGAGAAAAATTCAGTATTACTTTGGGAGTACACAAAATAACTGTAGTATGTTTCCAAACTATACTACACTATATAAAAATATACTACAAATTCTTAAAAAAAGGGCATTCCCATTATTGAAGTTTTTAAATTTGATTGGTAAAACTGAAACAAATAAATGCATACCCTTAGGCCTTAAATTCTCCTAAAATGAACTGTAACAGATACTGAAACCCCAATATATAACCTATAAAAGGTGAAAAATTACTTAATTCCACATGGAGACAAAATGAAAAAAGGATAAAAAATTCTTTTAAATATAACTCTTTTTATTTATATGCACATTTACATGTGAGTGTGTACACATTAGGGGTAGATTTATGAAGTTATTGAGAGAGGATTAAGAAATTTCATCACTGCAGACTCAACAGGGGCCAAATGTTTCCACAAAATTATCTAGTTTGAAACCATCAAGCTCCATTTAGCACAAATTAAGTTAAAATAATACAAAATCAGAGTTTTGACCTGCAGGGTTCTAACAATGGATATATTCTTGGACATTTTTGACTTTATTCCCCACTTTTCTGTTAGTTTTAAGTCTAAGGCAATTTTTTTGTTTCTAATCCTAATCATAATGATCATTTTTTTATTAATTTTCTCAGGTGCAAAGGTTAAAATATATCCTTAGCCTGCTTTCATTGTTTGTGAGATGAATTTGTTGTGAGAAAATGATAAGCATAAACCAGTTATATTAGTAATTTAATGTACAATCAAAGATCTTGAATATAAATTCATTATACCTCTGCAACAAAATACACATAGAAAGAGGCCTGAAAACAAAAGTGATGTGTTTCCGTATTTGGTCAAAATTCAACACACAAATTCAAACAATTTGTGTATAAATGAAAAGAAATGCTGAAGTCCAATTTGAAGCCTAAAAAGCATAATTGCGATGGGAAAGGGTGAAAACCAAAAAAAATGAGACAATATTCTGGAATTCACTACAACTGGGCAGTCAGCCATTAGAAAATCACAAAAGAATAAGGAAAATATAATGGCATCATTGCATCTCTAACTTAATTTCCACTAATATAGACATTCCTGGTTGTCCTAATAATTTTGTCTGACAAGAGGCCATTAAGCGAATTTACAGAGATAAGAGTACATAAAAATAAAGAAAAGCATTAAACCAGCAATAAAGCCTAGTAATAAAGGATCATAAGATAGAAAATTTTATTAACATACACAGGCTCAAAGGGAAGATGAAGAAGGAAATGCATATCTTGTACAGTTGAATACTTGGATATACTGAATAACATTTTATACCAATTAGAGAGGACTTTTTTCTCCTAGTCAAGCAAACTAAAATTTATTATTAACAACTAAGCCAAGCATTATTGTTACCTTGATGCTGTGAGGAAAAGCATAACAGTATGAATTCAGTAAGCCTTTTCTAGATTAGAGTTCCTCGGGCCAGATTATATATTGGTGAAATGAAGAGGGATAACCAATTGTTCATATGCAGGCATGACTCGAATTTTGGAACATTACAAATTTCCATAAAAAGTCAAAACCTTACGTTGCAGTAAGAAGTAAATCGTGACACTAATTCAGAGTTAACATGATACCAACATCGAAGGTAGGACTCAAATTCACGACCATTAGGTTTTCAGATGCATCACTCACCACACTAGCCAACCCACCCAGCTGTATTTCTCCCCTAATTTTGAACTGAACCTAGCATATATCTGTGGCTCATAAGAGATAGAGGTTATATTTACAATTGGAAGCAGAGCAAGTATGGTATTTTTTTTCATTTTGAATACAATTATGATAACATTTATAACAGTAACTCTGATGACAACTAACCTAAAAAAGGCAAACTAGAGGAGAGGCACATTTTATGCAGTTCCTATTTAAGTGAACATGTTCAAGTAATTGAAAAATGAAAAAGTCTTGTGCATTCAATTGAGAGTATAATTTCTTACTAAAATGAACATGAATGATGACTAGAGGCTGGAGGACAAGTATGAACAAGAGGACATTCAACACCTAGCAAGTGTGCTTTTCCACTACCAAGTATCGAAAACAATAAGGAAATTGAAAGATAGTGGTCATGAAAAATGCCAAATGAAAAAGTGAACATTCATCCAGATTAGGCATTTACACACATCATCTATGTACCTATAGGGTGCAGCAGCTCAAAATAAATTTAAAAAGCCTCTTGAAAGAGAAAATATTTCAAATTTCCATTTAAGTAAAACAAACAAAGATATGGATTTAGCCAAACCAAGACACCTTCAACCCAAATGTTTGTTTAGCATGATTTGACTTTAACATGACTTGGCATGTGAGGGTGGAGATCCCTAGGTACTCAATCCAAGGTGAAATTTGACCATTCTGAGCAGAGAGATCAGCTTTTTTCCCTATGCTATATGTGATTTTCCCTATACACCTGGTACTAATAAAATTACATCACTTGTGTTTCCCTGAGAGTCCGCAAATAGCATATTGCTCTTATTGCATCAATGCCACCCTATAAATAAATATTATTATTGTACATTTACCAGCAGAGTGGAAAGTGAACTCTTCTGTCTGCAAACCAATGAAGTGGCAAATTTAAGAAAAAAATATTTAAGTAGGCTGTTAATTATGCACCGCAAAAGTTGGATGCTGGAATTTAAACAATATTGTAGTTATATAGTATTATATTTCATGTAATAGAGAACAGTCTTAAATGACTATCTATGAACAGAAAGACCACAGCACAAAAAGGGTCAACCGCAGAGTTAAAAAAAGAACAGTAAAACTATATATACTTATATTTTGGTCATACCCTGAATTTTCATTTAAAATATGTTTTTTTTCATATCTCATGAAAAGTCAACCCTAATTTTTCTCATAATTATTAATTGCTTCTACGTCAATTCTAGTGAATAAATTATACAGAGAAGGGTAAAAAATAAGAGAAACTTTACACTTCCACACACTTTTTCAAAGTTTGTGGAAGTGTAAAGTTTCTCTTATTTTTTCCCCCATCATGAAGGAATTTCACAAAATTAAGCCTGAAACTGTTAACTTTATTAAGAGAACTTATTAGTTTCTTTTAAATACACATCATTAGGTGAAAAGGACAAAAAAAGATAAATTAACGGTTTAATGGCAGTTATCAAGTCATAAATAATCTATATTTAATTCAATTATTTCATAGTTTCAATAGTATTATTGACAGTGAAATTTGGAGGGCATTTCAGATATAATCACTAGTGCTCATAGCAGGTAGTGCCCAAATGGTACTACTAAAATTGCTTGCTTTTATTGCTGTACTGTAGCAGGTAGCAGAGTAGTTTTTGAGATAATAAAAGTCATTCTGTGATGCTATTATTACGTGGAGGTTATGACAGTGAATGTTGGATTGTGACCTAGTAGAAGTTTAACTCACATCTAAAATATCATCTTTCTTTAACCAACTATAAATCTCTCGTGTATAGGTTGACCCCAGATTTTTTTTCATTTAAATTATTTATTTTAGGGTCAACCTATATACTAGTACATATAATATAAAATTATTCAAGAATACTTACTTTCAGCATGACTCAAGCTTCATCAAGCACAATCTCCTCGAACAATGAGTTATCAAGTATGCTGTTTTTAATAAAAAAAAGAATATAAATTTATGCCTCACATTATAATCATTCAAATTGCTTCATTTGAAATTTATGCATGTGTATATAATAAAAAAAAGTCATAAACACAGTAATCAATCCCAAGGTCAGTTTGGTAGGTGAGTTGTACTAAGCCTGACTGTATGTGAAATTCACACATCAGGGTAGGGGAGCTAGTTCCTTTCCCTGTGCCGGTTATGGTTTCCCAGGAAGATCTGGTACCCAAAAAATCACATAGCTTGGGTGGAGCTGCAGCTGCCCAGAGAGGTTTGCCCAGGAATCGAACCCGGGCCCTCCGGTCAGTGGTCCAAAGCTCGACCCACTGCATATGTAATAATTAAAATTATAAGTTAACATAAAAAATATCAAATTAACACAAAGGTTAGTTGCTCCAATTGTAAAATGTTAGTATGGTACATTAGACAGTATTTTAATAAAATACCAAGGGTTACAAGAACAAGTTAGTACAGCTAGTATAAGGTACCTATGTAAAATACCACCCTATCTAAAAATCTTTTAGGCCTACTGACTTCCAGGATTTGAGCCCAGAAGCCACCACATCAACCAAACCCCAAAGGAAAAGGATTAACCTGGCTTTGGATAATAGACAGTCCGCTGCAACAGTTCATACAATGAATATGATTGCATATGATGGATTGTACTTGACTTAATACCACTGAAATTTACTACTTTCATGCCATTATATTTACTTAGTTGTTACCTAACGGTAGGATTATGATATCAGCAAATAATCTTAGATGAACATAATGGAAGTTGATGGATATGAGTATTCGGTTATTATGTGAACATATTCGGATTTATTTTACAATGAACACATTCCAGTATATCCTACCATGACCATGCTCAAATTCAGAACATTAATAATCAATTAAAATAAATAACCCTACTTAGGTCACTTAGAATGTTAATCCAGATATAAATAAAAATACAGCCAAATTTTATTGTACATACCTATTAAGAATACACTTGCACCACTTCATACACACTGTGTAATATTATGGCAAGAGCTCTCCAAAGAGAGAAGATAAAAAAACCTAAGGCATTCAATGCTAAAATATTTTTCAAAATTATTCCATTATTCATAACCTTCCAAGCACCTACTCATTCCAAAATTTTAAAAATAAAAGAATTTAAATTATGATGGACAGTCTCACCATATGAAATGACACCACCACAGCCATATTTGATTAAAAGCTATTTGGTGTTCTTAATATTCTGGTGCATTGAACCTACAGTGAATCATCAGAGCAGTGTGGCATTCAAATTGTTGCCAATGTAAAACTCCACTATCTTGTCAGATGACAAAGATTTTAACTGTACTCTGAGTGATAAGAACCAACAACAAATCAATTAAACACTTGTATAATACTTCATCAACAAATAATGACTCACTCACATTCACACTGAAATAACATGCCTGACATTGGCAGTTCAGATCACCAACCTCAACAGAAAGTTAGAAAACTATTTTAACCACAATTAATGAAGTTGATGTTTCAGATTCTGTCACAAACTATGGCTAATTTTAATTAATCATGTTATTCCATGATATCACGCCTGAAATGTCTCTTTTTATACAAACTATGGCTTCCCTAGTGTAACTACACAATTTTAAAACTGCAATTTTCTTTCATTTATTTTTACTCTTTTAAGTTTCATTTTAACTTCTGAACTCATTCCATTTTGCCCTAACTTAAAAACATTAAAGGACAAAAGGTTTTTAATCTAAACATATGATTTTATGCATTAATTGTAAAATGGAATGTAAAACCTGCTTTAAAAAGTTCAGATGCCATCATTTTTGATTTTTAAGTTTATTATTACAGTTTTAATTGATATGACAGTTTGTCGCAGCAGTCACATAGGACTAATATGTAACAATGGTTGGTAAAAGGAAGAAAATAATTACTTTCAACTTGTTAGCACTTAAAAGCAAAGTTGTGAACTTACAACAAGCTGGCTTCTTAAATTTTCTTAAAATCTCAAGCTGAACTTCTAAATTGCTTAAGGAGAGGCAGCACTTTAACCTTTGGGCAAAAAACATTAGCATCCACCAAATTCCACTGTACTTTCAGATACCATTTGGCTATCAGAATGACAAAGTGGCTGAAGAACTTTCAAGATTACTGATTTTCCCCAGGTTTCCAGACTTCAACTCATAACTTTTCTTAGAAGAAGTACATAATATACATTAATTCAAAGATAACAAACTTTAAAAAAAATGAAAAATGACTTATGAGAAATTAAAACCTTATTTTCAAAAATTTTCCAATATCATTATTGCCTTAATCAATTACATGAGGACCTCGGATTTAAAAACCAAAACACATCCTTCAGGTGTGACATTATCCATTCAGTATTTTCACAAGACAATAAAAGAATCAAATTATTAGAAAAAACCTTGGAGCTATGTACGAGTGTTTTGCTGAAGCTGTAATAGGAACATGATAGTGACTAATGTGCCCTAAGACATAACAGGGTTTAATGGTGCCAAGAGACATTACTAACATTTACACCCATCTATGCCAGCTAATTCAATAATTGAAAACTAAATATTATTTCCCCCTTCTCACTGTGTCTCTGCATATGTTCATACAAAGTATGCATAACAATGGTTCTTATGGCTCTAATCTTACTTAGCAGGTGTGAAAGAGTGCAAAAATTATTTCACAACTTTTCACCATTAGTTTCAAGGTTTCCAATTGTGTGGGCTTAAAAAATTGATATTCAGCTAAAAAATAAACCTATCAACTGCAGGTAAAAAGGCTACTTCATTGCTGTAATAGAATATTGTTGAAATCCTTGAATGATAAATATAGATTATGATAATAGTAATCATGAGTTTTTCAAATGACATGGGACACATCTGATCATGCAGAGTGAGTCCACAACAGATATGGAACTACTTTCAACAGGCACTGGGATCTCCTGTGTTCTGATTAGAACACTTTTATTCACAACCAAATTATTTCTTGTATCTAACGCCAAACTTTACAGCAAAAGAATTGGCTGATTACATTGATAAATAGGACAAAAATTAATAGAAAAATTTTATAGATAATTCACAAGAAGGATAGACTTGGGTAAGAGCTACATCCTACAGAATGGAGTGAATATACATACTGAACATAAAAATATATTACAAAATCGAGCACACATGTGATGCCAGTAAAATGAATCGCCACCAGATAAAATGAAATTAGGTAATTACCAATGTATTTTTACCACCAAATAGGAAAAATTCAGATTCAATGAAAATGTTGCTCATTATGTACCAAAGAAAATGATATTACCACTAGAGATATAAAGTTATCACACGATTATTTAACAAACTAATCATGAAAAACCCTGGCAAGGTCTCAAAGTAGAAAAATACACAAGTTGGCAGTAGCATGATAAAAGACTTCAAAAAATTAAATGGTATTCGTACCAAATGTTTACAATGTGTCATTGAAAAGGTTTCAGGAGTTAATAACAGAATACCAGTTTTAGGATTATTAGCAAATGCAGTCAACTACTTCCTATCAATGACAGAAGAAATTGCCATACATATCACTTTGAATGCACTACATTTTATTACCAGGATGGAGGATATAAATCAATCCAACACACAATACAATCATTCCATTTTTCAAAAATTTAGAAAAAATAAATTTTATATAATTTATACATATTTATACCATACCAAACTTCATGCAAAGAAATGGTAATACCATGTAAGCCTCATCATAGAAGACAGCCATGGCAATCTTATTTAAAGAATTTATTTAGGTGTAAAAACTTACAAGATAAACAATTAGCAAGTTTAAAAGAGAGCAATGTTTTTTATTTCTACAGGCATTGATGCAAGTCTCCTATAATTAAATACTTAATTGCAGCCATTATTCAGTATTCATACAGCAGTCTTGCTTATTTTTTTTCTTGATCATTTTTAAAGATATTATAAATTTAGTACAATAAAAGCATTGACCTTTACAAACTCATGTAATTACTAGTTCAAAGTTGCAAATCCCATTTTTCACCAGATTTGACTTGATAATGAAAATTTTCCAAAATAAGTATATTTGTGTAATAAAGTTCATATTGCATTTGTGGCCTAGAATATATTTTATATTAACCATATCTAATATTTGCAGTAGAAAATAATACAAAACCAAATTTTAAGCTGACAATTTGTAATAACTGAAAAAAGCAGAAAGGTTTGGCCGCACTTAACAAATGAAGATTTAACATTTGCATAGTCAAACATTTATAATTTAGAAATCAAAATGCCTGAGAGCTCAACTTAGTGACAGTTGCATCATTCTCTGGGATGCTCAAGTTGAATCACACTACACAGTCATTCATTCTCAATTCTACAATTTTAAGAGATGACACAAAAAATATGTATGTCACAAAAAACCATTTTATTTAATGCTATAAAACTTGAACTGAATCTTAAGGTTATAGAAAAACAATGTATACTTCCAGGCAAAACGCTGAATTCTCCTAACCTGAAATTCTGTAAAATACGGGCCTTTGAAACTTCCCTCTTCCATAGACTTCAATTGGGTAGAAAAAGGGAAAAAATGATTTGAACAACAAAACTAAAAAAAATTCTGCAATCATCTCCCACAAAAAATGATCACCTGGATCCAATACCCTTCCTACAGGTAGAATAGCAAAAAATACATTCTCAGTTCATACAAAAGCAAATGCCTCCCATGATAACTGATAGGAAGTTCCTCTTACCCTCTGAGTGACTCTCATAAAATCTCTGCCAAAGTCATTTTCATACCAAGTTCACACCAAGCTCCAGGCTTATAAGTTACTCCCAAAGGTGAACATTTGGTAGACCAATATGGATCAATTCTACCATATTTTATTGTCCATCTCTGCTATCATAAAATCACAGTTTATTTTCTCACATATATCTAATAAGTGCATATAGTGCTTTGTCAGCTGAATACTAAAATATGATCATTAAATAAATGATTGAGCATTTTTGCACTCATCTACAGGACTGGCAGTGAATATAGCAGAGCATTAATACAATGATGTTACAGAAGAGCAATAAAAAGCAGACGTTTATCCTAAGTGTTAGAAACAAGGTAAAACAGTAAAAAGAAAAAATAATTTCGAGGTCACCCTCACATTTAAAATTTAATTTCATTAAAAGCTTAAATCTTTAATAGTAGTTTGAGTATTAATAAGTGATGGAGTGTAATGTTGCATCCTAAAAGCCAAGGTTGATAGTGGTGGTTTAATGAAATAAAAGTTGTCTGCACAAGTACAGCACAATAAAATCTGGCATCTGTTTCTTAAAATCGTGAAAATTCAATAAGCATAAACACAAGTACCTTAACTAATAAGGATTCAAATTAAGCAAGATGGATGCACATATGAAATGAAAACTTTTTGCAAAAACCATTTATTTTACATCCCCCAATTTCAAAAGCTTCATAATTGACCACTCTCCCCTTACAAGATTCATAATTTCTTATCTCTTGTTCATTTATTTCTTGAACATTTAATAAGTACCCAGTGGCAGTTCAATAAATTGTCTTTTAGTTCATGGTAAGAATGAATAGAAAGTTGTTAAAGATACTTATTTTGAATAGGTAACATCAGTTTTTCATGTTAATACACAAATTGATAATTTTATAACTAACATCAAATACACGATCACATTTATTTTTTCACTCAACAATTGATTCTAATGTGAAACCAAATGATATAGTTACTTATTGTCTGAGATTATTACTTGCATAGTTATTATTATTATCTAAGTAAATTCTTTATCATCAGAAATTTAGTCATTTTCTTATCTGATCTTTTAATTTTTATTAGATTAGTTGGCAAGATTTCCATTGGTGCATCCTATGGAAAAGGGATATTGACCTGAATTTACTTTACAACAAAATAACTAACTTACTTGCATAGGTATACATTTTTATCAACGAAGAAAGGAGAAATCGTTGTTATCAAAAACAAGTTGCAATGATTTTCTTACTGAAAACCAAACATATTCATCTAGCTTTTCAGCAATATGATATTAAAATTACAAAACAAACTTTTTAACTGCTCATTAATTAATGTTTAGCTTATGATCAAAGATAAGTTGACAAGCAAATATCATAATTACCCTATGAAATATTGTAAGAATAAATGGTTTAAGGTGTTCAATTTAACCTGTATTATACTAATCATACAAGGCAAGGTAGAATAAATGCAACCCCAAAATAGCAGACATTACTGAAAACAAACCCATTTTTTTCTAACTTGGCTTCATTTGAGTAACTTATTACCTATTTATTGAAACTGAATAATGAGATATGTTTTCTATTAATTTTTAAAATTTCAAAGTTTTGACATTTTTTACAAAATTATTGTACTTTCTCCCATACAGAAGTGTTCTGGACTATGTGCTTACATAAATATTAAAGTGGTGCAAGTGAAATTTCATTCAACTTTTAGCTTTAAACGAACTTTTAAAATGCCATTTTATGCTGAATCATCTTCTCAATATAAACTTGTTCTTAAGGAAATAACATTTAATTCTTTGGAGGCATGAATTTTAATGAGGGAACAAAATGAAAATTATAGAAATAAGAAATACTAGATATTTTTATTAGGAAAATGCTAAGAAGAATGCCAAGAAATTCCAAACCAAGCAATTTTAAAATGTATTATGTGTGGAACACCCTCATGAAGAACACTTACTACAAGAATTGATAAGTAAAACCTTATCAGAATGCATTTCAGAATGGAAGTTTACAACTGGGAAAGTGTGACCTGGCAAAGAAAATTCTTCAAAGGCACGTTATTTCAAGTAAAAATAGGGAAAATAATTAATATATGAATTCAAGAGAGATTTATAACTTTACACTTTCAATATGCCCATTCTTAATTAATTAAATCCACACCTCACTAACGAAGATGATCATGAGATGAACTGAATAATACAATCCGTAAGCTTAGCAAAAGAAGTAAGTAATACAAAGTAGTGAAACATTTGTCAACTAAAATGTGTCTGACATATTACAGTCATTATATTCTCTTCAAATGGAAATATGATCTCCTACATGGAATATAGCACTCACCCTTAAGGTCACATCATATATCCTCTTGTACTTTTCAGTGGAATTTTTTTATTAACATTATTTATTTAAGATGGTCATTTACTTTTTAAATTGCTGTTTGCAAAAATAAAGTCAATATTTGCTCTAATAATACTACACTTAGAAAGAAAAAATATTGACGTAAAAAGTAAATGAAGGTATATTTATACAGATATTTTGCTGACAAATTAACATGATATCGTAAAAATAAGCCACAAAAATAATTCTTTTATCAGCTAATTATCCAAATTGATACGTAAGTTTGGAAATTGGGCAGAATGTTTGCTAAACTATACAATTTTTTTGATTTTGAAGCAGAGAATATTTGGCTTAATTTGAAGCAATCAAACTAAGTAAAATACACCTTTAAAAATTTCTTATCTCGCTTAGTAACTGTAGTTAAGTATGTAACTCTCCCAAATGTATAGCCCATTTTCAGAATTTCAGATTGGAAAATTCATCTCTAAATGATACTCATTAAAAAGAATAGCCCAAAAATATTTCAAGTAGCAATTTCAAAAGGCAAAAAATGGTAACATTAATGTGGTACTATATCTTAACCAATGATTCATTCAAAATACTGCATGATATGCTGCATGAAATACTGCAATTTACACTACATTTGCTCTCAACCTCACAAAGGAATTAAACAATATGAAAATACAAAATGGTACACAGATATAGTAAAAATTACTACAAAATGCCAATCCACCTCAGATATTTTTTAAGTACAATCCAAAAAGTTCTATTATTTCTTTAATTTTAAGTTTCATAAACATTTCTGTCAAAGAACAATTCACAAACTCCGAAGAGTATCACTTTACATAATCATTCCAACAAGGAGTCACACCACTGCCCACATATGGTACACCAACAATTAATTGCGACAACTAGATCATTAGAGCATTCAGCATTCATTATAATTAGTAATGGCCAGATTACTTAAAAAAGTAATAAGGCTCCATTAAAATTACTATCACAAAAATATAATTTATAATTTATTACAAGTACCTACCAATTACTATTCAAAAGTATAATTGATTGCAATTGAAATATATTACCATTGAAAATTCACCATGAGCAATTGAATGAAATACTTTCATTCTAATTCCACTTCATTCTACAAGTGAAGTGGTTCTTGCAGTTTCCACTAAATTCCATTTTAAATATGATTGTAAACAAAAATGTGTTGAATAATAATTTTCATTCCTTGGATCTTCATTTTCCCAGTTTTACTGAAGGTACCAAATGGGATTTTGTGCCCAATTTCAGATCTACACCTGAACCTTAAGGCACTTTCTTCATAAATAGCCTGCATTCAATTTTATTGGTTGAATTATTTATTTATAACTTAATGGATGGAGTTTTCCCATTTTCCCATGTTCCCTCTACAATTATTGCCAGAAATTAAAATTCTCAATATGTTTACAATTTGATTGATAAAGTTGTTAAATTTAAATATAATTTTACTTTGATCCAATAGTTTAAACCAGAAAAGTTGAGGTAATACTGGCACAATTTATAGGCATTTTTAATGAAATATTTACACAATTACTACTAAAAATTACTGAAAAGTTGACTACAAATGAAAATGATTTTTCAAAGTAAAAAGTTGATACTAATTAATATCAATAATGCCATAACTTCATCACTTCTCTTACTAGCCACATCAATCATAAAAACATCCAAGTATATACTGTATTTTATGGCAACATAAATGTTATTGGCATGCCTTTACACCATCCTAGTCACAGCTTATCAAAACTTGAAGAGCCAATTTCCACATTTTAAACAGGAAAATGTTCCATGAAGGCCTAATATACATTTTAATCAAAGATATAGTTCAATTAAGAATTTGTGCTTGAAATCTAAGCATGTCAACTTCTTTTTTCTTTGTGAATCAATTTATTTAAAATATAATTTGACATTTCGAGCATGGACTTGTGAAATAGTTGGTTTTACTGGACCCAATTGATGCCATCCCATGTGACCACTTCAGCACAGTCAAGCCTCATCCAAAATGAGTTACAAATTTGAAAAGGGCATTGCACTGGACAACCCAGTATTGGATTACCCATTTAACCACTGGAAATACTAAAAACCAATTCTAAAATATGGAAAACTTTAAATGAATAGTATGCTGAAATACTATTGCATATTTAACTGATATTAACTTTAAAAATTTCTCTAATCACAATATGTTCAATACATGCAAATGCATTTATTGAATTTACAAAATAAATTATAAAACACAAACTTTAAAAAAGTCTTATAACAGTTTGCTCTTTATTAATATTCACTTACTGGTGTTCTATATCAGGTATTGTTTTTTCCCTTACAAGGAAAGTTTGTAAATAGTTTTACTAAGATAAGGTTAAACAAACAAAATACTGATAAAAAACAAAATATAGATTTACTAAGATAAGGTTAAATAAACAAAATACTGATAAAAAACAAAATAAAACCCATTAACTGTTCTTGCAAAGGTATGTAACTGACAACCCCTCAATGACTGTGAAAACTATGTAGGTAATTGCACAAGCACAATGGCAATTTTAAGAAACTACAAAATGCGAGAAAAATGTGCATGCACATAAGTTAGTGATAATTTTGTAGTTATACATGTGATTCAATTTTCCCTTACGAACATGATCAAGTTTGGAATATCCATTCAAGCAGATAAACATAAATCAATGAACTCAGTACGGTATTGTTTAATAAACAAACAAAAAGATATATAACTTTTAGATCAACCTTGAGTTTGTTATGATGCCAACAATCAACTTCTCTCCTTTGTGGGAAACTGACTGTATATTCCTTTTAATTAATTTTCTAAAGGCCTTGCAAAAGGTCCATTCACTCTGCCCTTTACCCTTCCCTGAACCATAATTGCATTGACTCATATCCGTCTGTATAGCTCTTATATGATATGTAAAATAAAGATCAAATACGTATACCTCCATTAATTAGGAATAGGATGTAGGATCAGTAAGCCATTGATGAATAGTTGATCTATAGAATAACAACATGGCTGAACTCAGTATTCCAACTTCATAAAAATGTTTCCACTGTAATAATTCATCGCAAGCAAAAAGACAGCTCTTAAAATCCAAAAACATTATTTTCCATACTTATTATAGAATTACTTTTGTGATCAGTGAAGACATGGTTATTATGCAAAGAATGGCTATTATTTATTTCAAAGCTTATAAGATAAAATTCTATAAAATTAAAAGAAACTGCAACACTATTTGAAAATAGCAAAAGGTTTTTGAATGCGGAATTACCAATTCAAATAAAAAATTCATAATCTTTGCATTGATTTCGAACATAAGCTTGGGATAAATGACTATGATTTTTTTCAAGAAGATTAGTAACTACAAATAAACCTCAATGGGTTTCTCTTAACCTTTAGACAAAGTGGTTATTGTCGTACTTTCACTTTTGCAGGTATTTACTATGCTGTTATAGGAAATTCTGACTATCAAAAGAATTTGTACAGAGTAGATTGAATTAAGAAATTTTAAAGATATATCACATTTAACAACAGATGAAACACTTTAAAATGCATCAGTACACTGACTTATTGCGTGATTTTCATCATTAAATAAATTATTACATTTGCCATTTAACTACATAATTTTGTTTCAGGAAAAAGTAAGAAGTGATTGCCAGCCAGCATTAAGAATTTTATATCACCAACAATTTACTTCATAAATAGCTCCACTTCCTGAAGTTTTTGTCAAACCTGGTCAATCATTAGCTGGAATGTAAGTGCTTTGCTAAAAAGGATTGACTGGTTCAATCCATTACTAAAAAATAATATTTCTAAAAATTCCGCTCCACACACCCCTAGTGAAGACAAACAGTGGAAACAATGTAACTCGGAAATAGAGATGAGGCTTGACTGTAGCCTTCCCATTAAGTAAATAATGGTAAAATATTAACTTATTTTAAGAAAAGAATTTAACTGAGAAAAGAATATACCAACTCCAGCAACAGCAAAACGAATCTTAACAAAATTTTAAGAAATTTTTAACTAATGAAAATGGCATAATTAAGTACCTCCAAAGTACTTCACTACATGGTGGCGCACTCATCAAATGAATACCCTACATGAACTTTGCCAGGGCATTTGCAGTATTACAGCTCACAGTTTTAGGTAAAATGGTCTCAAGACTATCTGAGAAAGAATTACGTTGAGCACAATTGCTTTCTAAACCATGGATATTTGTCAGAGATTACAGTTAAACAATATCTGAGATGGCCAACTACACCAATTCTAAGTAAACTAATGGTAACACCTAAATGACCTAGCTAGTTTTATGACAAACAGCCAAGGTCATTATACTCCATTTCCTCATTACTATTTATTTTCTAGTGCCACATTTTACAGTTATACTTGATTAACATTTGCCAGATCTGGCCTACCAGTAACTTTCATGTAAAATTTTAAAAAAAATTCTTTACTACATTCTACAACTGAAATGTATGTATTATGTATGCGTGTGTGCGTATACACACACACACACCCACAAGCACACATACATGCATACGTAAATGTATATAACAAAGTACACTCATACACACATACACAAACACACATTATATATTAGAATTTATATTTTCAGGCTCATATGAAGTGCATAGCTATTCAAAATTTTCAACATGGTTTACAAATTCTTCCCAGAAAATTTCATTTAAATTTACATCACACAATTCTTCACAATATTTAACAGGACACCATTACAATATAATTTAGGTCTTCTGGGTTCAATAAGCGTAAGCAACACCAGTAGTAACATTTCATTATTTATGACAGAATTATTTATTGCCACACAATCAAATTTTTTACTGGAAAAACTATGGAACTTCATAACACCAAAAAATATTTTTGTTAAGGCAACATAACCATTTATAATATGAAATAAATCATAAATGCATCTCTCAAATTCACCTAGGTGGAGACATGTCAGTAATAAAAATTACACAGTAAGTATGTACATGTAACAGCAATTATAATACATTGAAAACAATACCTATACATTTATAAATCATTTTCATTTTATTTGATTGAGAAGTGTTTGTGGCATGAAAAGGAGTGAGAGAGTGAGAGGAATAAATGGGTCACAAAATAATGTGATTTGGTTACATCCACAATGACAATTATAAAAGCAGTCTTAGGAACAACAGCGTATGCATGAATACTGACCAAATGCTGAGGGAAAAAGTATTCATTGTCAATTATAATGAAAGAAATTAGCGAATGGGAATAAATGACCTGAAATAACTTTCAAATAAGCTGTTTTGGAAGTTGTCTACCACATAAGGGAATGGTATGAAGGGCATGTATGTACACCATTACACAAATAAAGATCATGACAATAATACTTATTAGAGGTAAACAAAACTTAAATGCACATAAGTGAAATAATAAATAACCAAAGCTGACATTATCATTAAATTAAATTATTTCAAAAGGAATACCTATTGGCAAAAAATAAATAAAATTGGCACATCTTTAGCAAGAGTGTAGCTTCTTGCTGAAGGTACCTTACAGTTACCTAAAATGCAGGTTAACCATTTTTTTAAAGTTGAGAATATTACAAATTAATCAGCTAAATTAACACATTTTTCATTTAAACATTTTTTGGCACTGAAATTTCTCAAAAGCCAAATACCTGTGAAGAGCCTTTTTCACAATATTGATTTCAGCAGTGATATCTTTATCATTTGGTACTATTTTCAATGCTGATGTAAAATCTTTAAGGGCTAATTCATACTCATTCAATCTGGAAAGGGCTTGACCTCTTCTATACATAGCTTTAACATTAGTGCAATCGTCAGCAAGGACCTGAAAGAAAAAAGTCTTCATTAACATAATTAAGATTCAGATTTTGTTGCCCATATATATTTACTCAATAAAAAGAAAGTTATATCATTAATTACTTTCAATAAAAATCATAATTTCACGTTAGATTATCTCAAGACACTTTGGCTCCTGAATTAGTGTCCTTTTGGCCATTGCAAAAGACCAAATAATTGTTAACATTAAGCTAATAACTCAACTATATTTGGTTGAATCGTTTTTACGTAGTGCATTTTCCAGCCCATAAGATTCACTTTTTTATGATAAATTTTGCTCTGATATTATGCTCTGATATATATTATGTGCCTGCATCTCATGGGCCAGAGGTACTCAGAAATAATTTTGACCTATAAAAGCAAGCCGATTGGCTGGAAAAATACTCATTATTACGTATATTTTCCCACATCAGGCACATAAAATGTTTGCAATAATGGCAATTGTTGATAATATCACTATTTTGAGTCAGTTGTAAGCAACTGAGTTTTAATATTTCATTGAAAGTATTTCCTAAAAAAATTCCCAAATAAATAATAACTATAGTCTGAACTATGTAGCATGTACATGTACTTGTACATTGTAGTGGGTATAGTTACATCTCACATATGGTGTTGCCCCAAAACTTAATGCACATTGGGCTAATGGGAATGTTGCCCCTCTCCCAATATATCCAAGAAATAAGGCAACTGAAAGACAATGTGGCCCAGGGATGATACATTTTTGAGATTCCACAAAAAATAAACATTGATATGCATGTCGGTGCTAATTTTCTAATGTAACAATTCAATTTTTTTCAAAGTAAGTGTTAAAAACCAAAATATTTTCTCTTTTCTGCATGATCCAAGTATTTTTTGTAAATTCTGACCTTAAAAATCAGGGTTCATCTTATGGGCCATGAAATACAGTAATTGATAGGTGAAGATGCTTTAAAAGAAGTAATTTAATAAGTTGTCCTTTTCCAAAATGCTGGCTATTCTTTTGCTTTGTCAAATTTTGAGTGAATTAACTGTACCTGTTTCCCAGAACCTGCCTGGCGTACAATCAAAATGCTATTTTGATTCCACGTATCCTCAGTATTGACTAGCACACATTTTAGGCCATTAGACTCCCCTTCTATAAGTAAATTTTTCCTCCTAAGTAAATTTTTCTTTCAGGCTTCTTATTTCAGTCCCCATATTTGGAAAACTTGCTACTTTATATTCACTGCTCAGTGGTCACTAATTCCTTTGATAGTTATATGGTTAAGACTTTTCCGGGCCTGTTAGTTGCTAACAAATCAAGAATATTAACACCCTGTGTTGGTGAAATAACAAGTTGATGCAATGAGTTCAACATAAAGGAATGTAATAGTAAATCCCTGGTATATTGGTCTTTACCCCAGTTTTAAAACTCTGCTCCAATCAATAGATAGGAGATTGAAATCTCAACCAATTATAATGTCACAATTGTCGTATTGGGATGAGAAAATATTGATTTGATCTAGTTGTAGTATTGAATCATCTTTGTCGTCCGGCAGCCTGTAAAATGCGGATACATAAAATCCTTTGGATTCAGGACTTTTTATTGAGCACCTAACATTTTCCAAACTGTTACCTGGAATTACCTCAGCCCCACTGACACAAGAACTTTTGACTGCAATAAATACACCATCTCTGATTCTATTTACTCTACCATTTCTATTAACGGAAAAGGATTTTGCAAAAATTTCCATCAACAATATCAGTGGATAATCAGCTTCCTGTTCCAATAATTATAGCTCCCCCTGAGCTTTGAATAAGGTGACTTGTGACTTCTTTTTTTTGACATTGAAATAAGGTGATATTTAGTGACTTCATACTTTTAACTTGTGCAATTAACTACCCCCTACAGATCATGTTTCCTTGACAGTATGGTTGCTTGAATATTTAAATGGGATTGTGTTCTTATTATGACTGATTCTCTTATAAAATTTTCTGTCTGATATTATATGGTTCATGTTAAGTGACCTATTGTATGCATCTCTAGCTGGCAAGCTCATACAAAATATCCCTGCAGAAATTACACATTCTCTGATTAATGGCTTCCACTAGGCTCCAAACAGGGGTCTAAGATCAATCCTTGGGACGAGGCTACAAATTGTGAATATCACATCAACCCCCTTGATACTGCCCACCCACTTCACTTCAGGGTCCAATTCCCTGAAGGAATGCAGGATCTTTCTAAGTCCATGGTATATGATATTGTTGATGCCACAATATCATATACCACGGACTGTCATGAGCCCACGGACTGGCATGAGCATGCAATGTCATGAGCCACGACCCACAGCCTGGCGCCCTTTGCCACCTGGGAAATGCCACCACTTGGGATGCACCAGGCTGTCAGGTGTTGGCACATACCTTCATGGTCTACCCTTTACCACAATAGGACCATTATAGATCTGCCGTTACTGCTGTCTATCACTAGAATCCCCACTTTGCACTATGACGGTTCCTTCTGGGTGGTGCTCTCAAAGGAGTGTAGATAGAGGCTGCAGATACAATAGAGTTATCCTCTTAGAGAATCTAATATCTATTTGAGATAGGGATGAGGGTTTGCCTTTGAATCTCTCATCCCTCGCCACAGCCTTAACTTCTCTCCTCTAATGCACGAAATGACCTTATAATCTTCCATTTTCCAGGATGGTGCCTCTCCCTCATCATAAGACCGGACTCTGGGCAGCCTTTCAATCACTCTGTAGATTGTTGCATATGGACGAACCTGTGAAGTCCCATTGGCATAGCCAATTTTTGCAATTCCACCCTTAGTCCTGTACTTCTGGAGAAGAGTAGCCTTCCCTTCAAACCTTTGATTGAAGTTCACACACGATACCCTCCAACGCAGCAATACAGGCCCTTAGAGCCACACATTCACCGGCACAGACATGCACCATGACAGAAGACCCAGTAATAATTTACCAGCAGTAATCTAATTTTATCAAAATGCCAAATTTGTAAACAAGGGTAAGGTTAATAAAAAATGAACACTGAAAAATTTGATAAATAATAATTTCCCAAGGTTCAATGAGCTCTACTTTAATATGCAAATTAATATCACTAACCTGCTTAACTAATAAAGAAATCCACTAGCTATTTATGATTATGGATGAGAACACAAGATTTGAGATCAATTACAGAGCATGTGGACACCACGTGGCATGGCAAGACTTGTACAACCGACACACTTTCAAATACAAACTAATGCTCCTCTTCACCAGCCAGCTAATATTTAACACACATGAATAAGAAATACCTGTTATGCACTAAATTTGGTAAAAAAATAAAGAATTAATTTAATAAAATATAAAACACTTATTGCTGCAGCTACAAACAGCTAGCAGTTGGTCACAGCATTTAAGCAACTGAATTGGTGTGATTTTGATGTTTTACTGCATCCGACCCATTCTCCCAATCTCACCCTAAGCTACATTATCTTATTCCCAGAACTCAAAAAACCACTCCCAAGTCAGAGATTTGACAACAAAAATGACGTCCTTCAATAGGAAGAACTATGGTCAAAACGAGTATATTTTACATTCAATGTACATTATCACTGACAAATTAAAATTCAGGATTTTTGCAGAGTAAAAAAATTCACCTTGGTCAGGACTCAAACCTGCATTCCCTAGATTCCCATCTAAGTGCTTTAACTAATTAAGCTCCTAAGGCATCATCTTACAATATGAATTTACAGTGATAAGAGCAATTGGTTAACCCTTTGCACTCGGGTGCCTTTTTTCTTGATTGCCTTAGTCTACTCAGGATTTAATTTCATAAATAACCCACATTTACTAAGCGTGGCACTAGAATGAAAAACTGGAGTTTCTTTTCATACAAACTAATTTAATTGGATTTTTTTACATAATTATTGATAATTTTATTGATAAACTATAATTTAAATGCTATAAATTTTGGGGGCTTTAAAGTCAAGGCGGTCAAGGCAAATGATTTTTACTCTCTGAAATTGTTGCAATTTAATGCACACGTAGCGGATGACTCCGTTAAAGTTACTGTTGCGGCATCTCCCGCAGTTTCTTGAAATTTGTCTAAGGTATGAACAGCCTAAGTGTTTGAAATTGGCTTTAACCCCGTGGACTGTGGCACGTCGCGCACGACTACGAATGCCTGTGACATTGTAAGTGCGGTATTTTGTCACAACATCTTGTTCCTTTAAAGCCCCCAAAATTTCAGAGTGTAAGAGGACGTCTCGGCAGCTTAACTGGCTAAAGCACTCGGCCAGATATCGAGGGATCCGGGTTCGAATCCCGGTCAAGGCGAATGATTTTTACTCTCTGAAATTGTTGCCTTGTAATGCACACGTAGCGGATGACTCCGTTAAAGTTACTGTTGAGGCATCTCCCGCAGTTTCTTGAAATTTTTCCACAGTCTACTTAAATTCAAACCTTGTCAAGTAGTCAAATTCAAATAACTTAAAAAGAAAATTTCCATTACCTTATCACAAAGTCCAATTGCATCTTTATACTGATTAAGCCTCAACTTCACAGCAGAGAGGTTCAACAAGCAGTTGTGCATTATTTCATTTGTGATTTTTGAATCAGATTCTCTTAAATGAGATGATGAAAAGCTGTAAAATAATAAATATATGTTAGACAACCACAAAAATACAATGACTTGCAATCACAAATCTAAAAATTACTGCAATGAAAGGTCACAGAGAACAGGTTTAACCAATATTAAGAGTGAGTGAGGGTTTTTCCATCTTCCATTTGATGAGAAATCTAAACATATTGCATTAAATTAATAACATTTAGTGACAGAAATGATAGAAGGGTAGAAGAAAGCATAATGAAATGGAAGTTAAAAAACATCATGTTCAATGGTATTAGCATAATTCAAAGCTCTTAAGAAAATATGGCTAGACGAAAATGCCTATGAAGGCTGAGCTTCTCTTTCCTGGTAGTATGTCATGATCAAACAATAATCAGGCATTCTTCCAGCTGGAGAAAGACCTTCATCTTCTACATGCAGAAGCCACAACATAGGTAAGATTTCCTGCATTCTTTAGACAAATACACATAAGCATCTCACAAACCATCACAATAAATTGTAGGTGAATTTATGGCTTTTTATTTCATCCAAAAGAGCTATTATTGATTTTTTTCAATTCTAGTCAGATGTACGAGACAGTATTTTAATTTAGCTTAAAAGAGTTTGGAATTACAAAGTCAATAATTTCATTTCACTTCAATATGTTATGTAAATTCTATAAAGCTCTGCCAGAGAAAACAAAAAAATGTATCTTAGTTTCCCACCAATGGAGAAGGTATTGTTTTTATGAAAAAATTCAATTTTGGAATTTCAATGGAAGCATCTTTTGACAACCCATGAACACATTTTGACTTCAGTCTATTTGTAATATTTTTGAGCAGATTAACCAGAGCAACACAAAATTTTCATTTTCCTCAAAAGCAAATGAACTGATTGGATTTTGGCCAAAACCTAACAAACCGCAATTATCATCCTCTCAGGATCTCTTTTAAATATCTGCCAGTGAACCACCACAAAAACTATTAAGAACAAAAGATCTGAGACCTATTTTTATTAAAACTGTGTTGAAATTCCAGGAAGATCTAAAAAGAAACCTCATACAATGAGCATAATTCTTCTGGGCATCTTTCTCATAAAGCAAAACACTAATTCAGTGAAACAATAATAATAAATGAAAAAGAAAAACTTTCTTCCAATCCACCACTTTATTTCAGGTACGACTAGTTTCGACGCTACGGCATCATCCTCAGGTACCTTTCAACAAAGTTTTTCTTTTTCATTTATTAAAATGAACTTCCACAGAGTTGAGGCTGAAACTATGGAGTTAATTTTCAGTGAAACAATTTTTCCCATTTAACTTAATACAAAATATCATAATGTGTTCCATGCTGAAAAAAATAAATTATTAAAAAGGTTCATTGAAAGAAAATTATGTACACCTTGTTTAGGATTGTGGATCATCTTTTCTTCTATTGTAAAATGAACCAACCTGGAATGTGAACTCAATTTTTTAACACTAAAAACAATCGAAATAATTAGTGAATAATTTATGATACATTCCTATTTCCTTTTTACTAGAAAGCTGTCTCAAGAGACATTTGTTTTTGCCAAGATTTCAAAATTTTGTAAAAATGTGACTTAGCATATCATTTTCAAGTTCAATGATTTTTACACTCTTAAAATTATTGCATCCTATTTTAATATTTAACTTAGCTTTCCTGTTTTACAAAAATCACTTCACCTTTGTTTTGTTTACATTTATTCTCATCCCATTAATAGCTCATTGACTTTATAATGCACATTTAACTTTCAAATTAGTCTGAAAAACTATTCATAAAGCTTGACCAGCCACAAACATAAGTGATTTTATGAATTGTTCACCAACCCAATCCTATCTTCAGTTCTTCCCATGCTTCTTCAACTCTATGAAATATAAAATTGAAAAAAAGTATACATTTAACTACCATAGTCCCTGCAACTTAGATTATAAATACTGAGGCCAATAAATACAGCTTTATTCTGCACAATTACCCAATCAATTCCTATATATACGTAGTTCAGTCGATCTTTTTACTACCCACTACCATATAAGGCAATAGATGCACCTTCTTAATATCAGAGATACTGCAAGGATCAGATGAAACCATATCCCACATTTAACATACCTGCCCCTCAGTAGCAAGGAGAAGCAACAGGTACCTGGACTCTCAGTTTTTAGAGCCTAAGGAGATCATGGAAAAATCCTCACTGCTAGCTTTAAATAAAGTGATGGTGATCATAACAGGGTTGGATGTAGTGAACCACTATGTCTAGTTGTCTTGGAGCCCTCTTCTGAGGGAACACCATAAATCAATCAAACCCTATCAAGTTCAGCCAAAGATCTTCAAAAAAATTAGGTACTAAAATATAGTACAATTTGCAACACAAAAAAATAACTTACCAGTCCAAGTACCTCAATGCTTTCTTATATTTCCTTCCGGCATCCACATAATTATTTTTGGCAAAATAATAATTACCAGAGTCTTTTATTTTGCTGATAATATCTATCACTTTTTCAGTCTGTAAAAAAATTTTTGGACATTAACCATGTGAGACAATATAAGCCCAAATAATGACCATGCAAAGGTAACACAAGAAGAGTAGTTAGCAGTTGTGTAGCTTCAATCCATATCAGAAATCAGCATTCAGTCTCCTTCCCTATGATTTCAGCTGACAAGGTGTCCTCAACCAAAAAAATGTAACCAAAAAGTAGCCACTAACACTCACATTTCCATGCTTTCAACCATGCTCAAACAACTGCTTTTGCTATATTTCTTACTTCAGAATATTGTAAAATTCATTAAGTACCCACGAAAAAGAAGATTTACAAGGAAAGCTCCTTTGCTGGTGATTCAACAATTATCCCATCAGTAACACTAATAACCACACACAATAACACCTAAAGAGGGGAAGTGCCAAAAAACCTGGCTCAAGGTGTGTTACCTGCCAAGTAGGTCTCTTCAGGGAAGAATTAGCCTCTATGATGATGCTACCTTACCATATACCAGGTAAGGCATCCTCCTGCTACACGAGTATTCAAATCCTGGTCAAAAGATATGATTTCTGCACAGTGAAATTATATACCCCTGACGTGTGAATTTCACGTCACGCGCTGCCAGGCTTAGTATTGAGTGAACTCTACCTTCACCTACCAAATGGGGATCAAGATGGAAGGAACCACCCGAGCATGGTTAGAGCATCCACCCGGCAAGTGGAAAGATCCGGTGTTCAAGTCCCGGTCGAAGAAATATTTTTACACTAGTGATCTGCTTGATTCCACCTTCCCCACCTCTCCTGTGTTCATCTTTTATGTGTTTTCCTATCCCCTTTCCTTATATCTATTTCCATGCGAATGAATATTTGTTCGCCGTATGGCAGGATGTTTGAATGTGTATTTGGCCAATGTGGCTCGTCTCTTCTTCTGGCTATGCATGCCATGAAATGCACCGTTTCTATCCTTTATGATGTTGTATGATTGCTAACCTACTGTCCTTTCCTCTTGTGTCTTGTCTATTCCTCCTTTGGTGGGTGAAACAGCTCCCTAACACCATCTCTTGGCTAAGGAATCGGGGCACTTGGTGGCTTAAAAAGATCACAGATCTCAGTGTAAATTAGATTTCCTTCATATCTCAGGTGGTTAGAGCATCCGCCCGGCAAGTGGAAAGATCCAGTGTTTGAGTCCCCGTCAAGGAAATATTTTTACACCAGTAGTCTGCTTGATTTCGCCTTCCCCAGGTCTCCTGTGTTCGTCTTGTGTGTGTGTTCCTATCCCCTTTCCTTATATCTATTTCCATGTGAATGAACATATACATAAATATATTTATTTATCATGTGATTATTTGTAGTAATAATTAAACAGTTATGACACCTTGGATATCTTGACTTTTACTGAAGTGGAGGTAAAATTTATGTCTCAAAGTTTTTTGAATAAAATGGATTACACGTTCAATTCCCTCTATACTCAAGGAATTCCGTGATGGTAGTGCCCACCTGTTGCTGTTCTGTCACAATTACATTTTGCATTTGATTTCAGAAAATTTGAAAACTCACCTTTAATACCATGACATGTATATTCAATAATGTTTACCTTATTCAAAGGTCAAATCAATTTCAATTTTCAAATTTTTCCATATGTTACACTTTATAAAGTTAGCAAACTTATTGACAAAACTCCTAATAATTGTGGTAATAATGCTCAAAACAGACAAAAACTGTCCAGTTGATTAGCAATTAAAATAGCATTAACTGAATATTGTGTATGCTATGTGTAAATGCCATGTAATGATATTGTAAGTGTAAATGTCTACTTCTAATAAATTCAACTTGATTAACAATGAGAAAGTTCATGACAATCATGAAAAACTAATAATTCACATTAAACACCACCTTTGTGAGTTTTGCACATCCCTTTGAATCATTATCCTCAGGCATTTCCAAAAAAATAAGCCTCAAGAAGATTTATGGCTGCTCTACTCACCTCCAAATCACATATACTAGAATCCATGTCCTCAGGCCAAGGTGGGTAAATATCTTGGGTGACATCACATTCTTTAATTCCAAGGTCAGACTGCGGATCAAGTTCACCACAATCATATATCATACACTTCTGGAAGCAAAAATTTAGAGCATATACATAAATTACACATGGCAAAACATTCCATAATAGGAAATAATGTTAAGTAATAGCTTGATAAAACATAGAGGTTATTCCACCCAGCCAATCATGCTGAAATGTGTTTGTACTTCACTGGACCCAAAGTTACGAGGGTCATCCGGAAAGTAGTACCCGTTCGTGAAATAAAGACACAAAAGTAAATATTAACAAACATAAAAAATTTTATTTGAAAGAGGATACTTTAAACTGCTTCTCAACATAATCTCCAAGCAAATTAAGGCATTTGTCATAACGTGTGACAAGTTTCTGTATTCCTGCTGCATAGTCCTTCGCCACCAGCTCATTGAGATACAGGGTCACTCCTTCTTTAAGTTCTTCATCGCTGTCAAATCTTTTTCCTGCCAAAAAGTCTTTAAGCTTTGTAAAGAGATGAAAATCTGAAGGGGCCAAGTCCGGGCTATACGGTGGATGGTCAAAAGTTTCCCATTTGAATTGCTGCAAAAGTTTTTGTGTTATCCCAGCTGCATGAGGCCTGGCATTGTCATGAACAAGAATGACACCAGTAGACAATAGACCTCGCCGCCGATTTTGTATTGCCCGCCGTAATTTCTTTAATGTTTCACAATACGCATTGGCATTAATAGTGTCTCCACGGGCCATAAAATCAATAAGCAATACACCTCGTCGATCCCAGAAAATGGTTGCCATGAGTTTCCTGGTGGACAGAACTGTCTTGAATTTTTTTGGTTTGTTTGGTGAATGAGCATGATGCCACTCCATTGACTGTCGTTTACTCTCAGGTGATGCATAACAAACCCATGTTTCGTCACCAGTAATTATGCGAGTCAAGAAAGAGTCTCCTTCATCAGAATAACGTCCCAAAAACGTCAGTGCTGCAGCCATACGCTTGGTTTTGTGCTCATCTGTAAGCATGCGAGGGACCCATCTTGCACAAATTTTTGCATAATGCAGATGGTGTTTAACAATTTCATGAACAATTGTTCGAGAAACATTGGGAAAATGCTCACAGATGTCATCAATTGTGACGCGCCGATCGTTCCTCACGAATTCGTCAACTGAGCTCACCAGTTGGTCTGTAATGACAGACGGTCTCCCCGAACGCTCATCGTCGTGTGTGTTCCCCCTCCCCATGTTGAAGTTGCGACACCACTGCCGAACAGACGACTCGTCCATTACATTGTCTCCATATACCTCCTTTAATTGGCGATGAATATCACATGGGCGAACGTTTCTTGCATTGAGGAATTTAATCACTGCCCTCACTTCACAACTGGCGGCGTTCTCAATTTTTTTAAACATTGTAAACAATCACAGAAACAACACAGGCAATGCTAGCGTCACGCAACTTGGCTCAGAGAAGGCAGACAAGCCACTGAAGCTATCTGACCTCGTCCAGCGGCTACTCGCGTCGTCAGCACTTCATGCGGCACGAACGGGTACTACTTTCCGGATGACCCTCGTAGTTCAAAAGATATGTATTTAAGTCCAACGAAGAATAAAAACAATGAAGAATAAAAACAATGAAGAAGAATGACCAGTGAAATTGGAGTAAAAATATCTGTCTATTCAGGATGCAATCACAGTGTCAGAAAATCACTTTTCATTCCATTATGGATTAATATATAAACCAAGTTTTAGAAATGATATCTACTCAGACCAAAAATAAATACAATAAAGCCTCATTTCAAAGAATGACAAACTGAATAATTAAACTAGGTCTAGCAAACAGAAATTATCTATTGTGGGGAAAATAGAGTTTTTAAATTAAAAATGTAGCAGATATGGGATGTGTTGTCAATAAATATAAATAGCTTTGTACCATGCAAATGTTTATGGTTGCTCAATTCCCAAGGGAATATTTAAAAAAATTAGCTGCAAGTACATGTTCACTAGTCATGGGGCCAGACCATGAGATAAAATTTCAATGAATAAATATTTAAATTTGACCACAATAAGTAGGAAAAGTCTTACGCTTTTGGTCACCCTTATTGGTCATAAATTTATGATATTTCAAATTAAGCAGCATAAAAAACAAGGCAATACTGTGAAATGTATACAATTAAAGAGGCTAAAGAACAGGGGTCCACATTTTGACAAAGATTCTGGCCACAAAAATTGACAGTCATGCCTTTGAATGCATAAAATTAAACATATTTAGAGGCAGGTGTACTGGTGATTTTATGAAAATAATTTTTCCTTTAACTTGTGATATTTCGTTTTCAAAAATGGAAGGAGATATTGAAACATGAGCCTTCATAAATGATCAAAAATGTCATGGAATAAAACATTGCAATAACCATTATTATTATTACCAACAATAAATCCTCCAACAACATTAGGTAAAATTTAGATGTCACGTCGCAGCATCTACTGGCTGTCAGCACAACTGGTAGCCCTCCTCAGCCTCCAAGATTAATATACCAGAACAAATTCTCCCTTCTTTTATTCAGATGCACATTTGAATCCATCCAATCGCAAATTCAGGGCCAACTTCGAGATTAAATGAATTTTTGAACTGAATTTCCATAAATTAATCAACTGATATTTGATACATTCTACATAATGCTAGTGTACTTGAACTCATTATTTACTATAATACATTAAAAATTACAACAGATGCAAACTGATTTGGAGGACTTAAATGTAGGTATTATTACATTATAACACACTAATCTAATAAATGACTACAAGAAATAGCTATTATTACTAGGTGCCAAGCCCACTCAAAATAGTCCTTGTGACTCTTACCTTATTCCACAAACCAAATGAATATTTAAATTCTAATTTGCATCTCAAAAATATGCTTCTCATAAATTCCAACTGCTACAGAAATGCAATTTCAAAATTGCTCAGCCAAATGTTTTGTCAATACATAAATGCACTATTTGCTTACTTCTGAGGAGCAGTAAATGAATTCTAGTAGTTCATATAAAAAATTCAATTTGTAGTAAAAAAAACAATAAATCACCGGTGAAAAAGAAACAAATTTTTTAACACCAAAATACCTTGTCAATAATTTTTTTATAATGAAAATATATTCGGAAATTGGCTTGATTCAATTTACCCATGTACAGTATGATCCAATATTTAAAGCAAGAGAGCAAACTGGTAAATATGAGCAGCATGGACAAATCAGTGAATATCATTGAGAGAGTTTGTCTCAAACTTTCATAAAGACCTGTACCCAATGAACATTTCAGGTTCGAGTACAGACAGGTATTGTACAAAAACTAATTAATGCAATCAAAGTTGCATGTGATTTAAAGTATAACATCTATTGTTGCATAAATTTTTATCAGTGTTATCAAGTTCATTTGCTAAAACTTGGAACAGAAGAATTAACTGCATATATTTGAAGCATCAAAATAGTACAATAATTAACTACAGTTGGTATTCTTCAGTATTCAGAAGTATTATTTATCTGCACCATATGTGATTTCTGTTCCTATCACTTTAAATTACTTACCACAGCAGGGAAATCATTTTCTGTTTTAACATTTCCAATTTCTTTGATGATTCCCAATCCTTTCCTGACTTGGCCAAAAACAACATTATGGCCATTTAAATGGGGACAAGGGCCAATGGTAATACAAAATTGGGAACTGTTAGAATTTGGTCCAGCATTAGCCATGCTAAGCATTCCTCCAGTTAAGTGCTGAAATTAGCATAAAGATAAAGTTCTAAATTAAAAGAGAAAGTGTATGTCAGTGGTCTTAAGGCTATAATACACACCTCAAGTTTAAAATTTTCATCTTCAAATATTAAGCCATAAATACTTTCTCCTCCAGTACCATCAAAATTAACAATATCACCACCCTGGATTATGAATTGATGAATAGCTGGAAATAAAATGCATCAGTTTATTAATCAACTAATGGCTTTCACATAGATATTTAACTTAACAACAATAATGCAATTTAAAAAACTGTACATTTGAAACATTCAAAATGTACCTAAAGATATTCCACTAAACTATTCATTGAAGTAATATTACAAGAAAATGATAAAAATGCTCTTTACATTAACAAAATGAGAAAAAAATATCTGTTGGGCTAATATATTTGGTAAGTAAATACTCTCAGCATGATAAACCCTTTCTAACCATGATTTTACCAACTGAGCATATAAAATGCCAATTTATTACACATATATTTGCCAAAACTTTGATAATCCATCATGAATTTGCATACAGAGTCCAACTTAGCACTTCTAAACCATTTGTTTTAAGAGACTAAAATGCATGGATGAGTCTACATCACATTAGCTTAGACTTTAATACATTTTAGCATGTCTTACTCATCAACACAAAGGATTTTATTATGGTGATAGCAATTTTGCCAACCACAGTATTAAAAGTCATGATCAGATTTTGTAAATAATTTTATTTCGACGTTTCACTTTATGTATTGAGATTTGCCATCTTACAGCTTTCTAGGGATATTTTAATTTAGTTTTCACTTAATTTCCCAGAACTCTTGGTAAAAATGGTGACTTCAAATGTAAAATTAACATTATTAAATATATAAATCTATCATGTACAGATCTTTTCTTAACACACGCTTTCACCATGTCATCATTGCTTTTCAAGCTTCATTTACCATCTTTTATTTAATTAATTGTATCCAAATTCTAAAGAGGATATAAATGAATAGCCACAAATAAAATTGAATTATGCCCTTCAATGCATGATATTTGAACCAGATGAAATATGGTTGCCAAATGATATCAAAAAGGGATAACTGGTTGGGTGGAAGAAGGGACTTTAAATTCTCCATCTTGTCCCAATAAAGTTGACAAATAAACTAATATAAAAGATAAAAGCTTAAATGCTCCCCAACGTTCATTTGTTCAGCTTCTTGAACACCCTATGTATCCCCAGATTCTTATGTTTACCAGCCTAAAGAAAACAAGAGTGGGTCCACTCCTGGATATAAAATATGAAGCCAAAGCCTTAGATGAAGAAAGATAGTATCATACGCTATCACGATATCAACTTATTGGCCAACACAGGCCAGGCCAGATTCATCTGGAGAGATAAACAAGATGTCTAAATTTTTTCTAGGTTGGATTGCTATTGCAGATATAGTTTGTCATGGCTAAAAAATGTTTCAGTATCCCACATCTACTGCTTCTGCTCCAGTGAAACAAAAGCATACTTTGATTCAACCAGCGACTTTATTTCGTATAAAATTATTTAGTTCTAAATATTAAGTTTTACAACTGATTACTATTTCTAAGCAACCAATGGTACAAAATATAATTAAAATAAATACAAAGTAGGTTTAAAACCATATTTATATTTGTGCTTCCAAGAACCCACTCCCTCAGTCTATTCACTATTTTTGTACACCAAAATACCAACTACAGACATGCCAACTTTCAAAAATGAAAAATCGGGAGGACATGCCAACTTTCAAAAATGAAAAATCGGGAGATTTTTAGAAGTGTATCACGAAGTAATCACTTTTAATTACCACAATATTTGCATGGCACCTTAATCCCTTTATGACACTTTGCCAATTTTTAATGAATGTCACACTTTATTAACATGTTAAGCTAAGTACACAATTTGAACAGTTCATCAAGAACGTAAGAAGGAAAAATCGGGAGTCTCCCGCTTAAATCGGGAGAGTTGGCATGTCTGCAACTAGATCAACCACAGGAACTTTTGAGAAGCGCAATATGATTTCAAAAACAAGATTAATTTGATACTAAATTAAAAATTACATGCATATCATTCTATTAAAATTGTCAAATAAATAATTTTTAAGCCCTTGAGAAGAAAGAAATTTAGATTCCATTTTCTCGTAAATTAATCAATATTATAACAAATTGCCATATTTATTATTGCTCTTTTCCTTCATACGAGGGTGTATTGAAAAGTAAGGTCTCCTTTTTTTTCCACAGAAAATCAAGTTTATTCTGAATTTTGCGTACATCATCAGAAAGTTTGATCATTTAGCTATTTTTCTACATAATCGGCTTAATGATCTATCACTCTTTGCATCCTTGTATACAGCTTTTTAATACCGGGGTCGTATCTTTCTCCCGCTGCATCGTGAAGCCAAATGACAACTGCTTCTTGCACTTCCTCATCTGATTTCTGGATTCGATAGTGACTAGAGACGAAAAATCGGCAAAAAACTACACCTCGGAAAAGAAGGAACAGTCGAAATAATAGCGTCAACCAACCTCACCAAAGCCCAAAAAGTACAAGACAGAGAAGTCAGCGTGAAAAGTTAAAGCGACCGTTTTCTGGAACAGGAAGGTGGTTCTGTAGGTGGATTTTGTGCCAAAAGGAACAACAGTCAACTCAAAAAGCTACTGTGAAACTCTAAAGACTCTTCGACGAGCCATCCAAAACAAAAGAAGGGCTTGGTTCACCAAAGACGTGTATGCATCATGACAATGCGCATCCACATGAGTCACATCAAACGACCACCCTACTCAATGAATTCTGCTGGGATATCATCAACCACCCTCCTTACAGCCCGAACGTAGCCCCCAGCGACTACCACGTGTTTGACTTTTAATAATCAAACCACTTTACTTTTCCACATAAACTTTTATATTTATATATATATAATATAAAAAAACACAGTAATCAACCCGAAGGTCGGTTTAGTAGGTGATGGTAGAGCTCACCCATGTACCAAGCCCGACGGCTTGTGAATATTCACACATCAAGGTAGGGGGGCCAGTTCCTTTCCCTGTGCCGGTTATGGTTTCCCAGGAAGATCTGGTACCCGAAAAATCAACTAGCTTGGGTGGAACTGCAGGTGCCCAGAGTACCTCGCCCGGGAATCGAAACTGGGACCCTCCGGTCAGTAGTCCAACGCTCTACCCACTGGACCACCGCGACCCATATATAATAGGCGCGCTTGTGGGTGGAGAGCCTTGCCCAACCCCCTCCCCCATCATCCTCCTCCCCAGCCCCCCCCTTTTTTCTATCTTTCCTTCCCCCCAATTTTCCTCCCCCCTCCCCCCCCGGTCTAAGGGTATATATATGTTGGTCGCCTGTATGTCTGCACCTGAAGATGACGTTGTACGTCGAAACCCAGGTCGTGTGTTTGTGAAATAAATCTGTGGAATTACAAAGTATTATTTTATCCGCTTTAGAAGGTAGAATCAAATAACTTTGCATTTCCACAGACTAGAATTTTTTTAAACACCCAGTTATTTGCAAATAAAAGCTATTTGGTAGATACATAAAAAGCTATTCTGTGGTAACACAAAGTTATTTCATTCTTTCTTGTCCATTATGTAACAAAACATGAAGTTTGGTTTAATATGTAAACAACAACACTTAAACTGTAATTTTAATGCATATTTCAACCAAAGCAGCCATTAAACAACGGCAAATAGGTCATGTCCAAAAAACTCTAAGTGGAAAAATCAAGTCAGAGTATTTATACCATATAATGGCAGTTTTATTTTGCTTTTTAGGTAATCTACTGATTAAGGTAGGTTTTAGATAGACACAACTATCAATAAATAGTTCGTTTCTCCAAAAAAAACAACTTAACATCCTACTCTTCAACAAGTCTCTCTTCATCTCTGTGTGCTTCCTTTTTCCCTTCCTCCTGTCCAACATCCCTATCCTCATCCTTCCCTTTCATCATTTGTCTAACATTCTCCCCTCTAATACAGTCTCCAACATACCACTGCCAATCAATATGCTTTTCATATATTTTTCCTTCCTCTTTATGATTCCTTGCAACAACCCCATTTCCTCTCCCACTATACGTAGCATTTCCACATTATTTTTCCTTTCAGTCCATTCCACCTTCTCTGTCCTTCCCTACATTCACATTTCAAAAGCCTCCAATCTACGCCTATCCTCCTGCTTTGGTGCCTATTTTTCTGCACTATATGTACCTACGCCGCATATAAAAGTTTTTATGAGCCTTTTTTTTAGCATTTTCACTCAACATCCCTGTCATCAACTCCCTCCTCCATGTGAAAACCTCTTTGCCTAGCGCAATTCTTCTCCTTACATCCCTACTACGTAGGTCCAAAACACTTCCGAGATATGTTAACTGTTCCATGTGCTCTAATATTTCCCCTCATATTTTAATGTTAACCTTAGCCGTTTCCTTTATGGAAAATCGCATAACCTTTGTTTTATTTATATTTATTCCCATCCCATATATGTAACACTGAATTTCCAACTCACTCAGCAATGCTTGCAACCCCTTGGCTAGCTGACAAACTAAAGCTTAGTCATCAGCGAACCTAACTGATTTTATGAATTCCCCGCCAACTTTCATTCCTACCTCCAGTTCTTCCCATGCCTCTTTAATTATATATTTATAATAATTCCCATGCCCCTTTAATCATAATTTCCTCCACATATACGTCGAACAGCACCTGTGACAATGGGCAACCCTGCCCTACACCTCTTCCTAATACTGCCTATCCGGACTCTCCATCCCCCACTCACACCTGAGCATTCTGAGACATGCATAGGTTGTGGATGAGCCTCCTGTCCCTTTAATCTATTCCTATATTCTGCGATGTACTCATTAGTTTTTCCCAATTCACTCTATCAAATACCTTCTCGAGATCTATGAAACAGGACAATACGTCCCGATTGTATTCTATATTCCTTACAAATAGTGATCTCATTATTGTAATGGCATCACAGGTGCCTTCCCCCTTCCTGAATCCAAACTGATCATCCCCTAATTAATCTTTTTCCCTACTCTCCATCCTATTGTTGATAATCCTGGGAACAACTTTAGTTGTGTGGGTCTAAAAAAAACTAAAACTAAAAAATGAAAAAGCAATGATGTGTTAATATAGCACATTTTAATCTTTGGATGAAAAAACATCAATCACAAGATGGGTTACTGCAGCCACCCCACACAACATAAAGCACCTAAGTGACATCTTTGAAAATTCTGTAAGACAATGGAGAAATAATTATAGACATGAGAAGATACTGAAGTGGCTACAATCTGGTAAATATAGACTGATTGATAAAGACAGCAAAAGCTGTGCTAGGTTGATATTGGCAATAACTACAATTTGAGCTAATGCAGTTACAAATCAAATTTAAAAATGTAGAGGTACAAGATAACGTAGGTCATAATTAATCTAGAGTCAATGAATCAAATAAAACTTGTTTAATGCTCATAGAATTTGATTAGTATAGAATTGCAATGAATATTGATGGGAAATAGAAGGAACAACAATGAGGACTGACATACGAACAAAATACAGTAGCAATTAAGTTCAGCTGACTGCAGCCGTAAATCTTCATTTTCAAATAAAAACGGCAATGAATGAAATGCAGGTGGCGATGTTCGAAAAAAGTAACCGTGTATGCACAACCAATGAACCGGTACATTGATCGTGAGGTGTGAAAATCACGTACAATGGTGCCCAAATCACTAAGTACTACGTATTACGAATTACTAAAATTTTGTAGTACGACAGACCAGTTCGCCTCACCCAGGAATCGTACATGCTGAATGCAACATAACACAAAAAATGTACTTACGGATAAAAGGCCTGATGAGAATAATGGACCGGAATGGCAATACATTCAAATGTTGTACAGGATAATTCCACCAGCCGATTACTTCACAGAATTGTTCGAACGAACCGGACAAAATTAGGTATATCAGTGCTCTAAACTTACCTTTATGGAAAATTGTTCCCTTAAAATGCAAAGGTCGTCCCATCACGCCAATTCCTTTTTCGCCTGTGCAGAGAGCACGAAAATTTTCTGCTGTTTTGGGAACTACATGTTTAAACAGTTCTAGAACGACTCTTCCGGCTGCGGAGAAAGTATTACAAATAAAATTCACTCTTCAAATGACATTTGTTACTTCATCACCTGAAAATATCACCAAAAAATTAACTTTCAAGATTTTAAACCATAGCGAAAGAAATAAATTTTAGCTTAAGTCAGATGAACTTACCTTTCTCATCCCCAATCATAATATCTAAATAAACAAGAGGATTACCGTCCCTTATCTGGTCCATTCTGATAGCAAAAATCATAAAACAGCCGTAGTGCCGGTAGAAGACTCATATGAGTCATGTCATTTACTTGAAGAAACTGAACGAAATAATGAAACAACAAACAGAAATCCTACTACTGCTTAAAAAGCATAGCACTTCTTTTAATGGCATCATTCTCTGCTTTTAAATGCACCATTACACGACGGTGGAAAATAATTCTTGAAATAATTTTTCATGACGAGCGTAACCAGCCAATTTCCTCTAGTCATTCTTCAGAGTGAAAATATTTATCAAACCCTTTCCACCCGCAGGTAATCCTATAGAGAAGAGAAACGCTACTCTGAGATTTTCGGATTTCAACTGATTCCAAATTTTTGATCACGCATTTATAACCACCCTCTCCGTAAAAAATGAACACGCTACCAGGGCGTCATAGGAATACTTGGCGGTAAGTTCAACTCAGTGCATTGGTCCAGATTTTATTCAGAGATTCACTCTGACATAATAACTAATTTACATGATATTATTCTGCCATCACTGTTTACGCTATATTAAGAATGGAAATGGTATATAAAGTGTATATGACACGACAAAATACCCTAGGGAATACCCTAGTAATTCATTCACACTCCGTGGTAGTGTGAATGAATTACTAGGGTATTCCTTATTTATTGGCATTTTTTAAATAGAATTATTTAAGTACGTCCCCCAAATTTAATTATTTAGCTAGGCATTATTTTTTTTTAATTTATCCTAATTTTGCGACGCACATGTCTCGTCGTATTGGAAATTTACATATTTCGACACTTTTTCTTGTGTTTGGCTTTTTCCGGGCGAAGACGGAGTAATGACGGTGTTAAATTCCATGCGACGAGCAAATATTAGCACCATCACTGTTTGACGTTTGTCAAAATGTGTCTCGAATATTGATGTAGGTAGTTACTCAGATACGTTCCGAAAAGTGAAGTTACAAAGCTATCATTTCCATCAACAGTTTCAAGTCCCCATGTATTAATTCAATAAAACTATGAAAACATCCGCATTACAGTTTCAGTGGGAAAAAAGAAGTAGCCATGAAGTGTTAACTTTAGGTAGTGTAATGACCTGGATGGAACAACTGTTTGCAATAGAAAGAAATGAACCATCTATTCAAGGGAAGAATGATGCAGTAGATCTATTTCAAGTAGATCAAGAAATGCCCAGGGAAGTAGATTTTAATTTCTTTGATATCAACCTCACATGTATCAGTTTTGTATTGCTTAATCAAAAGTGATATAAAAATTAATTAGATGTTTAGCAGATTGATTGTCTCAGTATTTGATGAATGCAAAGTCAGAGATGAATGGAGTGAATATCATGACAGCAGCAACTGAGGTGCTAAATGACTATGTTAATGATTTATTGTTTATTGCTAATCAATCATCATCTATTTGTTGCAGCCATGAGAGGGCTGTATAATGCTGCTAACTTTTGCTTTGCATTTGCAGAAAGTGAGCTGGATGCAAGTGCCAAACCCTGGGGCATAAAAATGCTTCTTTTCTTGATGAACAATGAACTCGTACATAAACTGCCTCTTATCGCTCTCAGTAGGGTAATTGAGCTTTTTCTTGGGGCTTATAGTAAAACTTATGGAAATGGATGAGCTCTATCTAATGCTGTACATAAGCTGCTAGAGGAATGGCATTTTACTGACTAAGTTCAAGCATTTTGCTGTGATCTGGTGGCAACAAACAGGGAAAAGTAAATATCACCCGCAATTCATTAGGACAATAACTATGAAAGAATATCATGCCGAAACCACTGTCTATGAAATCATTGTAAGGAATGTCTTCCACAAAAGAAATGGAAAATAATTGGGCCCAAATGAATCTTTATTCATACAGGTTTGGCATATATGACATCAAATTAACAGGGAGAAACTGTAACACAAGACTGACTCAATATGATGTGTCTAAGAAAATGTAAGGACATGGTAGGAGACATTATTGTAATGAAGCCTGGAAGGTAATAAGGAAGAGAAGGTTTTTGAGAGCTCTTTAAACATTAATTTTTCTGAGAGTGCTTCCATCACAAAGAGTATCATTTTTCATACCTGGTGCAATACATCATACTTGGTAGATGGCTAAAACTCTATCCACATATATCAATTATTCCTGATGACGTTCCTTTCCTAGAATCAACTGTCAAAAAAGAAACTGCAATTCATGATGAGTGCATATGTTTGGATTAGCACTTAAGTTTCATTGATTCTCCTTGAAGAGATATGTAATGTTTTAAACTTTACCAGCATAGTAAGACCAGTCAAATAATCAGCCAAGTAACAATGAAGACATTTTGTAACCATTAATGGCATATTAGGGCAAAACTGGACACCTTGTATTTTTTATGACAAGGCACCTACACCAAAAACAAATGGTAACAATCTTACATCACCGGTAATTCATATGAACCAATCAAAGGATTAGGCATAAAGTTGAAATATTAATAATGCCTTACAGGCAAGAGATTACAAAATTTTATTTTTAAAGAATCAAATCAATTGATTCCAAAATTCAAAAGGAATTTCATTTAAAGGATTTAGTTATGCTGAAAACTGGCAATGCTCACAAAAGAAGAATTTGGGGTTTAATCTCAGAGGGGTTTATGACATAGAAGTTTAGGTCTTGCTGAGTAAGTGCATGACCAAGTGTGCGTAACACATTTATTTCTTAGACATGAATACTTTTAAGCCAACTACTTAATGATCAATTATCATCCATATTCATGAGGTACTTTCAATATTTCATTTGGCTTGTTTATGTCAGTATTTGGGAAAAGTTTTTGTATAAGCAGTACCCATTCTTTTGTGATTGACCCTAAAATATTAAAAGTAACTTCCATTATTTTTTATTTTTTCAAAAATATTTCTGCAACATATTCCGTTACACCACCACTCCACTATGTGCTATGCCAGTGCTTGCATGTGTTGTTTGTTCATGTAGGCATCCATGTCTCATCTCTGCTGTTTATCTTACATTTAGCAATATAAAGAAGAGAAAGATTTGATGAAAGAAAAAACTGGAAGAACATATATATATATATATATATATATATATATATATATATATATATATATATATATATATATATATATATAATGTACAAGAAACTAATAATAATACAGAATAATGTACAGAGAACTAAATGATCAACTAGATGAGAGACTAATAGGGCCAAGTAAATGTGGTGGAGTGATCAGTGTATTCATATACAGGAATTCCAAATACAAGGCATAATAGAAGCACTATATCAGAAGGTAATAAAATTTTGAGGATGTTGGCAGCAAGGGAAAAACTATACATAGCATTAAATGTAAGACAAGGAAGTTATTAATAGAGACAGAAGGGTTTCAAGATGAGTTGAAAGAATATGTAAAGCTTTATGGTAACGATATTAGGCCAACCACTTAAGAAAAGGTAAAAGAAAATGCAACAGACTAGAATTACCTGGGTCCAAGAATACTAGATAGGGAAAGTACCAGTAAAATTACCAAGGGCATTATTTGAAAAAAATAGTATGAGTAGATACTATCCCCATAGAATTAGTAAAGATCTTGGGGAAAAATTGAAGGAAGGGATTCTTTGAACTTTTAATGTGTGCTGAAGATTGGAGGAAATAAATTGCCGAGAGGAAAAGACAAACACTGAGATTTCAAATGAAGTGGTTAAAGAGAGGAAATTTCTGGGGGACATCTGAAAAAGATAGGGGAATTGGAGGGAGGAAATATTGAAAGGTAGTGAATATGTTGAAAGTCTAGGCTAGAGAGGAGAACAATAGGTAAGCTGGGTAGAGGAAGTGAATGGCTTATGACTTATTGAACTTATTACTAAATGAATTATTAATCAGTATGAAGGCAAACAGAAGTAATGAAGAAAGAAATAATCCAAGGCAAAGAGAAAGGAAGTTCTCATGATGTTTTGAAGTCACTAGGGATCATCCGAAACTTACCTTTACATAGATAGAATACCCTGATTGAAATAAATATCTTCCTCCCTCTACTCAAAATGGTGAAATACTATATGTCAACCTCCAAACAACAGCCACTCTCTACTTATGGTTAATCTTATCCAGTGGAAAATAAATTAGGTTTTCATTTTTCCAGCCGTAGGCCTTTATTAAATGTGCTTAAATAACACTACAATGGATGACTAAACCCTAGTTGGGACGTTATTTCATTTAAAAATTGATTAATAATGTATGATAAATACCAAGAGAGAATAAAAACAATTAAAACAAAAAAAGCTGAAAACTGCAGAAATATATGGTCTGCCCCAAAATTAAGTAGAATATTTCTGGGAAAATATTTATTGCAGATCAAAGTACATATTATAAAAATTCTTTAAATAGTGGTATGCTTTCTGGAAGGCACTGATGGGAACCTCATTCAGGCACCTTGTTCCAGCCTCTTTGATGTTATTCATCATTTCAAAATGGTTGCCTTTCAAGCTGCTTTACATTTTTCAGAACAAAAAGAAGACCGGAGGTGCCAGATCAGGGCTACAGAGTGGCTGGGGTAGTGATGCCACTTGTGCTTGACCAGGTACTTGGTCACGAGGAAGGTGGTGTGGGACAGTGTATCCCATTGGCTAAGATCTCCTTCCTGAAGCATTGCACTCTTTACCACAGCCTTTCAAGAACTACCACTTGAAATTTACTGTTCACTGTCTAACCCTAATGCACATACTCTTAGTGGATTATGTCCGTTGAGCAAAAAAAGACTATTTTTGGAACAGATCCTGCAACCCTTCTGTTTTCCTTAACCACCTCCATCTTTTCACGTACAGGGCCTACTTCTTCCATTTGTCTCCCACGTGGGCATGTCCTTACATGGCCTAGTCCACTTGATATCATGGTTGCTAGCTTTCCATCACTTATAAACATCACCTTAATATTTTTATTACTATATTCATACATAGAAATGAACATCTCTTTCCCTAGGTCCTCCTCCTTCATATATCATTTTAAATCTTTATACTCCTCCCCTTTTCCCTTCCACATCTTGCATTTTTCTAGAATACTGATGTTATACCTTTCCAGTTTTAAAAACAAATTTTCTCCATTTTTTCTTTCAGTCTCCTCTCATTCCCAGCTCCAATCCTTAAATAGGTGATACCTTGATACAAACTTCCATTTGCTGGTCTTAGCACTCATATTAGTGTTCACCAGAGTCTGCCCATTCAGATACCTTCTTGTGAGCATCTTAATCTAGAAACCATTACTATGAATATTTTGTCTAGTAGGACTATGGATTCTCTGTGGGCCATTTATGCGAGTTTGCCTACCACATCCCATGCTGCTGACCTCTGATAGGTTCATCCACCTGTAGAGGTGATTTCTCACTTATGGGACAAGAGGAATGCCTCTAATCTCTATAATCTTTCCTTCTACCACCAGAGATGCTAGATGATTCCTAAACCTGTGAGGCACTTGATTACCACAGTCTCCTCTGAAGTAGCAAAATCACCATATGCAGGTGAGGGTGACATTTGGCAGGGAGACCTGAAGCCATAAACACCCCGTAATGCCATGGCCAAAATTTACAATCTGCTGGTTTTATAGCACATTTTAAAGTAAAAAAAAAGTGTATCCTATGAGTCAGGAAAATACGGTAGGTTCTGCATACATCGTGTTCCGTACAAGTATAGGGAAGATAAAAACTATAACGCAATTAAAATGGGAGAAAACAAGACAGGAAAAAATCTTCCACTCACCATGAAGTGGAAAATTTTATATTTATTGATCCTCATAACATTAGAATGGTATTAGTTTGAGAAACTGGATCACAATAAATAGTAGTTACCTTAAATAGGAGATCATCATCCTTTCAGGGAAATACTGTATTAGAGATCCCAAAGTCAAGTATAGAATCATTAAGCCATTCATAGTCCAGTTCAAAGTACAGGATATAAGGTAACATATTTGAACATATTTAAGTTCATGGATATAATAAATGAAAACATGAATGTATTAACTCTCAATTGATTTTCATTTAATGATGGTTCTCCTAATCAATTACATCAATTGTTTCACTCATATAAAAATAAGCTGTTTCATTTTTTTCCTTTTGATTGATCTAAATACAAAACTGTATTACAGCCATGGTATCATTGGATTCCAATCAATGGAACTTTTAGCAGTCAAATTTGTCACTGTGTCTGCAATGTTTGAAATCACTTTGTAGACATCTACATTGACATTGTAAGCCTGGAAAAAAATATGAAATGTTAATTACATGCATTTCTTTACATTAAAGCATGATAAACAGCTATAATTGTTATACACACTTGGAGAAGTACATTTGATGCATATAAGGACTTTTGGAAAATATGGCGAGGAGAAAACATAAAATATGCATGAAACAATAGTTATTAATGCCAGTATTTTACAATTTTTTTCCTAGATTGGTTATACAAATTTCTATCACCCCCAGTTGATCCCATTCTACTCATTTCAGTTCCTAACAAAACATCAGTTTCCCACAAAAAAAAGCATTGTGGCTGATGATACTTCAGTTATTACATTTGCAACTGATTATAAATACACCAAAAGCAGTTTCCAATATTTTTTAGGTGCACACAAAATTGTTTCATGATATAATGCACACACCAAAGTTTACGGGGAGAAACTCATGATTCAAGTTTTTCTACTTTAACAAACTTAAATGGTTGAGTTTTATATATTATTGATTCCAATTTCAATTGTAGTTCCAGTTTTAGCCTGAAGAACTGGCTGAACCAAGCTGACCTATCTCTACTGGGAATCATTAATTCATACTAATGGCTTAGAACTTGGTTGTACACAAGTTCTAAATCTAGAAAGTTATTGCATCAATTCATTTTTTTATCAGCTAAAAGTTTTAAGAAAATTAATACTGAAATCTAATTTCATAATAATACAGTGTTTTAACTTACCATATTTGCCAACATACTCGTATGAAAGAACCCTTTTATTCCAAAATTATTGTTCAATTGAAGGTTTGAATTCCATGGGTTAACTTTTTTAGTTACATCAGCACGATACTGAATGTTATTTTTATGCCAGATATTAAGTACTACCTAGCTCATCACTTTTTGTTACATGAATATGGTGCAACTCACTTCTGCAATATTGAAAGAGATGAGAGGGAGATATCAAAAAATTTAATCATCTCTCATCAGAACTGATCATAACAAAACAGTGAGTGCTCTTCTGAATGGAATTATTTATTTAAAATATATCCTAATAGATATGACAACAGGGGACAAGAGATTAAGCTACACAATTCAACTTAAACTAAGAGTGCTACACTACCATAAAAAGTATGGAAAGAGTTTTTTGGTAATTACAACAATGATTGCAGCTATTTGAATTTTATGGAAGGTAAGAACTAAAAGGAACAATAGCTTAACTTGATGGCATGTCGTGCTTTTACATGGACTGTTAAAACATTTTGTCCTTGTGTGTTAATCTTAAAGGCCATCAAATACAGCAAATTACCTTAAAATGTCACTAAATCTTAATTGTAACACTATTTACCGTGTACAACTCCAATGAGCTAATATCACTCCTCACACTACTGCAGTCCCCTCTTGTGGCAATTCTAATAAAAGCTGGGAGGCTTCTATCATGCCTTTCACCAAGAACAGGAAATGCCATCCCAGAGCTGTGGCAGTACAGTTTAAATTTTTGATAATATGTTTGAACAACATAGTAAAGTAGCCGAAACAGATCCAGAGAGGGTTCATCACTAAGCAATATGACTTCATTATCTTTCCTGGAAGTCTGACAAAATGAAGACATAAATTGCATGAATATGATGAATTCCTGGACACTTTAGATATTGATTTTTTAATAAAATATACAAAGAACTCATGAGGTTTTTGCAAAATAAATGTGAGTCTAAAGAGTTAAGTTAAGAACGACTGAGAAATCCAAAATCATATACATGAACTTGAACTATATACATAATAATTATTTTATCACAGCATTTAACTTGCATTTAATTGTCATAAATATTTTATAATAGTGCATATGAAAGATTCCTTTCGCTTGCATAAAACTTCAATGATAAAAAATTAGGATGCCTGTAATTGCTTGGATAACTTCAATATCTGTTTTGCAAATTATAATTATAATCACCATGCATTGAAGCAAAATGATGTAGTACTCTTGTTAGATAGATTGCTACAATAATGACAATATAACACAAAATTTATGTTAAATTCATTCTCCAATTTGGACGCTTGAGGCTCAAACTTGACAATAAGGAAATCAATTGCTATTTCAATGCTAGAATGCCACATTGTAAAATAAGGGCTTTCAGCAGTTGCAACAACTACCACTCAAGATATCCTTATAACAAATATCCTATCCTGTCAACAATGCAATCTCAGTCAGGAAAGCATCCATTCACTCCTTGTTTTCCAATTAAGACTTTCTATGAAAATTCATCAATTAGATATATCCCATATTGTCAGATTTATTTTCCATACATGAATAAATGCTCAATACATATTTTAATAACATTAAATTATGCTTTAGTTCTTTAATGAACCAATAGTAAATAGCTACTTCCATAAAAATGTATAATTTACACTTCCATGTACCATTCCAACATGAATTTTCATTTAGCTGCACAGCAAATTTACAATGGTCGCTCAATATCAAATAGAATCCTTGTCTATTATACCCAGCACTTTAACGCACCATATGGAGCTACATATGCATGATGATTATGATGGATGTATAATAAATGTTATTATTATACAAAATCCAACCAACAGATAGAAAATCAGTTATATTGAAAATAAATTTTAAAACTCATTACCTCAGATTGAATTGCTAGAAAAATAGGTGATATTTGATTATCTTACTTTCTTGTCATGCAGGTAAAGAAATCTAATTTGATATTCAAGTGATACTGTAATTAGGGTACAGAATATTGTTATTCTAAAAAAAAATTCTCGCATATCGTTATTATGGTCCCATATCCACAGTAAGTACATACTTACTAATGAAGTTATTGCAATAGCTCCACCAAATCTTTTTGTTAAACCAAGAGCATGATGGATCTCAATTATATCTTCCCAGTAATTGTTGCCAGTTGCTTCATAATATTCCAATGATGCTGCATTCTGCTCCTCTAAAATGCCATAATAATGCTCTGAATCCATTAGTCCATGTATATGAGGGTGTAATTGACTGGCCCCAGCATGAGGCAGACTATCCCAAAGTACATTAGAAAATCTGTAAGAGACCAAGAAGTACGCTATTTATCCAAGAAATGCAACATGAAATTTAAATCATTTAAAAAATATCAATTTTTGTGAGTTCTCTACTTACCTACTGGATTTATCTATGCTATGAACTTTTTTGAACCACTTCAAAGTTGTGTTGAAAAGATCAACAAACTCTTCTTCAGTAAGTTCAGATGGATTATGTCTCTTACTAAGCATCAATCCATGCCACTTGTCCATTTTGAATGCATTTGCTGCTGTCACAGAATGTTTCCCCTCAATTCTGCAATACATTAAAAACATTACATATCAGGGGTTAAAAATAAAACCTCAGCACAGCAGAGGGTTGCAATGTGGTAAATTTCCTGGTGTCTCTTTAAAAAATTGCTGTAGAAACTAAAGATTTGCTTAGAGCAGCTGAAATAATTAAATTTAATAAATATAGTATCTACAATTAGGCAAAATTTCAAGAAATACACACAAAAGTTTCTAGAGAGCTTCATATAAGGCTCACAATCTAATATCTTGGCATACACAATCATATTTCACAGTGGCCAAAAATAATAAGAGCAAAATAAAATTCTTTCATATTTGAAGGCAGCACTACCAGAAATTCACATCTATGAACCACACCATATTTCCCCATTTGGTACAATATGCTAATTTATCTCCATACTATGATCCACATTTATAATGAACTTTGCTTCTTTTGTCTACCAGCCTTACAACTTTATCCCTACCTAGACCTCTTAGATGATGCAGAATAAAATTTATGGGGAAGACTACCTATAAAATTACGCTGATGTCACCAGGCACTTTTTTCAATAAAATCATGTCTTCTCTGAACTGCTATAACCAACCACTATTTGCAGTGAATTTCTCTATATGTGTTTGGCAAGTTTTTGTTCTGTAGCTTGAATTTCATTGTCACCAATTCCTATACTACAATAGGATGCCTATTACAGCTTCTCATCTTCCAAGGAAACATTTTTCTGCAAAGTACTACAGCACAGACATCCAATGACCTCAGATGAAACCACCAGACTACATGGTCAGACTCTGCCCACATTAGTTAAGGTGGTCTGGATTAGCAAAGGCTTTTTTTAGCAAGATTTTATCAAAAATCATACAAAAAAATGCATTGTTTTATGGAGGGTGTGAAGGCCATAGGATTGCTTCTGCTTTGTGTGTACATACCAGCCTTCACATGGTGCTTATGGTAAGTGTCAAGATGACACCAGTGGTTGCTGGTTAAAAGACCAGCAATTAGTGCTTTGTCCCTACTGTTGACCCATGATCCACATTCACTCACACATTTTATGTGCTTATATTAGCAGTGAATAAATACCTTTTATTTTACGGGATCATTGATTTTAATTATGATCATCCTTGATGTGGCCGCCAACATAAAAGCCCACCACTGTGATAAAATAAGAGAGACAGACCCTGTCACTGATAGATTCAAGTAACCGTTCTTCCCTCCCAAGATACTCAATCACAACAAAATCAAACCCAAGAGCTCAAAAAACTAAGTTAACTTGAATACTAAAAGTTAAAGAATTAGTCAAACACAAAAATGATTGCATGAAGTACATAGGCATACATGTGTACAAGTGCTTTTGAGCATGAGCAGGCATATCATCAAGTTAGTGTATAAATTAACACTTCTGCATGAATGGATGATGTTCTAAAGATATGCTAAGTCATGTTTTCACATATCTGTTTTTGCAGCACCACAGACAGTGAAGCAACAGGATGCAGATAGCTGCCACAGATTGCAGAAGTTGCTTATTTATTAACTCTTGCAGCGGAGAAGGAAAACTGATGTTTGCTGTCAGCCATTTGTTTATGTTTCATCAAAATGCAGTGCATGAGCTATCATCGTCTTCTGTTTTAGTCAGGCACTGCTGCAGGCATCAAAATGGAGCCACAAAAATGGATGCATGATATTTTTTAAGGATGCCAAAGTAGGTATATCTCAAGATAATGGAGAGGATGGAGCAAGGAGTGAAAAATTAGCCCCTCCACTATCGTCAATCCTTTCTTTAGTGGCTGAAGGATGCAAACCATCATTTACCTTGCAACTGGCATTGAATTGTATGCAACACCTTACTAGTAGCTACCTTCAGCCATACATTTTATCATGAGCAAAAGTAGCTTTCATGCACAATACTATTTTGTTAAATTTCCCAAACAATAATGAAATTCAAAATCCATTCTATAAAAATAAAATGAAATGATTTTACTATGGAGCTACATTTAGTCAAATATTACTTTCCCTAGGTTTGTCAAATAATTATCCCATGCAGTGATAATATTTGGTTCCTGAAATTCCAAGGCACATAAACCATTGTTTTATTAACTTGGCACAATTATGAGTTTAAAACATGTGGATCAGTGAAATCTAAGGTGTGCCTCAAATTATATCCAACATTTACACAGTGTAATTTAAAAAAAATTATTTTTGTTAATCTACCAGTTACGGTAGGTTTTGGATAGACACAGCCTATGTAATGGTACAGCTATACATTTACTTGCCTCTCCTAACAAAACACAATCTGAAATCCAACACTACAATAAGCCCCTCTTTAGTAATTCATACATCTGTCTTTCACCCTACATGCCTATCTAATTCCTACCCCTTCCTCACTTGCCTCACCTTCTCCCCTCTATCACCGTCTTCAACATAGTAACATTTGTAAAGAGCTGAAAAAGAGGTTTGTCACACACTTCTGTAGCAATCTATTTAGAATTATTACAATTCACAGCCTGTAGCAAGTGGATAAAAATCAGCCGCATCAACTCCCTGAATTCTTCTGCATTTCCATGCTTAGGGTATGTCTTGTATGACGATATTGACAAATAACAATCACAAAGCAATTCATTTGGTGATGCTATTTCAGTGATGCTTTAAGTCATTGCTTAGCAGCCGGACACCCAGATAGCATCCAGAAATGGCATCGGTGACATTCATAGAGTAGCCACTGTTGCCATTTCTCAAAGCCGATGTCATAATGGCATCATCCAGCAAATAGCAATAAATGCCATCATTAGGGAATAACCCTCCGTGACTTACAACAAGAGATAAAGGAAAAATAAACTATCGATGGAATAAAAATATGATAATTTAAAATGGTGTTATCAAAATTAAAATTTTATGTTTGATGAAAAATTCAGGCATTTTTTCAATTAAGGATATTCCCCAATTATTCATTTTAGTTGTAACATTAGAAGTATAGTCAAATTTACTAAAATTTAAACTAATATAATTTCCTATTTAAAACTGTTATGCAAAGATGGTCCTGACTATTGGATGTTTGTCTATATTATGGTAATAACTGATGGGTAATTGGTCAAGGTTATCTGTTACCTTCCAAATACCTCCTTTGCTGTCAATTTCTCATAATTGCAGAAGTCACACATTTTCTTAGTAGCTGAAGAGAGCTCATCAACATAGACTTTGGGATCCTTATTCTGTGGTTGCATTGGTCTGTTTGCCCTCAGAGGATTATAAATTGTATGCTCCTTTGTGTATTGATTCCGCACATGAATTAAAGACTGAAATGCAAAGCAGTAGAAAGAAAAGTATACATCATTAGAATTCATAAAATTAACAATAATACATGGAGTAATAAATTATATGTATTGGATTAGAATGTGAGATAAAGATGGATAATTAAAAGTATAATAGAAGAATATAATATAAAGATTTAGAGCATATAAGTTTTTAAATCGCAACAAAGCCATCAGCCGTGGTTGGTTGGATGGGTGATGTCAGAGCTAACTTCAAACTATGCCCTAAAATGTGTAGAATAGTCATGCTAAGGGGATTGGTTCCTCTCCCTGTACCACCTAGGATATTCCAAAATTTGATAGTATCCAAAAGTACAGGATAATGCACAGAATAATTAAAAAATTTTACAATATACTCATTAATCTAGCATTCATTTAGAGCTCATTTTTTGCATATCATTATCCCATAAGCTGGTATAGCAAACATTAGAGCAAACTATGCCCTTATGTGTTACAAATGTACACAATTAGGGCAAAGGGACGAATTCATTTCTGTGTCACCTAGGATATCCCAAAATGTTCTTTTCTCAATAATTTCACACAGTTTGAGTTCTGTTAGAAGTCACCTTATAGAAAGTGCTCAAAGTTAACATGTGAATCAGCACTCTCCTCCTCTTATCTCTAGAATACCATGCCACATTTGCAGCCCTCATTACTTAAAATTTAAAATGAAACCGACTGTGAAAAAGTTCAACTTTTCTATGAGTGATGGGGCTAATGGGGATAAACCACACAAAAATTTAGCATTGAAGGCGGAAATGCTGAAAGTCAGTCGGCCTATCAAAAACTGCTCTCTATACATGCCATGTGTATCTACCACTAATAATTTCTTCTCTGTGCCCTCCAAAGGCGATACATTTTCTAAACCTCTGGATTATGTTCATTCATAATATCATTATAATTTACAGTGTGTAGTTCATGATTTATTTTTTGAGTTAACCAGCATTTTTTAGTATTAGTGACTCAAGTAGTAGCATATCTATGTTAAAATCAGATTTGAGTAGAAACTCAATAAGAGCTCAAATTTAAGTAAAATGTTAACTTTTTGGGTAACTTCAAACTTAATGGGTTAATTTAATTAATATATTTTAACAATTTTTTTGCTAACTAATATCTTGTTAAAAGCTAATTTTCTCAGTAAATAAAAACCTGAAATCCTTTCAGCAATAACATCAATACCAGCATAACTGCAAGGACAATGTGGAATTCCAAAAATCTTTGTTGCCAATGCCATCGTCATTCACTGCTCTAAGATGAAAGTCAGTAGTTTAAGCATTAATGTGATCATTCCTACTGTGTACCCAAAGAAGCAATGAAAGGAACAATGAAAGGAACAGGAATGAGAATCATAAAATGAAGAAGGATTGGAAAGAAATCAAAATGCTTTATCACACTAAAAAGGTATCCTCTATGAAGAAAAAACTGTTATGCTTTACAATTATATAGTTACAAAGAAGGAATCATCCGGCAAGAGCTGTGGGACTATAGACCATTGGCAGGAATCATATGAACAGAAGCTGAGATACAAAAAAAGAGAAGCCTTCAAAACAAGGTGCAGAGGTGGATAGTGAAGATCAAATAGTCAGATAAAGCAAGAAAGGAGAATGAAACAGTTTCTGGCGTAACTTGGTGGAAAATCTTCATACTGACTTTTAATAATCAAACCACTTTACTTACTGGGTTGTAAAAATTAAAAAGTTTATGTGGAAAAGTAAAGTTATTTGATTATTAAAAGTCAGTAAGAAAGGAGAGTAGAAAGGGGAAATTTAAGAGCTACAATTAGCTAATGTTCAAATTGAAATAGTGATGATGATAAGTCTAAGAAGAATGGTTTCAACGGAAAATAAATTCTATAGCTATTACCAAAACAAAGGAGATTTAAAAAGTAAAAGAGTACTTTCAGGCTATCAGTGCTACATTAACTGAGTTTTAAATATTCTGTCCAAGACATCAAACTTTATCTTCAGAGAATATATATTTATTAACATTTTAGTTTGTACTAGTACTAAATTTAAGTAAAAAATGCAGAATTTTGAAATGTATCACATCATTCCCCATGAAACTGTGTAAGAGCAGTTTTACAATGATGTCATAATACTTTCTGGATAGCTAATTTGGTATCTTTATAAACACCTGAATGTTACAGGCAAGCAGATGATGAGTGCCTCACCTTTCTATGTAAAGCATACATAAAATCCAAATCTCGAGATTAAAAATTGATACACACTCCTCTCATAATCCTCCTCGCCATCCCCTCCTGCTCACACACTTTATCGTCCCTCTATCTTTTCTTCTAATATCTGTTCACTCCCTCTCTCCCTATTGATGAAACTTATAAATTCTTACATCTCTCCTATTCACAAGTTTTTTATGCATTATTAGTTGCTTCCTGAATTTACCATTGTGGGTAACCACTGACCAGAGGTTTTTTAAGTCTACATATACATAATGTAAAAGGGGAATTTCAATCATATATAAGTCTTACTATTATCATTATGTTAAAAATAGCATGAAGACCGGTTCGCACTCGCCAGCTATGCTAAAAAAAATGAGACAGGTTATAAAGCTCTTTAACAGAGTGGGTAAAGCTCAACTTTGGTATACAACTGTCCGATCATTGGTACCCCAGAGGCATATAGATGCCCCCTGTAGCGTCGAAACGATATTCACAAGAGCCAAGGGAAACCAGCGAGTTACACACGACCATAGCAACTTTACATCATCATTGAGGGATTCCACTCACTATGAATTTTTCCTTCAATAGCAAGAGTTCATTAATTTAATAAGGTTTGACTTGAACGAAATGCGTTTAAAATTTGGCATTTTAGCTCACAGCTTGCTGGCAAATATGAACTGACCTTTCACTTGGGAAATGGCTTTCAAACCTGTGATGTCATTGCTTGAACGAGATATTCCATGCCATGAAACCAAAGTTTCAATTTATTCTCGAATTCATTGGAATATTCTATTTTTCCTTCTCTAACATCAACTGTATATATTTTTTGAAACTTGCCCCACAAAATTTGACATCTACGTTCAAAAGCTTGAGACCAAGAATCTAAATTAACCGGCGTCTTTCCGATTGTGCCATGCAGTTTTCCATCGAAACAATTCATTTCGTACCAATCCTGAAAGCAATCAAAATGAAAACATTACCTTCCTATTTACAACAAATTGCACGGCATCATACGCAAAATTTTATGTATTATCATAGTTCTTCGTGCAATGCATAATATTATAAAATATAATTATTTATTTAACTATGCAGCAAGAAAATATTCTGGCTGTGAACCAGGCCAAAACAAAAGTAACACCAATTTTATACTTAACCTGGTCTTTCAAGCTGTCCAAGAACACAGTAAGTGTATTTTCTCTATGGTTATCTGTCTTCACGATAATTGGTTTGTACATGGATGCACATATTACAAAAGCCATAACAATAAATAATGCCTGGGCGATGAACTTTTTCGACAAAATTCGTTTCATTTTCTATGGATAATAAATATATACACAAAATATTTGGGTTCGTTGCTATGCCGTGCAAGATTATAATTGGTCATTATTAATTTATCTTGTTAGGGAGTACAATGTTCCATTTGCTATATAGCAACATTTTACGCTCACGCACTTTATTCAAAAAATCTAAAACTCAAAGTGCCTACTTTATGGTAACACGATCTTATTGGCACAAAATATGGCTAATGACTAAACTTCATACCACAGAAACATTTGAAATTTTCACACGCTGAAATTAGCTTTTCCGCCTTATCACTTTTATCGCTTTGTTTACAAATTTCGCATTAGGCCATAGAACATAGATTCCTTTAAGAATCTGATCTTCGGAAAGATCTAATTTTTCAAAGGATATTGGGACATCAGTGTCCGTTAACAGCGCTAGTGAAGAATTGTTTATTTCCCTTGGTTATTGTAGTATCGACTTTTAAATAGTAATGTCACTAAATGTGATTTTGTGTGTGCCTTTTTTGTGCATTGTGCCCAATTTTTCACTGCATTTTAACTTAATGTATTCTTCTTAAATCATAGTTGGAGTCTTCCTATGTTACAAAAAACAGTCTGTAAATTTTTCATGGAATATCAGTGAAAAAATGGCCAGTTCAATAAGTTCAGCATTTCCTATTGTTGAAAAAAGTAATTATAAGGAAGAAATTAAGCAATATCAGTTAAGGAAAGAATTTATAAATCATTTTGTTATATCATGCATCATCCTAGGTGAATGCCATGGCGGGTTTAGGCTAAGAATATTTAAATCCATTGAAATAATGAATGGTTGGATTACGCCAGGTCAGATATTTTGCAGCTCTTTTTGGTTTTCCGGTATTTCACTATTCATATTTAAGTCCTCTGATGCAATTCCAACATTTATCGAAACTTTTCCAGGGTACATTGTGAAGTAAGGCATTGAAATATTATAAGCCATCCATAATTCTATGCTTATGGTGAATGAATAAATTACAATTATTTAACATCAACATAAGGGGTTTGTGTACGAATGGCTAAAAGCTGAACTAAATACTGTACGTACTCGTAATAGAATGTGATAAAATTTTGATGGAATCGTCTAAGCTTTTGACCCATATAAAAACAAAAGCATGCAGTTCGGCGAATACCGTTACACGTGTAAACATGTGCGTGATATGCATTATTCGTTTTAGTAATTTCGTGGTAATATGAGCTGTAATTAGTGGGATGATGGCTATTATTACTACTTTAAAATGAAATTATGATATGAATGAATTTAATTGCTCTATCTAATCATAACAACAATACTCTTTTTTTTCTTCTTTCAGGTCACATGAGGTTTCCATAGCTAAAACAACATAATGAAGAATAATTTCCCAATAGTGATTTTAGTAGATTATGTGAGTAGAGGCCAATAGGAAAACATACAAGAGGTTTGGCTAGGCAAACAGTCTCTTATATCACAGAGATTTGTTCCAGTAGGGAGGATAGCAGTCTTTTTATGACGTTTGCTCTGGGGGAATATTTCACAAATAGTCGAGTTAATTTGAAAGGATCTGCCCCCCCCCCCCCCAACCCAATGTTTGAATTTCTCACGCTGTTTGGCTTAGTAATGGGTGAACCCTACCAACACCAATAAAACGAACGTTCGTGTTGATAACTGTGTTTTTTGTCATAAATATTCGTTGTAGTGTTGCGTTTTTTAGTGTATGTATTTTTTGTGTGATCATTGTTTTATATTCTTGGTTAGTCACTGTAGGCCATAATAGATAGGACAGAAAAATAATGAACATCAGGTGCCGCATACTTTCCAAGAATCAACATTGTTATTTACTTAAAATTTTATTTTTCAGAAATTAAGTAGTAGTTTTTAGGGAAGGCGACCGACAGCTAAGATCATTTGCGCCGTTAGGGATGGAAAGGGTGAAGAGAAACCCGGCGTCGGCATTGGGCTACTATTAACGGGGTACTCACTCAAAGTGCCCTCCACGAAGGACCTCAAGTAGAGCCACCGCAAAATGTTCGTCGCCACCGGAATTCGAACCTGGGCCCTCTGGGTGGGAGACAAGTATGTTAGCCACCGAACCATCCCGATCCCGTTCAGAAATTGATATACCGTCTTTTCTATTATTTTTTAAGAGACAATTCCCCTGTTTAGTACCGTTAATTGAAATATCTCTAGTACTAACTTGTATTTGTAACGTACTAGACACAGAAATACTTTCCTGCAAACTGTGTCATGTTTGATGCAATAGGTTCCTTAATTTGCATTATGTAATTATCTTTACACCCCATGGAAACTTAAAGAATTGAAACTGTCAGCCTTTAATTCATAGTTTAAACTATACCGAATTCTTTCTCCCTGGCTTCAGGCAGCAATGCATGGCAACACCACTTCATATTTTGCATTTATTTTTCATATGGACTGTCCAATCATGGCAATGTGCTACCTATTGAGAATAGCATTGCACTCTAATTTTATTTGGTAGTATACAATTTGAGGTAGGTTTTCGATGACTGACACAACAAAATCTTCCAACCAAATTCCTCCCTCATAAATGTAAGGAATTTGTGCTTATTATCCCCCTATCATGCTTTCCTAAACCTCTTTAGTTATTTCGTATTTATCTATCCCCATTGCCTTGTATTATTTTGCATTTGCCTTGTATGCAATTCATGTTCTCCCCAATTCTTGGTCAAGTATGGCTGGTCCTAAGCTCTGCATGTACAGCATATTCTCTGTCTAAACTTATTAGCCTAATATCTTTATAACACAGATCCTCTATGTATTCTTTCCATCTCTCTAGAATGTTTCCTAGCTCAATTAGTAATTGTTCTGCCATATCTTTAAGAGTATTATCAGATTTTTCCTTCTAGTTCCAGAGAGATGTTTTGCTTTTCTGTACAGCACGGCCATATCTCACTTACTTTGTAAACTTAATATACTTCCACCTTGGCCTTCACTCGGCTTCTTTCACCTATTAGTTCCCATATTAGTTTATTATTTATGTCTTTGTATTGCTTTTCACCTAATTCTCTGTTTATATTCTTCCATTTCCTTACCTAATATGTCTTCCCAATAACTTTATCTCTAATCCATGGTTTCCTTGTTTTTTCCTGTTATCCTCTTAACTGTCTGAATAGTTCCCTTTGTGTCTTTCAATATCCCTTGTTTGTTATGTTCCCATTTATCTTCTACTGTTCCCATCTCCATGTTTGCACTCATAATTTTTTCACTGCCTCCTGATACTCCTTTGTTTTCATCCTGTATGTATAGTATATCCAAGCTAGAGAGTGCGTGATTTATTGGCATTCTTTTTATTTTATTACGTGCAATTGGTGGGCTGCTGGTGCGCTGATAATTCTCTCGTAAGCCCCTGACTGGTGAGTGCTTGATAAAGGCAAGGGTCAATGCTATCTCGTACACCTTGGCCAGAGTGTTTTTATCATATTTTGGTTTAATTGTTTTCTGTTCTAGCCCCCTATATCATTTTATTTTATTTAAATTATTTATTTGTGTTTCTTTTTCCTCTCTAAATTCCCCCACCCATTCCCTGCCCATTTGTAAGAGTACGGCTGGGGTTGATGCTTTTACACTCCATTTCCTCATTTATCTTGCCTGCTTTATTCTCTTGAGTCTTGTGTTCTACTTAAATTGTACTATTTTATGTTCTGAATCCAATCTGCTGTCAAGTGTGGAAATTGATTGTCCTGTTCCTAAATCCATGCCCAACCATATAATAGTGAAACTGATATAGCTCTGAATACCTGGGCCTTTTCCATTTGTACCTAGATCTGATGTGAAGTGTAAACCAAGTTATGATAAAACCCCGTCTCCTGAAGAGCTCTATTGACTTCTTCTTATTGCCATTCCTTGATCCTAGATGCAGTCCGTGTACCTTACTCCATCTCTCTCTTCACCCACCACTGTATTTCAAACGTATAAATAATTGTCCAGTGTTTCCTCCCAGAGGTGTTCACAGTTATTTCCTCTAATGGATGATATTCCTTGTCTGTTTACTCCTCCATTTGGTTACATTTTTTACTCCATTGTTACATAGACCAGAATAATGTCCAAGTTTGCTGGTTCAGTTTTTATTTATACTAATAATAATTCTATAAATTGAACAATGTTGAGGAGAGGCAAATTAGAAAATATTAAGCGAGAGATGGAAAGAGGTAATATAGATGTTTTAGGTCTCTGCGAGGTGAGATGGAAGGATAGCGGGGATTACTGGAGTGACAATTATAGAGTGATATACAGTGGTGGGGACGAGAGCCAACGAGGGGTTGCCGTAATTTTAAATAAAGGGGTAGGAAGAAGCGTAGTCAACATAGAGCAAGCAACTGATAGAATTTTACTCGTAGAGATTAAAGCAGAGCCGACGAACTTGATCATTGTTCAGGTATACATGCCACCGAGCAACCACAAGGAGGAAGAGGTCGATAGGATGTACGATGAGTTAGAGGATATCATTGCAAGTGTTCCTGCAGGGAAACATTTAATAGTGATGGGGGATTGGACTGCGACGGTAAGTGAAGGAAGAGATGGTGGTGAGGTGGGGGACTATGAATTAGGGCCGAGGCATGAACGCGGGGAGAAAGCAATTGAATTCTGCAGGAGACAGGGGTTAGTCATCACCAACACATGGTTTAGACACCGCAAAAGGCGTAGGTATACATGGAAAATGCCAGGTGACTTAGAAAGATATCAGTTAGATTATATTATGGTTAGGCACAGGTTTAGGAACAGTGTGATTAATTCGCACAGTTTCCCAGGAGCGGATGCGGACTCTGGCCACAATTTAGTTGTTATGAAATGTAACATTCGTTTCAAGAAGATAAGGCAAGGGCGGCAGGTTAGGAAATGGAATTTAGAAGCATTAAATGGATTAACGAGAAAGGAGTATCAGCAGGCTGTAGAGAAAATGATGGATGACGGTAAAGAACTGAGTACTATCGATGAAAAATGGGAATGTATCAAGGAAGGGATATTGGAAGCCGCTAAAGACACTATAGGAACCGTTAACGGGAAAAGGATAAGGAAACCATGGGTAACGGATGAGATGATTGCAAAGATGGATGAGAGAAGAAGATGGAAAAAATGTAAACACAGAGTTAGGCAAAATGAAGTACAAAGAGTTAAACAATAAATTGAGAAGGGCCACAAATAAAGCAAAAGAAGAATGGTGGAAAACGCAATGCAAGGATATGGAAAATTTACAGAAGAAGGGTGAAATTGGTGCTCTATACAGCAAGGTTAAGTTATTATCGGGAAGTAAGAAGGCAAGATCTGTGCTAACAGTGAAAGATAAGTGGGGTAAGATAATAGTTGAACCAGGAAAAATCCAAGAGAGATGGAAGGAATATATAGAAACACTGTATGGTAAAGAACTTAGGCCGACAAGGTTAGGCATAGAAAAGGGACATGACGTAGAAAAAGATAGCTAGGTCCAGGTATACTCGACGATGAAATAGAAAGGGCATTAAAGGAGATGAAAGCAAATAAGGCTGTGGGGGTGGACAACATTCCTATAGAAATGTTGAAATTGTTAGGAAAAGGTGGGAAGAAGGCCATATATGGCCTGATTCGTAGTATCTATAAGGAAGGAATATGGCTGGAAGATTTTGTGAGATCGGTGTTAGTTCCTATTCCAAAAAAGGCAAAGGCTACGTCATGTGAGGATTACAGGACAATAAGTTTGATATCCCACGCAGCTAAAGTTATTCTCAGGATCATCAACAAAAGGATAGAGAGTAAGGCAAATGATTACTTAGGGGATGATCAGTTTGGGTTTAGGAAAGGAAGAGGTACGCGTGATGCCATTGCAGTAATGAGATCACTAATCGAGAGGAATATAGAATACAATCAGGACGTTTTTGCCTGTTTCGTAGATTTCGATAAAGCCTTTGTTAGAGTGAATTGGGAAAAATTAATGAGCATATTGCAGAAAATAGGAATGGATTGGAGGGACAGGAGAGGGATCCGCAACCTGTACATGTCTCAGACTGCTCAGGTGCGAGTGGGGAACAGAAAGTCCGGATGGGCAGTGTTAGGAAGAGGTGTAAGGCAGGGTTGCCCATTGTCACCGGTACTGTTCAACGTATATGTAGAGGAAATGATTAAGGAGGCATGGGAAGAACTGGAGGTAGGAATGAAAGTCGGAGGGGAATTCGTAAAATCGGTTAGGTTAGCTGATGACCAAGCATTAGTTGCTCAGTCGGCCAAGGGGTTGAAAGCATTGCTGAGTGAATTGGAGGTTCAGTGGGATAGATAAGGGATGAGAATCAATATTAATAAAACAAAGGTTATGCAATTTTCCAGAAAGAAAAAGGCTGAGCTAAATATTAAAATAGGCGGGGAAAAAATAGAGCAGGTAGAACAGTTTACATATCTCGGAAGTGTTTTTGGACCAATACGGTCAAAGTGGTAGGGACGTAAGGAGAAGAATTGCGCTAGGCAAAGAGGCTTTCTCAAGGAGGAGGGGGTTGATGATGGGGATGTTGAGTATAGATGTTAAGACAAGACTCGTAAAAACTCTGATATGGAGCGTAGCTATGTATGGTGCGGAAACGTGATCACTGAAGCAGGAGGATAGACGTAGATTGGAGGCTTTTGAAATGTGGGTGTGGAGAAGAATGGAGAAGGTGAAATGGACCGAAAGGAAAACAAATGAGGAAGTACAGGAGATGGTGGGTGAGGAGAGGGGTTTGTTGAGAGAAATCCTATGGAGGCAGGAAAAATGGATGAAAGGCCTATTGAGCGGTAGTGGAATGTTGAAGAAGGTAATAGAGGGGAGAATGTTGGGCAAGCAAGGAAAGGGTAGGAACAGGACAGGGATGTTGGATGGGATGAAAGGAGGAAAGAAGTACACAGAGATGAAGAGGGACCTGATGTAGTTTAGGTTGCTGGATTGGGTTTTGTTTGGAGTTACAAAATATTTATTTGATAGTTGTGTCCATCCAAAAACCTACCTTAACCGGTAGATTACCTAATAATAATAATTCTATAAATCACATGCTCCATGTTTGATTTTTATTACCTTTGTGTCCAATATTTCTATCATCCCATACTTGGCTGGTCATCTTCTACATCTGCTTCTTTGTTACTGCTATCAGTTCTTTGGAGGTAGTTCATATGATGATGACTGATTAAGACTTTCCTGCTGCCAAGAGTTCCACATGGTCCGGTGGGCATGGTCCCATAATAGCCAAATATATTCATAATTGTGTCTATCATAAGTTAGTGGCGTTGAGGTGGTTTCCCATTATCTTCCTTCGTAATTAATTTATACCATCACTTAAATGGCTGCACTACTGGGGTCGGATACCTTTGCAGCCGCGTTACTGAGGAGCAGTCACTGCATGGATTGCCTCTTCCCTTGGTTCTGAACCTTTGACCAGGTTGGAATGAGTGACTCTACTAGTTGCAATTATATATAATTGCTCCCACCAGCACAACTCTAGGAGTCATTATAATGCTCAAGCACTTCCACCAAAATAAGGTCAATATCCATGGGGAGATTTCAAGAAACTGTAACAGTAACTTTAACGGAGTCACCTGCTATGTGTGCATTATAATGCAACCATTTCAGAGAGTAAAAATCATTCGCCTTGACCGGGGTTCGAACCCGGATCCCTCGATATCCGGCCGAGTGCTTTAACCAATTAAGCTACCGAGACGTCCTCTTACACTCTGAAATTTTGGGGGCTTTAAAGGAACAAGATGTTTTGACGAAATACCGTACATACAATGTCACAGGCATTCGTAGTCATGCGCGACGCGCCACAGTCCACGATGTTAAATTGCTTGCTTGCATTATAATGCACACATAGCGGGTGACTCCGTTAAAGTTACTGTTACAGTTTCTTGAAATTTGTCTAAGGTATGAACAGCCTAAGTGTTTGAAATTGGCTTTATTAACGTGTTTAAAGTGGTTAAAGTGGTTTAAAGTGGTTTAAATTAAGTGGTTAAAGCACTCGGCCGGATATCGAGGGATCCGGGTTCGAACCCCGGTCAAGGCGAATGATTTTTACTCTCTGAAATGGTTGCATTATAATCCATGTGGAGAGTTAATGGTCAAAAATAAAAATGTGACTGAGCCATTAAGGGTGTTAAGACATTGTTGGGAATTAATTAACCCTGACTTATAATATTATGAATGAAAATGGATCTAATATAGATTTTTTTTCAGATAAAAATCTGTTTCTACAAATACAGGCTAAAAAAATATGTTAAAATTTGAATATTAGGTTAAAATGGTTCCATGGTTAGGGGTAGAAAACGAGGGACCCAGCCAAGTCCTGAAAAAAAACCTGAAGAAAATATCATTGAAAAAAATACAATTGCAGAACATCTTTCCTGCATCTAATTTGTGACCATCTGAAATTTATTGAATGATGAGAAGCACTTTTTTGGTTCCATGAAGATGAAAATGTAAATATCTTGGGTTTCTCTTATGCTTGTTTATTAGTAAACTTTGCTCATCCTGTACTTAAATTCATAAACACATTTCAATCCATACTTGTGTTTCTTAAAGGAGTATATAAAGGTTTATGGCATTGGGGAAATCATATATGTATATTGCCTTTCATTTGGGATACAGATCAGAAAGTGGTCTACCTTGCCCTAATTGATGCTGGGATGCCCTCTATAGAAATAAATTTTGCAATATCCTAAAACAATTCATGCAAACAAGAGGAATGGGGGATTCTGAAAAAAATGTATGCTGTTTGAATTTGATTTATGCTTATTAACTTTCCATAAAATTTACTTTGTTTACAACGAAGTCATGTAAATACCCTTTTTGATATACCCTAACCTGGCATGGTGATATAAATTTGATAAGGAATTTTCATAACCATATTTAATGGTTGATAACATTCTTACATATTAAAATATAATTTCATTTCATGTGTGTTCCATAAGCTCATCATTAGACCTTGATGACTTCTTTCGCTGCAATGGCAAAGAAGTATTTAGAATATGATGGCTTGGTTCCTCAGAAAAGTGGTGACATTGAAGTTCTAATTCCGGCAAAATTTTAGAAGACCCCTACATCTCACCCTGAAAGTGTAGTGTTAAATCCCTTTCTGCTGAAGATTTTTGCTGTGGCAATGTCTCTGATTTAATCCATCCAAAATCCATAAAAAAAGTGAGAATGAGGTGGCTGATTTTTTGGTTGAAATGTGGAGTGTTGTTATCAATAGTAGTAGTAGTCAACTGACTTTGGGAAGATTCTTGATGGACCCTGTGCAATGCCGTTCTGTACTCCTAAGCTCGTAACTAATGTGACCATATTCTTAAAATCCCATATTGTGATAGCTTACAAACAATTAAGGACTGCTTACATTCTTCCTCCAATAAATGTCTCTCCTTCCTCTTCCTCGGTTTCCCATTTTCTCTCCTCTATTACTGTCTTCAGCATCCCATCGTCTCTCTTCATCTCCTGCATCCATTTGTCCTGCCTTCAAATTTATCCCAGCAGGCATTTCTCTTTCCCTGCCATAACTAAAGATAAATTGTTTTCCCTTATGTCCAATTTAATTTTTACAATTCTTCTCCATGCCTGTATTTCAAAAGCCTCTGATCTACTCTTACTCCTTGCCTCAATGACCAAGTTTTTTAAACATACCATACAGTACCACACTCCATATTAAAATTTTCATTATTGCTTTCTTTACATATTTACTTAGGTTCTTACCATCAACTTCTACCCATTTTTAAGTGTTTCTTTACTTAATGCCATTCTTTTTTCAATATCCTCATCAATCTGTCCAACATAATCTGAAGCTCTTCCCGAATAGATTGATTGAAATATTGTTGATCTTCAAAAAATGCTTTTGCTGGAGAATCTTGGAATTCTTCAAAAATAACTAATTTTACACTTTAATCAGAATTAGGGCAGATAGAGAAGTAAAGAACTACATTTATGGCAAACCTTTGTGACATAGAAGATTGTCTTGGCCCCATTAATGTTAAGAGGAGTCTATTATATGCATATTTCCCTTGTTATCGTTAAATATTAAAGGTATCTGCCATGAAAATGTTCTTTTTGAGCCTAGGTGGGACAGCATTTAACCAGCTTAAAAAAATTAACTGGAGTGAAGAGTGATCTTAAGAAAATTGCTAAAATTTTTGTCACCGGTCGCTTTTACTGCAGGAAAAGATTTTCCAAGAAACTATCTCAATTGAAATTGTCGAATCTCTTCAGTGAGAAATAGTCTCAGGGCAAGAGAATAGGAAAAGGATGTAGCCCAATGTGAAAACTATCCTTGTCACAGATATCACCATATGCCATTGTGTGTGGATAGGTGTCCTGGCCCACTTGGGCTTATTTTATTTCTGTTAAAATGAAGGAAAGAGTGTTGTCTAATTTTTGAGTTGGTGCAGGTCAAAAAATTCTTGAAAATAATCAAAAGACCTAAAACCTCAAAGATACATTATATTGGCAGAATTGACTAAAATGAGCCGATTGAATGCTACCAAATAGAATTTTTTAATGAATCAGTGTTTCTAGATTTACATTGCTTGGTTATATTTTTATGCATCTCCACGTTTACCTGGCTGGCAGAGAGAATATAGCGTGGATATGTTGAATTTTGAACAAATATTTATTATATTGAATTTTCCTCAAATATTTAATTATAAGAGAGAGGGATTTGTGACCTTGATTGATTGGTTTTGTGATTTGAGGAAGGTTTTCGGCAATGAATCAGGATATTCTTTGCCCTCCAAATGCCTTCGGTGGTCCATACATCCCTTGGGATCATGATGAGTGTGAGGCTTGTAATAAATTTTTTGAGTGGACAAACCTTCCAGAGTTGGCACAACTCAGATGCCTTAGGTGGGACTAAATCTGTGACCTTTGCATTAGCAGAAATAGCAGGTCGCCCATGTAGCAACTTGAAGGAGGTGATGAAGAAAATGAGTAAGACATATTTATCCAAGAGTTAAAAGAACTAAAAGTGAGCCTAAGGAGCTGTCCCTAACTGCACATATATTTGGATAAATCATGTAAAAGGAAATGAGCTTACAGTTGAAAAAATTGTGATGCTAATGGTAGTGATATAGGTGAAATAAAATAAAGAGGAATTCTATTGAGAAAAAGGCTTAAAAACATCCTCGAAGGCAATAAAGAAATGTAAAAAAAATGCAATATTTGAAACTGAGGGAGGAAGTTGATCACTGGAAATATAAATGAAAGCCACAGAGAACTCCTATGAAACACTTAAAAAAATCTTCCAACCTCATCCTTTCAGATTTAGAAATCCTATGATAAGGATGCACCTACATCCTATGGTGAACCATAATCATATGTAGATTCATAGCGCTTACACTTTTGAAGAATTGTAGAGCTTAAAATTCTTTCTCAGCCTTATGTACATTCAAAATCAGGTCGCAGTTGATGATACTTGGAAGGAATTAGGTTAGCTAGGTCCAACTTTACAGCCGTTGTGAGCCATTTTATTTCATTTTGATGTGGCACAATTAAAATGTGAAGACATGTTGAACAGTTTTAGAGAAAGTGGATGCATGAATTTGCTCTATAAAAATAGTCCTTTTCATGCGTGTTGATTAAAACCGTTGGTGATGAGTGAGCCATAGATAAAATCCTGTGGTGTAATAAGAGTCCTGTTATAAACCTGCATGTGCTCACTTTAAAACAAACAAACATTTTCCTCCAACGTCCTGGATAAACTTGTGACAAATTGTAGGGGTATTCTCATTGATAAAATCTTTGCATCAGCACTGCATATCAGTGATTTGATGCAGGCTGTGGTCATAAATGATTTCATATATCAGTGTTGGTTTTAATGATAATATTTTTCTTCTGGGAAGGAAAAGGGATAATTTTTACCTTCAGTTTAACGAAAAGGATAATGAGATTCTCAAGGCATAGAAAGTCTAAGATGAAAATTGAAGTTTAGGGAATAAACTAGAGCAGATATAGTTCACCTATTTAGGAAAGGCCCTAAAAAGGTGGACAAAGTCATGAGTCGTTGTGAGGTCATCATAAGAAGAAAAAATACATGATGTAGAAATTCTTGGATTAAGAGGAATGATTGCAGAAACCTTGAGTAATGATGTAAAGAAAAACGGTGAAATTTTTAATGTGGAGCATTCTTTTCTAGAGCTCTGTAATATGGTTAAAGAGGCAAGAGGAAAAGCATAGATGAGAAGTTTTTGGGTTACGATTGTGAATAAATGATGTATTGTATTACAGATTTTAAAGTATTTATTTTGTACCACTTTTGGCTGGGTTTAAGAGTTTTACATGTAAACAATGTAAATAGTTCCTGAATCCATCAATAATCAATATGTACTCATACTAATAAAAAATATAGGGTTGTTACATTATATCAGAATGTTGAAATTGCATTGGGGCATCCTGTTGTCCCTCTCCAGTGTCCTACTCATTTACTCTTTTCCTTAGACATTTTTGTCCATCGCACTCCCTTCCCTCCACAATTATCTACCTTGAGTGATCAATTATCCTGTGCTGCTCAAATATAAGAAAAGGTACTATCAACATCAAGCTGGTCCTTGCAGGCATCCATTGCCAATGGATTCTTTGATGAGGGCAGGGTCTCATGAGTAACCATTCCTTTTAGACCCCAATTTTTCCCTTATCTTAATCCTTTATCTGTCCCTACTTTAAAATTGATGGCAATTGAGAATGGCCCTATTTACTTTAAATAAAGGATTTTAATTTGAAAAATTTTTAGAAATATTTTGTTGGATTTTTGAAGCTTGTGGTCATTGTTTTGATTGATCTTTTGGTAGTCTGTTTTCTATTGCTGGTTGGCATGCTTTGGCAGAAGTTCATTTCTCTAAATTCACCACTTCTTGCCTTCCTTCTCAACATACCAATTCTCTCCCATCCAAGGGTATTCTCTCATACACTTCCCGAAATATGCTCTATCAACTTAATTGCAAACTGTCTACCTTACATTGTGCAGTGCACCACACTCCTCAACACCTGCAGCAACAATCAACTGTGCAAACCTTCTTCTGCATAAAATTTCTACCAGTTCCTTAATATGCCTCCCTCCACAATGTCTCATTCAGCAATTATTTCAATGTGTCTATTACCTCCCTTCTCTCTTCAGACACACTGCTAAAACTCAAAACCCTGAAGTCAACATGAATCGGGCTCCTTGGCTCCAGCTTGGACTTTATCCTTAACTTCGCCCACTAGGGGATACACCCTTCTCCTACCCATCGACCCCAACCTTTTCCAATCACCCAAATCCCTCCCTCTCTATACTTTCCTTCACCGTCCTGTCTATGACATGCATCCACAGTGTTCTTACTTCCACTGAGAAAGGTAGTGTTAGGGACAGGACAAATGAGGGTACAGTTAGGGACAGCTACTTAGGCTCCCTTTCAGTTCTATTAACTCTTGGATATACATGTCTTACTCATCTTCTTCATCACCTCCTTCAAGTTGTTACATGGGTGACTTGCTCTTTCTGCTAATGCAAAGGTCACAGATTTAGTCCCAACTAAGGCATCTGAGTTGTGCCAACTCTGGAAGGTTTGACCATTCAAAAACTTGATTACAACAAGCCTCACACCAAGATCCCAAGGGATGTATGGACCACCAAAGGCATTTGGAGAGCAATGAATATCCTGATTCATTACCCAAACCCTTTTTCAATTCACAAAACCAATCAATAAATGCCACAAATTCCTGTATTTTCATTTAAATATTTGAGGAAAATTCTGAATGAAATACAAAATTGGAAAAGAAGGTGGATAGAGCGGATGCTCAGAAGGAAGTTTTGCTATATGAGAAGAGACACATTGGAAAACACTTAATGGAAAGCCAATGAAAGGAAGGAGGAAAGCGGTGGAGAACTTGAAGGAGTAAAGAGAACCATGTTGATATGAAAAAGGAATAGGAGACAGAAGGGGCTGGGGAAACAGCACTTTCAGCTTGCATTAGATGAATACTGAAAATGATGGTAGTACAATAGCATTTATGAATACTATGGGGTTGAAATCCGTAGGGTGCCCATTTTTTTCAAATTGATGAAATTTATAAAAGTTAAAACTAAACTATGATGCTTTTGAAAACAAGTTTTTTTTACAGAAGAGGAAAAGAATACCTTTCTGATGCACGACTGGCAAATTTAAATGGATGACATGACATGCGCCTTCAAAAAGTATTTCCTTCATGAAAAGAAATGACCAAGTAAATATATCGTGATGAGTTCCTGCTTTCCATTGATGAAAGAAGGACCGCAGAGAGAACTAAGCTTGACTAATCTGTGACTGATAAGATATTGAGAGTTTTTTATGAAGTTATATCAGAGTTTCAGTGTGCCACCAGCTTATCAGTTACTTTTATTGTTTAACATTCTGGAAAGAAAGTACTGAAACACATCGGCTTGAAGGATGACAGAGAGAAAATATCATTCTATATTAAATGTGAAAAGTATGGTCTCTATCAATTAAAACTTATAAACTTACTTATTACACTCAATGAAATAGCCGCGGTCCTGCCTTTGCTCATAATCCATGCCCAAGTTAACTTGTGTTTTCTTTTGACTAAGGAGTCTTCCCCAGAGTAGCAACTGGGGGTTCTAAATTGGCCGACATTCATCATGTGTCATTCCATTTAATCAGTAACCTCATGAAAATTATTTGAAGAACTGAGTGAAATTCTATCCACGGACCCGGTAAAAATCCTACTATTCATGTGGAAGTGATTAGACATAATTACGTTAATGGACCCCAGAAACTCCGCTGTAATCACGTCATGATGAACATGAACGTACCCTGTTAATATGAATGCGAAATATATGCCAAATGTTTCTTCTATTACCTCTCTTTAGTGATGAAAAATAGAATTGGCAAAATACCGCAATTTACTTTAGAAAACACTGCTTAAATAGTTCACTCTCAAAGTAAGGCAGAATACATGGACAAGGTCTCAGCACTCAGCATCTTATTCACTGATCGGACATAAAATACTAGAGTGGCATTATAAAGGAGAATAGTTAGGAAGAAAATGGTCCAGGAAACTATCCCTCTTATATCGCCAGATTCAATATTTTCTGATTTATTTTTGTGGCCTCTTTGTGCCTCTTTTAATGGGTTTTACCTTTAAGATAGTGTGTACTGAGAAAAAGCAATCTCTACTGAAAATATGAACGAGCGCCTTAGAAGGGCCTGTGGAAATTTTAATGTAAAAGATGTGTTAATTGTTTTTTAAACCATCTTGAGCTGTGCATTGAAGTTAATGTCCATTATTTTGACCATGTATTACGATTTCTACTATACTCAAGGTTCCATTATGGTTATACGATACTAGGCAGGTCGCTGCGAAGGTCCGTACGTTCGCAGCTAAGGCGTGACGTCATCTGGAAAGAAGAGAGCAACGTGGTTGGCAGACTTGGCGTGGCGTGGTTGGCAGTGATGCGACGATCTTTTCACGGTTCAGTATCTATTTTGACTGAAAAATAGTAGACCAAATTGAAATGCTCTTCTCTTATATATTTGGCTTTAATAACAGCGATAGCAATGGCGAGAGGTAGTTGAACTTATTTCGTTTTCCTAAAGAGACTTTATTTAGAACACGTTGAGCTCGGGCAAACCCGGGAAGGACAAATTCAGCTGGGAGACAGGTGATCCTTAGTTAAATCTCTGGTTATTAGAATAATTAATACATGTATCAGACATTCCATACTGTTTAATATTTTGAATTGCGAACAAATATTTTTCAAGTTCAAATTATAAATACATTCTCCATAGGCACACGTAATGGGTTTACCATTAAGATTCAAAGGATTTTTGCCACAGGTGTTAAATTAATTGGTTTTATTTGTTAAGAAGTGTTTTAAAGTTTGAAGTTCAGAACTAAATGCAATCAACCCATTTGAAAGGTAACCAGTCGGGATGTAATAATCAAATGCACCCGTAGATACTGTCGAAAATGCACCTTTTTGGACAAATGTAGTAACACGTACTTTCTAGACATGGAAACTTTTGCTACAAAAAATTGCAATTTTCATGATGCCACTATTTTTTGGGAATTACGATTCAAACCTATATCGGTATTTGTTGCATTTGAAGCTCGTATCTGAATTTCATGTGCTACGTAACTAGAAATCCATTTGTATGTACTTATTTTTCCTTTCCTCGCTAGTAAAAGAAATTGTTGGGCATTTGTTTTAAACTAGACAACCCCTAAATGTAAGCAGTTATCTTAATGATATCAATAGTGGTTATTCTTTTATTTGCTGCTATAATCTCTATTTGAATTTCTATCCCTTTAATTAATTGAACCATTGAGGAATTTACTTAGGAAATCTGTTTATCAGCTCTAATTTGTTTATTAAATTGCAATAGTTCATCATATTTAATAAACTAATACCCAAACTGTTGAAAAATTCACCAGAAAATATCCAGAAACTGAAACTGATGCTGTAACCTCTCTAAATTTTCCCTTACTTTACGGGACTAGTGACACATTACTTACTTTTTATCAAGGCTAAATATATTCTGGGTATTTCATGAGATTTTTCATCCCTACTGTCTAATTCAGTTTTATGTTACATTAAATTAAAGAAATTCACTAATACTACGATGAGTGGGAAGCCTCTGTTTAGAGTTCAGCGAGATGCCTTTAGAGTATAATCTTAGAAAATTTAATAATCGGCTTATATTTCAGCAAAAATTATCCAAAGTCACCTTTAAAATATTTACTCAGTGATCAAATGTTTAATTTCAGTAAATTAAAAATCAATGCATCGATGTCTTCAATTCAATTTCGGATTCTCCTCCAGTATTCTCCTGTGATTTTGAAAAATAAGAAATAATTATTTATACATATGCTCGCATGCTCTGTATATAGGTATCTTAGGTCAATTCTAAACTCTAAAGTTCTAAGACCTCAGCCACTGATTGCGTACATAAAAGAAAATAGTGAATTTGTTTGAAGTATTTAAATTCATAGCATTTTAATAAATTTTTAAACATTTAACTCTGTAATAAAACATGCGTATTCTGTGTATTGTATTTTCTCAGTTTTTAACCCGTTTGAAGGATTGTATAGGTAAATTTCTCCCTATTTCAAGGCATTCAAATTGTTGTTTCAATCAATTTTAATACCTAAAACAACCGTTAATAGCTTTCAATTGACTTAAGGTTTTTTTTATCGAAATTCTAACTGCGGTGGGTGCACGGCAGAAATAAATTTTTGTTGGCTTAAGTCGAGTTTAACATACAAAGGTGGTACATTGAGTAGACGAGCTTCAACTGTGACACCACACTTGTTTGAGCATTTATTTGTTTCCAAAACAAAAATAATACGGTCTCGGCGAAGCTCGCCTTATTCAACAATTAAATGAAATCTACCAGATTTAACACTATGAAACTAGAGTAATGCATTAAAGTAAAAAGAAACGGGCTCATAGCCTTTGGTAAAGGTTCTTATAGGAAATCCTATCAATGGTTTCTGCCAGAAATAATCAAGTCACGTGTACGTCATATTAATATTAAGTTTAAAATGCAAATTTATATATTCATGGTAAGTTCACACATTGCTATTTCTCAAGTCAAAATAAATTACGCATCCGTTTTTATTAAATTATTATTTAGAAATTATTATTTATAATAATATTATAGAACGTTATATATTAAATATTTTTAGAACTATTCCCAGCGAAAATCCAAGAGCACTTCAAAATCTCAAGACCTCTTCAAAATGTTTTATATACTTGGTTAAACTCAAAGCGATGTCTATTAACAAGCTATAACATTATAGTTAATTACAATACAAACTATTTTAATGTTGCTTTCGAACCTTCGGGAATGAGTTCAAATAAGAATGGACAAAGTTGAAGAATGGTTAAATTTCGCCTTCTTAAACCCATTTTCAACCATCGACCAAACCACAATGAGGTATTCAATACGTCTTAGAGACTAGATTACCAGTGTTCTGACTGAGAATAAAAAATGCAAAGAAAGAACCAAGATAAGAATCGTGTTTTTCAAGAGGCCGGTTTGGAACCTAGAAATCGTCACATTTTAAAGTTTAACCTAATTCAACTACATACACGTAATTTTAAGATTGGCGATTTTATTAGATAGGCAATTATGGTAATTAAATCATCATAATTTTAATTTATTTTAAAGTAAACACGTATTTTAGTGGTCTTCTACTTGAAATAACGATCCAGTGAAGGCCTGGAGTATATAGCACCTGTAAAAATAGAACATTTCCAGTAGCGTACTAAATGTGAAACAAATTGTATAAAACTATGTATTATTCCAAGAAAGGGTATTTACTCTTGGGCTTAGTTGTATTCTTTGTAGATCTTAGTGAATTAAATTCAAATCCGTGAATACTCGTTGAAAGTTCCATTTGACTAGATTTTAAGCTCTTCTTTTACAAGGTGATTTTTTTAAGCATCAGTATTTTTCAAAGCTCCTGCTGTGTTTTGGGAAATGTGTTCATTGAATCTTCAAAAAATGTTCCTTGAGTATTTTCCCTTAATAATTTTACTCGAAGATAGTTTTAATGAGGCAAGCAAGAGCATGAAAAAAATACCTGCGCAATTTATGATCGGTATTATCGAAACGTTCCAATGCGTTCTCCTGCGGTTTGCTCTCCACATGACGTCACGCCCGTGAATGCGTAGAAGGGACGCATTTTCGCTCTCAGGACTGACCTACTTTATGTAGTACTAACATAGTTTTGATTATGAAATGGTTACTATACGTGATTAAACTGCTTGGAAAGTGTGTAATTGTATATTTTTCTAGTCTCTTCTGTTCCATAACTAAATATGACATATTTGGTACTTCAAAAGCTCGTTTTTCTTCAGCAAAGTGCATGCCTGTAGGTCGAACTGCTTCCTGTTAGCTTCAGCTAAATAATAAATAAATAAAATTAAAAACAAAATCAATACATTTGAAAGCTCTAAAATGCAATAATTCTCAAATTCCTTTGAAATATCAAGTATAGTAAAAAACGTTTCCGAATAAATTTTCTTGTTACGTGCAACGCAACAAAAATATGCCATGAGACATACAAATTCTTACTTTAAAAAATAATTTTGCCTTTGAAGTGACGGAAGAGTTGCGTCAAATAAAAAGTAAGTGATGCATTATTACTTACCCTTATAAATTGAAAACCTTTTGGCCCTAACAGTGTATCCGTAAATGCACGGTTTTGAAGTATTTCGGGAGAAATCATATGCCGTGTAAAACATGAAAAGGGAAAGCCGACTTGCTATTTATTTTACTCAATTTAAGAGGAAAGGAGAGACTAATACTCGAGATGAGTTGACCACTGGAATCTTGGCCTTGGACCCAGAAAAGAAAAATTATCATTCAGGTAAATTCACCAGTCAGAAAAGAAGTCTTTGTTGACTGAGAAAGGAACGTGCTCTAAATGTGACGCTGAAGAGAATAGCATATGCTGGTATCATTATTGTGTCCATTCAAATGTATTATTTATGTTAAAAGGAAATGAAGGAAAATCTAATTCCAGAATAGGCATAGGGTTGCAAGTAGTAGCTTTTAAATGAGAATATTATTTTGCGAGAATTCAAGCTGGATACGAATTGGTTAATGGACTTTTGCATTCTGGGAAGAAAAACTTACGGAATGTTGGGTCCGAGATACAAGGAATGGAGGACAATCGTGTAGGCGAAGAAACTTTCATGCCTATATTAGGACTGATATGTATATTCATATTTATTTTTGGAATTTGTTATTCTGATTACAAAGAGGGAAGAACTGGTGGATGAGTCAATTAGCAAAAAACTTCGCCTATATAATCTGCGGTGCGTAAAACTATACATGGAAATTCTTGTCTGCAATTGGATTGGAGCGTAGGAAATTGTGTGTATTTTTCGGAATGGTAGAATTTAAGGCTTAAGCAACTACATTTTTTGTTTTGTGATGATATATGAATGAAATGATCAATGTACAAGTATCGTATATATCTGGGGTGGTTGAGAGATCAATATATTCATTCTGACATGGAAAAAAGACGTAATTAAATGAGGGTTGTATTGGGGAAGACTTTGTTATGAATTCTAAAAAAATCGAACTTAGGTGGCGGTATGCGTATAAAATATTATTTAAGGCATTTACTTGGTTACCACTAATACCTTTAAACAAACGCCTTTACGTTACCTTAAGATCAGTTGCTTAAAGTTAACCTATTATGCATGCTGCCGATATTTAAAACTCTTGCAAATATTCGATAGATATATTAGATAAACGAGTATTTTACTTTGGGTAAATATTATTTTAAATTCAAACGTGTATTTTCAGAAATACCCAAAAAATAGACCTACCAAATGCAGAACTCTGACCCGCGGTCTTCACGTTTGTCCATCGAGTTCGTTGCAGGACTAACGAGGTTAGCGTAGAAGTGAGCGATATAATCGTATTTGTCTACGGTAGGTGGATAGGTGAATGGGGGTTTATCGGCGCATTACGTGTTATGCAATTGCTCCATTTCATCTGCTTCAATCCTTAGAATGTGTGATTTTCATCACGTGCTGGGGCACATCCATGTGCTTCGATCGATATCTCACGACAGATGCCAGGGCCAGCAGGAAAGAGGCAATGGCATGCCGCTCCGGGCCTTAAGCATTCCACCTCGACAAAAAGCAGTCGCGATGTGTCTGTTGCTCCGCACTCCCTTCCACGTAAACATTTTTTCCTCTCTCAAAAATACCTTTTCTCTCAGATCTACATTCTAGCTAGACTTCTCAGTCAGCGCATTTCCCGGGTCCGTCTAGATGCGGCCATTAAATATATTTGCGGAGTCATCCCGACAGGCAACGCTACTAATAGCCACTTCCAAAATCTGCATCAAAAAGTACTACTGGATACGATATTCCTACTTCATTTTTCGAATATTCTTTTAGTATGCGACGGCTTTTAGTGTGCATTATTTATGTATGAGAGGTTAACTATAACAGTTTTTATAATTTATTTCTCGAAGCATGCAAAAAATGAAGTTAGTAAATATTGATCATTGTAATGCTTTAACTACTTAATTAAGTTTTAGGGTTTTATGATTTTCATTGTGAAAGGGAATGGGTGACTTGACGTTAAATGTAGCATTCATACTTAGTTTTCTTCGGTTGAGGAATCTTTTTCACCGTGAAGTTACATTAGATGATGAAGATATTGGATGTTGCGTTTCCCTAGGTTTTTCAAGGAGAGAGATTTCCACAAAGGAAGGCCGGAGACTCTTCTTATATTTCAACGCCCATTTATTGGGCGCTACTGAGTAACTTGCAAAGTTTCGTGAATAATGTCACACGATAAGCTCGAAAATCCAAGGGTATATTATATTCTGTAAATAAGTTAAGAACTTAACATTATTTAAAAGAAGGATAATTGCTGTACAGCGAGACTAACTTCTTTATGGAACAAGTGCTCATGATTGCTAGAGAAAAAATTAATAGCAGATTTACGGCGACGAAAAGAGCTTTTGATAAGAATATTCCCAATGGAGAAAAATATTTTGCATCTCTCATGACCTAACCGAAGACTGATTTCATTCACCTCGAACTAAGTGATAAGGCATTCGAAATTCGAACTTACAATATTGGAGGAAGTCTTTTTCTCAAAACCACTTAGTGTTTCTTAAAGTTTCTATACCAAGTGTAATTAAAATTATAGGACGTACTACACAGCATGCACGGCCCTTAGCCGTAAGAGACATTTCATTTTCTGGGTGAAATTGAAATATCAAATAATTCTTGCTCGGACACTATGAGAATTCTTCGATTTGGTGCTGGCAGGAACCGATCCCAAGCAACCAGCAAGATCAAATTGCCTTTCATTAATCTGGAAAAGACCAGTCAGGGATTAGTTCCAAATTAGATTAGAAGCTAAGGTATGGTAATTATACACCTGCTTGTTTACCTATGGCTTATCACATAAGTACTCACGGAATTCGCCATGTTTTGGCCACCTATTTTAGTGGCTATAATTCGTGGATCGATGAACTCTGTAGATCACCATTTGGATCCCAAAAAAAAGGAAAATCTTGTAAGTAGAATCAGTATATTTGCATGCCTGAAAATATCCGAAACACAGAACCCTTAGTTGGTTGGCAGGAACTTCATTTATAAACCTAACACTAGAACTACTTATTAGATATTACCAACATAAAGTTGCCATCCAGTTCAGATCTCATTTTGAACAGATGAAATTTTTACACTTAGATTTATCATTGGAAATAGAAGAGAGTTCAACTGGAAGATATGTTTCTCATTTATAGATATTACAAAGGCTTCCGATAGTATAAAACAACCGTTTATACAGTGAAAATGTGAAATTAATTGTTCCTAAGCAATAATATTACTCCAGGTTTTATATGATAAAAGAAATATTTTCTTGGATTTGAATGGAAAATATTCCTTTAAGGAGGGTTGTCCAATTTCAATGACAATTTTAAATATAACATAGGTTACATTCTTCGTTTGTGAAAAACAGAAGTTAACCCAGGCATATCAGTCCAGAGTAATATGAAACTCCAATTCCTCGTAGGTGTGGATGATAATGTAATTATAAAAATAACAGAGATAAGTTAAAAAAAGCGATATGTACATTTATTAAGTATATTGTTACTGTGAACATTTTAAATGTTTTAGAATTTTTTTACATATTTCCTAGATATTAATTAGCTTAGAAGTTTTTAAATATTTTTCAAAAATATATCTCTAGTTTGGAAAGAGCTCAAATAGTTCAGTAGGTAGACTTCCAATTTAAGATGGTTTTAATAGAGGAAAAACATTATTTTATATCAGACTTTTGTGAACACCATTTCACCTTATGTTGATGGTCATGTCTTCCTGTGAAATGTTATTTTTCCATGACCTCCCGCAGTTCTTCCATCCTTTTCTCCTTCATTGTGTGTGATATTCCACAAGGAATGCTTCTTTTTCTCCTACTTTAAAAAAAAACCCAGTCCAGTACTTTTTAACTCTCTCATACCCACTCCAGCATCCAAATTCATAGATTTATTTGTGATGCATAGGAGGCTGACCACATTCTTAGTTTTTTCTCCACGTTATCAAATAAACTTATACTTAATGATCCCACGTTATCGATAAATAGTCTAAAACGAGCCTCATCATGGACTCATGTGTCTTTTCCAATATGGTTTCACTGCTCCACTCCAGGTTTCTCATTACCCACTGGCGTGTTTTGTTTTGCAGGCTTTATTAGCAATCGAAGCCACATTCACCCCAAAGGGTTCATGCCCTTTAGAGGGGTTAAGACACATTGATTGAGGAAATAATTGCGGTGTTCCTGGAAGGAAACATTTGATGGTTATTGGGAATTGGAACGCGTTAGCAGATGAATGGAGAGAAGGAAGTGAGGTATGGGACCTCGGTTTAGGAACAAGGAATGACCGCAGGGAGAAAGCAATTGAGTTCTGCAGGAGACAGGGTTTAATCATAACGAACACTTGGTTTAAACTCCAAAATAGATGCTTGGAAACATGCTTGGAAAATGCCCACGGATTCAGAGGGATGTCAATTAGACTGTATTGTGGATAGGTACAGATTGAGGAACCGCGTGATTGATTTGCATAGTTTCCCGGGAGCGGGTGGGGATTCAGATCATCATTTAGGACTAATGAGTTGTAACATCAGAGTCGAGAAGATAAAGCTGGATAGACAGTTGAGAAAATGGGACGCAGAAGCTTTAACCGAGACAAAAGAAAGGAGTTCTGGGAGGTAGTAGAGGACATTATGAGTGATAATAGGGAGGCGGGTACAATAGAAGAAAAAGAGAGCATATAAAAAAAATTCAAAGCCGCAAACGAAACTATAGGAACAGTAAACGAGAAAAGGTCCAGGAAAACATGAATTACAGACGAAATAACTAGGAAAATAGACTAGAGGAGGAAATGGAAGAATTTTAATGAAGAATTAAGTAGAAGGAGGTACAGAGAGCTAAATAATAATCCGAGGCAGGTTGCAAACTAATTGGACGAAAGTACCGTAGTAGAAGGAGTAGAGCGAGGACATGAAAACACTAATCAAGATGCTGTAGGAAAATTATCCATAGAACCAGAAAATATTCTAGAGATATGTAAATAATACATAGGGGATCTATATGATATAGATAATAGGCTACAAAGTTTAGACTTTATGATATAGTTGGGAATAGCTTAGGACCAGGCATACTTGAATGTTAGATGAAAGGGCATTAAGGCAATTGAAATAAAATAAGGACGTTGGGATAGACAGCGTTCCCGCGGAACTACTTACAAGTTTAGGCGAATGTGGGAGGAAGTTTTCTTTATGAAATAATATGTAGGATTTATGAGAGAGGAATTTGGTCGGAAGATTTGGTCAGATCAATGTAAAAGGCTAGTTAAAACTTTTATTTGGAGTGTAGAATTGCACGTTGCAGAAACATAATCGTTGGAGCAGAATGATGAGCGTTGGTTGGAGGATTTTGAATTCTGAATGTGTATAAGGATTGATAAGGGGAATGGAGAGATAGGAAAACATCCGAGGGAGTTCTGGCCGTAGTTGTCGGCAGACATCCTAACGAAGAGGGAAAGATGGATGCAGAGCAATTAGATTGGCAATGGGTTGGAAGACTGACAGAGGGGAGGAGTTTAGGCAAGCATTTAAGGGATAGGTAAGGATAGGGTGAAATGAAGGGAGGAAAAATGCGTGCAGACTCGAAGAAGGTTTTTTTGTAATTTCGGGTATCAGATTTTATTTGGTTAGGATATGAAAATAGAAATATCACAGAACAGTCAGTGTCTATCCAAAACCTACCTTAAAAGACTACCTAATAATAATAAAACATTGATTTTTGAAGTAAACTCGGGTTTCGGTTTTGCTTGGGACATGTTGGTTCAAATGTACAGAAACTGAACGTTAGGGTATCTTAACCGTTTGCAGGGAATGCTTCAGGCAGTGCGGGTTCGGATTCTTTCAAACCTAAACACGTATTACCAATACAGCTCAAACAAGTAAGGCTTCAACAGCCGAAGATGAGCTGAATAGATAGCATATGAATGACCCATTTAGTGACGCGAAAGGCAATACATTACCTGGAGTGTGAGAGCGGTACATGTAAAGGCATCAGATGGAAGTTTTGTGGGTATGTGGAGCAAATTGCGAGGGATGAAGCGAATATTCTCTTCATGTTAATGTTTACGTGAAAAATTTAAACTCGGTGAGGGCGACTAGATTAGAGAATGTTTAAATGCATGGGACCACGATGGATAACAGTAGCATTGGGTGATTTGTATGAAGTAGTGGGTACAAGAGATACTAAGTAGTAGCTCTAAGAGATTTGCAGAGCCATTTAATGGTCACAGAATGAATGATGATGCTAAACAATTTTGGAACGTATAAAAAATGGGGCTATTTGTTTCGACTGTGTTTTGAGAATAAATTTATACATTATGTACAAGGCTAAGGAGTGATTGAAAGAGCATTATTGATTTAAATAAATATGATGGGAAAGGATGACACTAGGGTGATTAGAGGTTCTGAATACGGAAGAAAAAGTTCCCACTCTTTTTTGGGCCTCCACAAAGGGACAAAGTGGACAACGACGGAATGAAATGCAGATATTTCGTAAAAGTCGACAGGCTGATAGACAAACCCGTATGAATGCATGCATGCTCGAAGATAAGCTGAACTCAAATTAGGTGAAAAGGGAAATAAGTATTGAAAAGGATAGTTGGAGTGGTGAGTCCAATGGAGTATCACGCGGAAAATGTATAGTCGGAAGAAGAAAAGGTGATGTACGATGGAATGAAGAAGTGAAAGATTCCGTGAGTTTAAGAAAGGGACATAAAAGTGGGTGATCGTAGCCGAAGGTGAAGAAAAACAAGATTTTTTAGAGAGAGAGATGGATAAATCCAATGAGTACGGCGAATAAGGGAAAAATACGAATGGAAGAAGCCGACCAAATGGTGGAAGACTTTCAAGGTAATAAAGAACCGTTTTGTAAACGAGAAGTAAGGAAATAGAAAGAAATACGTGGCGTTTAAGGTGGATACATACGGTAGATAAGGTAAGGTAACGAACGAAAGAAAGAAGGTCAGAGGCAATGGAAATGTGAGGCTACCGAATAATGATGAAAATAAAATGGATGGGGTAACAAATAAAGAAGTGCTTCAAAGTAGGGCGGAAAAGAGAAGATTATGGAGGACATCAGTAAGAAGAAGAAGAAAACCAATTAGAAACTCCCTGTAGCACAATAGCTCACTAAAAATCACCATTTATTAAAGGAAGCTAGTGAGGAAAATGTAAAGAGGGAGGCTAAAGATGAACTACGAGAAACAGATGACGTAAAATGTAGGTGCAAGGAGATATTAAGGAAAAAAGAGCTTGACTGTGAACTGAGTGGTTTCGAGAGCTACTACAAACCAACCCTCGGATTGATAATTATCAATCCGAGGGTTGGTTTGTCAATCCTCAACAACATGGATTATAATCCATGTTGGTGAGGAAGGAAGAACGATGAATAGGAATTACGCTGGTATAGCGAGGATAAGCTATCAAATAATTGAACAAATGGAGGATTTGAAATAATTTATGCAGAATGTTTGTGGCTGATGGGTGACTATGTGAATAAATGAAGTGATGAGTGAATGATGGAAAAAAGATTGTTGAATATACAAAAAATAAATTTGTTACCTTCGGTAGATAAAATAGCAATACGTACTGCTCCTCATGTGGCAAAACTTGGATAGGGTGAGTGAAAATGTCAATTAATGCTGTGGGTCTCAAGAGGTGGTTCTTGAGGAGTATTTGGAATCAAAATAGGAAATATAGTTTAGGGAAGTATTGTGTAGTGAAATAATCTTAACTGAATTCACCGTTAATAGACAGCTGTGAAAGTACGGTGCTACGCTCTTTTTTCATTTCCATAGATTGGGTGACAATCAAATCACCAAAAGAATGTCTGAGAAAAGTGAGAATGGTGTGAGAAATGAGCAGGTATTGTAGACTGATTAAGTCATGGGTAAATGTAGTCAAATAAGAATATTATAAAAACCTTATCGTCGAATGCCACTTTAATACGCACTAATAGTCGATGTGTTACAGTTTAGGACGAATACTTCTACTTGCCTTCGCACGTCGTCACCTAAGGAGCACGTCCCCCTTGAATGACTCTCGAATTTTTAAAAACGAACAGAAAAGAGTTAATAGGGACCAAAAATTAGGAACTGGGTCAGAATACATTCCATCTGTTGTGCAAAAAGGGCGTAATTACATTTGAGTGACGACTGACCATACGTCCCGTGTGCCTCTAAAACATAAGAGCACAATGCATGGAAATGATTGAGATGAAAAGTCATGGCAGGAATAAATGCAGAGCAGTTGATGGAAAATTTATTAAAAGAAGATACTTTATTACGAAGCATTGTTTCCGGTTTTTCTTGACATTTTTATCGAGAAAGGGAACGGAATGCATTCATTATTTGGCGCAATGCACTTATCTACATCTAAATCTACCTAATACCCCGCAAGCCGCCGCAAGGGCGTGTGTTAGGTCACCACCCGTAAAAGGGAAAAAATCCGCATCCGAAGTAACGTTCTATTAAACTTTATAATTACTTATATTTCAATTATAATGAGCATTATATCTAACCGCAAACGACTAAGAGAGTAAGCAATAACGAAATGACAATAATTCTTCCCATAAAATTGAGAATATATGCCATGATTACTTACGAGTACAATAGTGCTTATATTTTCGTTTTTCCCGGGATGATCAATAGACATGGCTATGAATAGCTGATGTGAATTAGAATTAATGCAAGTACCTTTTACCTGTAATTAATCAAATGAATGGTGGTAGTTAATAATGGATTGTCATATTTCGTGTTTTACTGAATATTGAGAGAGATACATTCGCTTCCACTAATTCTCTACAGTCTCAGAAGCATTAAAGCTATGAATGACAAGGCGAAATAAATATTGCTTTTCCTTTCTGTAAGATTCCTAAGCAAAGATTCTGGTTTCTTCACTGTCAAACCTTGTAGTACTTATTGTACAGTGTAAGTAATGTAGTCTCAATTATAGACGTAGAAATAGATCATTTCTGGAGGCACTCCATTCCCGTGTGATCAATGAAACATGGGTAATTAGGTGGTTGATACTATATAGTTGGTTAAAAGAGTAAACATGAACAATAGAAGTGCAGTTGCATCATCTTTTTCTAAATGAAGGCCATTATGGAGCTAGAGGTGCTAGGTTGAATGTCTCATCCAGATACGATGCCCCTGCATTAATGTTCCATAAAACTCGATGTGCTTCCCAACCGAAATTAATATACCATTTATAGTATTTCATTAAATTGGGAAACTTTATGTTCCCCTTTATCCTAGTCACGACAACATTTTGGGGCAGTATCCCTTTATTTCTTATAAAAAAACAGAAAATTAAGGAGGAAACTTACTTTTTAGCGTATTATTTTGCAATTTTAGCAATATTTGGTGTAAACTCTCATTTCAAGAAATGATAACGGTATTTAGTTCCTCTTAAGGAGTGGATTGGCTACACAATGTCGCGAAAAAACTTGATGGGAGTAGTTATTTTCTACTGCTTTTTTGGTTATCTGCAAAGTAAGTGGTTTCATGGAATATTAAAATTTGGCGCAACAGTGAATATTTTTACGTATTACTTAATTGCATTGATTCACCGAAATACCGTTAGCCTCTTTGGAATGCATGACGCTTGAGGTATTCTAATACTTAAGGACTTCAAGCCACCAATGTAGTGGGAATCCTGTATTTAAAAAATTTTCAAATTGCATCACCCTAAATGTATCTTTGTGTACCTTTTTTCTAAGCATATATTCGCTATTTTATGACCTACTCTGTCATCTTTCAAAATAAACTACCCATAACACCTGAGAAAATATATTAATAAACGCAAGAAGGTACTTACGCTGCACGCTCTATAGACTTGTAGATATGACCTGATTTAATGTACTTACGACGTGAAAAAGGAATTTAACTGTCCATGGAGCGGACTTTATTACATAGATGGGATCTGGGTCAAAAAAGAACGTGATGAGCAGAATAGGGAAATGCATGCACTGCGTCGAAAGAAGAACACGGAAATATTCATACGTCGTGCCAGGATGGCACAATGAAACTAACCGCACCAAAGGCTATATTCAATCCTCCTTTCCTTTGCCACTGACCAAACGGAATGTGACGCACAGGGCTCGCTCCTTTTTGTTCCCCGAACTGTGTACCGCAATGTTTGGTGAGTGCCCTTCGAGGTGGCAACGCCACTTCTCACTGAAAACCGCAGAGGAGTTGGGAAGAGAGGGAGGGGAGGAGGGAAGATTAATCTCTCATTCGATCGGTGGGGTATAGAGACCGCGTACATCACAATTACCAAGTTATTTTAAACCGAACTCCTTATGCTGGAAATATTTGAGAGCGCAATTTCACAGAGATGAAGATACAATTCAGGCCGAATACCGCTACGGTGGTCTCTCCTTTGCCGTGAATTCGCTCACAAAGAAAACTCCATTATCTCTCGCTCCGAAACTAGTTTATGAAGCGGCACTTGTGCCTTTAACTGAGGCGTCGCCTTCCATCCAAGCAACATCCCCTCCTCCCGTTCTTCCCCTCCCCCTCCGGCCCTTCCTTTCGGCCCTTCCCCTCCGAGGCACTCCCCTCGGCGCGGTGAGTTCCAGATATAATTCGTTTATCGCTCCAAACAGGAAGGCGGTCTCGTTCCCTGCCATTGTTCGTGAGGACGACGGCTCTTCACTCCACTTCGCTGACCGTATTTCTCTTTTGTTTTTGAACTTTAGCCCTCTCTGTGAGGCGTCAATGTTATCCGTCGATTCCTCGGGACGATGACTGACTAATGAAAAATAAAAAAAAAACGCTACTAATTCAGAGTCATCATACGTTTTATACACGTCCACCTTGAGCTTGAAAGTGAGTGCAAGGAAGAGCTTCAGATTGGGGAGAAGTATTGGTTTCGAGGAACTTACATCCAAGTTGAAGTATACTGCCCAGTTCATTTAACAACGTTTGCATTCCCTCGGCAACCGATCTCATATTCAATATGTGCTTGACTTTAATAGTGAGGTAATATTGTTTTGGAAGCCACAAGAGTCAGTGCTGTAGGATTCCTTACGAGCCCTGTTACCAATATCTACGGAACTGGTACGATACGAGTGACGACTAACTGCTGGCATCTCGATCCTAAGAAGAGGTTAAACTCCAATTTGAGGTACTAAAAATATCTTCTTGCCATTTTAGATTTATGTATCCAGCTCTTTGAAAATTTTCTCTTTCTGAGGTATTAAAAACATTCTCGCATTCATGGTTTAGTTTTTAGGTCATCATCAATTAATATGATTCCTTGAATCCAATGAGAGGTGAATTACAATTAAGTCATGGAATTGGTTCCGATGATACGTAATATCATTTCTTCACAAAATGTACTGTTTTCCATACGTTAAAAATGCATATTTTGCCAAAATATTGAACGTTTGAAGTGAAAATGGCATTTCTGATGTTATTGAATGCTGTCAGTATATTTATACAATTATCATGGGATTCAGTCGATGATGCATGACGGCTCTAGGTTACATAGATGTTAATATTCGGTTTGCGTATGCCACGTCATTGTTAAACCTTTTATGAACCAAATTTGAACTTCTTACTGACCAAGAAACGAATTTTATTTAGTTAAATAGGATCACAGTAATTTCTGTTCACTTCATTGAAAGAATAGTAGTGCACGGTATGGGATATGTCCGAGTATGTGTATATATACGAGATCTGCCCAATAAATACGCGAACTGAGGCCATGAAAGCTTTATTTTGCTAAACTTAGTCTACATCGATTTTGTCCCCTTCAAAGGACCCTCCATTCGTTGCTATGCACGTATGTCATCTTCTTTTCCACTTTTTAAAACACCCTTGGAAGTCCTCGGCAGTTAGGCTTTTTAGTTTTCTCGTCGTTTCTTGCTTAATTGTGTCCACATCTTCCCAGTGATGTCCCCTCATCACATTTTTACATTTTAGTAATAGGAAAAAGTCGCAGGGGGCGAGATTGGGTGAATAAGAAGAATGATCAAGGATGGTGATTGAATTTTGCCCGAAACTGGCGAACAATCAATGGTGAATGTGCAAGTGCGTTGTCATGGTGAAGGATCCATCCATCGCCTCGAGTCAAAATTGGTCGCACATGACGCATGCAATTTCTCAAACGCATGTGAATTTTAAGTTAGAAATAAGCATTTACTGTTTCTTCTTCAGGAAGAAATCATGATAAACAACACCTTCGACATAAAATAAAACCAGGAGCATGACTTTGATTTTCGATTCGGCTTCTTCTTGATTTTTTGGTTTAATTGAATCCACTTGAAAACGGATGTTTTATTCAGAGCATTATCGCCGTGAACAGCTGTCAATATTTCAGCAATTCGTTGATACATTTTACTGCACTTCACCAAAAATTGATTCGTTACTCCGTGACTTCGATAATTTCCATTTTCGACAAACAGTTAAAAGAAGAACAACAAAAAATAGCATTACTGGCACCACACGCACAGCCTGATGATCCGCCGACAACAGACAAAATGTGTAATCGGAAGAATGAAAGGTGAAAGCCAATGAAATGAAAAAATAGAATATTGTTTGGTCTAATAATGAGATATAATTGGATAATCGCAGCCACATCCGGAAGTGCGAATGCGAATGGTAGAAACCGCAAATATGAGGGAAGAATTTCAAGGGAATAAGAAACTGTTTTGTAGATGCACACCAAGGGAAAAGCAAGGAAAGGAAAGGAGCAATGGATGAGATGAGATTGAAAATAGATATTGTTATGGATTAATGCGGTGTTGGAGCCCGTCGGAGGTCTGTCAGGAAAGATCGCGAACTTTTTGAATAGAAATTATTTTCACTCACCCCGAAGCTACTCAGCCATATCGCCTTCTCAGAAGCAATTCATATAGAATCAGATATAGAATCAATATTAATGTAGAATAGAGAGCTCCTGCCGTGAAAGGAGCACTCACTGCTTCTTCACGGATCCTCACTGCTTCTTTTGTGCACTGCTCCGCTACCGAGTTTCACTTAATGGTGTCAAGGAACCAAAACGTCCTTTCAGAGCAGATTTCAGTTTGAGGAACATATGGAAGTCTGCTGAAGTCAGGTGGATGGGGAGGTTGGGGATGGCTTCGCATTCTTTAGCAACAACTTCCTTATCAGCAGTTAGGTGTGAGCTGGCACACTGTCCTAATGGGCTATCCCGCGCAGTTGTCACCATGGATCCTCACTGCTTCAAGAAGACGTTTCGTCGTCATCTCCAGGCAATATTGCTTATTCACTAGCTTCGCCTACGGAAGAAACTTTAATGAATGACACCATCAGAATCGAAGAAAACGGCATGGAACGACTAAATTTTACCCAACTTGTCACGTCTTTTTGAATCGCGGTTTATATTTTCCCGGTCCCGTTGCCGGTGATGATATATGTCGTGCAATTTTCCTCGGCTTAAGGGTTTTCCTTGTTCTTTACTCGCTTGTCAATGAGCCTGATTTTGTTCATCTGACAACAGCCGCGGCACAATTTTTTCCGCCATGGGGCGCGTTCTCCAAGTTTTGGTCCAGAATCTCATGGTAACTGTTTTTGAGATGCTGAACTCTCTGGCTACTGTAAATACACCAAAATGATGTCTAAAACCGATGATTCGTTAGCCGTATTAGAAATTTGATTCTTCTTCGAGGGTAGTCTCCCTAAACGGGGACAATTCTCAATGCAACTTCGGCCATCTTTAAAACGTATCCATCTCTTGTCAATTGCAATCATTTCTAAAGATGAAACCACCTCGAATATTACCACCAGCGTTTTATTTATATTCATAAAAGGTTTACCCCAAATAATCTGCTCCTCAAAATCGTTCAATTTTAGCTGGGAGAATATCGCCGGTGGCAAAAAACACCTGCTGAAACAAACAATCTAAACACAACGACGTTAACAGAGAGAAGAATAAATGGCTACCAGTAGATGGTAGAAATGCCTTCGTAATAAATGCCATCGCAGCATTCATTTACAATCGTTTCTTGCCACATACTTGAAAATGTTCGCGATTGACCTCGTATTTTGAGGATAAATCAAGAGCATTGTAGGTTATCAAAGTAATCAAAATGCGTCATGTAAGCGAACGCGTCAACCCTACAAACCCCCCCCCCCGGCAATGAACTCCTCTACGCGTCACTTCTTTCTTAGTGTATTTTTACCTGGACTGACTCTGTATGCTCACCTGATGATGCCACGCAGTGGGAAAACCATGGTCGGCAATTAATATTAATTTTGGACTTGCTGTTTTTCCATTATCTATACAATGGAAAAATTCCTCCGAGTAACGGCATAAACAGCGTCATAAGCAAAATGCGGAAGATCGCAAAAAGGATTTCAGGGAAATGAATATAATTGAAATTGAGATCCTACGAGTATCTATAAGAATAAAAACAGAAAAGCTGCCGCCGAAGATGGTAAAAAAGTGAAATGTTTAAACGTGGATGAAAATTACAACTGATACGGCAATACGATAAAACTGATTTATAAGGATCGATTAATTTTTGTGGGCACACTTGGGTTTACCCAAGAAATGAACCCTGTGATAATTGTAGCTTTAAATTAAGTGAGAGGAATAAGGTGCAAAGTAAATATTACGACATAGTATTTTATAGTGTATAATTCTCGGTAACCTTTTGATTGGACTACTGAAGATAGAAATAGGTCAAATCTGGGATGTGCACTGTGGAGACAGGGTAATGAACTCTAATTACAGTTTCATACAATCTGTTTCTATAAAAGCATATTTTAACGTAATTTTTGACTCCGGTTAATATTTACTCTTGGCATGCTACAGCAAGCAAATAATCTTTATAATTAATAATTCACACAAATGGTATATCGAACTCTGTGCCCAAGAAAAGTGATGTGATACCAAAAATGAAATATGAGCTACATTTTTTAAAATCTAAAATTAAATTTTCTAGATAGCTATCATATGAAATTTAGCTATAATTAGAACTTAATTGTAAATTTAAAAGATGATATCCGACAGAATAAATATTTTCCGTCTGTTTACAAAGCGTGGTTTTGAATGGATATGGCTCCGTTCATTTTTTAAAAATTCAATGAAAGCTCCTTTCCATTTTTATTCATATAAATATTTTAAATTTCTATTCCAAAGTTGAGATACCTTGAGGTAATATCGTTGCCTACTTTGCATGCCAATTTTTCAATCTTAAGGTCGATAGGCATGGGAATCGATTGCCTTCCATTCATCTGTATCCAATTCTAGTATTATTATTCTATAATAACAATTATTTTGTTATTTATTGTGTATTTCCCCGTCAATATTTTCTGTTAGAATTTTTTATTTTTCTCTTCTTTAATTGTTTGATACAAGTTTCGGGTATTCTAATAAGCTCATAATTATCATTTTTTTTATGCTTCACGTGACTGAATTATCATGGTTTTCAAACTGACACGCAGGGAACAAATTTTTTAAAGTGGTGGGAATATCTGGAAAGTCGTTCACAAATTGGATGTTTTTTTATAAAAAATTCTTTTATCTTTTCTTTTAGACCTTGAGTTACAGGGGATGTATGTATCACTAGACGAATTGTTCCATTAGCCTGGCTGTTGTTTTTGTTCCATTAGTATGGCTTTTACATTTTCAGTATTTCGGAACTTTCTTTTCCAGTAACTCTTAAAAATAAACTCTCAACACATGCATGAAATTTTTCATACGGTTGAAGATGATATTCATCTAAGGATCATTCTTTCAATTTTCCCTTATTCATGTTTCTAAGTAATCAATTGTGTGTCCAAGCCATGTAATTCTTCTCGTTATAGAGTTCTATTTTTCTCTTTTATTCCTTAATTTACCTTCATTTATGTTCAATGTACACCACCGTTCCTCAATTTATCTTTGCTTATAATCTCCAGCATTCTCCACTAGCACTATGTTTTAAAGCTTTAAAATTCTTCGCTGGTTCACCTTTCCTGTGCTCCATATCTTTAATCCGTGAAATGCCATGTTCCGTACGAACGTTTTAGCGATCTGCTTCCTTGATTGTATCTTTAGGTTCTTTGAACATAACAGTTGTCTCTTAATCATGGACGCCTTCTTAGCATGAGCGATTCTTCCCTTGACGTTGATCGAACTTCTTCCCTGCCAAGTTATACTAGTACCCAGGTAGACGAAGGATTTCACTCACTCTGTTTTTACCTATCGAAATGTCATATATTTTTTGCTTCTCTTTTCCACATGCAAATATTTGAGTCCTTTTCTTGTTGATCTTCATATAATTCGGAAGTACTTCGTCCATAGCATTCAGAGTTGCTTTCATATACTCTCTACTGCGGTGTCATCTATTAACCGGAGTATTTTGATATATTTGCCATTCACCTTGACTCATAGTTAGAGCTTGTACGAAGTATAACAGTGTGTAATGCTTAGACTCATCGAAAACCTGCCTTAACGCAGAAGACGACTGCGAATAAATGTTTTTATTGATTTGATTAAAAAACAGTTATCGATGAAATTTTAAAAAGTAATACAAAAGAATATGAGATTATTTCAAACCAAGCAAATGGGTTTAAACGTAATTTAGACTCATAAATGTGTTGAAATGATTCCCCCCTTCCCATCATTACAAATGTTCTGGCCATATCTAAATTCACCGCAATAATCAGGGTATAATCTCTCATTTTATTATGATGCTAATCGCCTACCTAATTCTCATAGAGCTTATTTCGACGCGTAAGTGGGCTATGACGGTTGCATTGATATTTGATGGCCCTTGGGAATTATTTTCTAGATAAGGGAATAACTTTCTAAAATATTAGTTATAGCTTTAATGATCCAGGTTTCAGGTTATCTTGGAGTCCTATATAAAACTCCCAATTTTTTGTTCAGTATAGTTGCATTGTGCTACATACCACCAACCTTGAAGGACTCTTAGGGACTGCCTAATAAGTCCTAAGGTTACCAATTAAATTCAGTAATCACTTTTAGGTACTATCATCATCTATCGAATTTCTTTCTAATTAATAGTCAGGTTTGATGAGCTTTTTAGAGTTTTCATATACTATCTCCTTATTTTTTTGGCTCTTAAATGTAAATTAAATCGGCTCTTAACACGTGTAAAACTTACTAGTAGGGTTCATTTATCATGAAGATTTTATAATAAACGGGTGTAAACAATGCCTCGTCAAGGAACCTAAAATTTCGCTTTTTTACGGCAACATTTACTTGGTTTAAAAAGTTTTCCTCCCGAAAAATGTTTAAAAATTATTTAAGATTAAACGAATTATTACAATAATTACTTGAACTGAATGAACAATCCGTAACGCATCATCTTCTTTTAATAGCCTAGACTCCTGTTTTTACACTTTTTACCAATTATTCGAAGTAAACGTAAGTATTTTTCACAATCGTACGTAATATAATTAACTTTACTGATTAAAGTATAATTTGAATTTCTTCTGTTGATACATTAAGTGACCTACTTTTCTGTATTAATAATTTCAATTTCCTTGCACTTTGTTAGTAGACCAACGGAAATATCAAATGTTTCTTAAAAACCGTAGTGTCATTTCCTCCTTTTTTGACAAACGTTCAGTAATTAATCAACCATCCCTTAACCGAATGAAAAATGGCTTGATTGGGAAATTGTTTTAAGACGCTTCAAAAGCGCTGGTTGAAATGTGATTTTGGTATTATAAGGGTGATTAGCTCGTGTTTCTACGTAGGTTGACCCGCAAGTTTATTGTTTTATTTCAGCCCCTAAAGGTAGAAATTACATTTTTCCTTGCAGTATAGTACGAAGTGTATACTGTTTGCATTGTTTAATGAATAGGTTAGAGCAAATTCCATGGTATCCATGATGGTCATTAATTCGAAAATTATTCCAAACGAACGAAAATATCCTTGGCATCTTTTTTGAAAATTTACCGAAATACATCAGACCTAGATATTATTCAAAGTTGCATCTTCTGTCAAGCCTTCGGTCTTTTTTTCACCTCTTCAGCAGTCAAAGGCGGAACCGGTTCGGGATAACGGACACGAACCATGCTGAATAATGTGCGTTCTCTGATTTATTTTTGTAAATTTATATGCATTCAGAGAGGGATACCCTTTCGATCCAAGTCCATTATACAATTTGTGCGTCTGGGGCACCTCTGCATACCAGCCACCGGTTCTAATAAATATTTTAATACTTTCTTCTTATTATTAAAACTGGCTTTCTATTATTTCTTGTGACTAGTCAACTAAATAACTTCAAACACCGTTACACGAATCTTTGGTTAAATTACCCGAATAGTTGCGCGTCGTTAAAGTGAGAGTATTGTAGCTCAGTTTTGCTCAAAGGAAATAAAAACCATCACTTGAGATGAAGAACCAATGATGTTACATTAGTACAACTAAGAGTGATAGTTTCTTAGAAAAAATGACAATCTTATTTTAGTCACAAAGTGAAATACTTATTTATTAGTTATTTGAGTAACAAATCAACAAATGGATAGGGCTAATGATATTAAGTTTAGGTCTAAAGGGTTGAGGACTTGGGGGATGATCAGTTTGGGTACAGGAAGGGTAGAGGTACGCGTGATGCCATAGAAATGATAGGAAGGGTATTAGAAATGAATATGAGAGTGCAATCAGGATGTATAAATTTGTTTCATATTTACGGGACATTGTTTCATAGAGTAAATTGAGCTGAATCAATGTATGTATTATATAAGATAGGAGTACATTTGGAGGGGTAGGCGACCAATTCGCAACCGGTACATGTGTCAAACTGCTCAGGTGCGTGTGACAGATGGAGTCGGAAGGGCGATACTAGTGAGCGGAGTAAGACAGGAATGTCCATTATCACCCATTATTTTCAACTTATGTGTAGAGGAAATAGTAAAATGGCATGTGAAAAAATAGAGATAGGAATGAAAATTAGTGGGTAATTCATACAATGAGTAAGGATTGCAAAAGATCAAGTTTAAGTTGGCCTGCTAGCCAAGGTTAGTCATTGCTGAGCGCATTATAAAATCATTGTGATAGGATTTGGATGAGATCCAATGAAAGCATAACAATTACTATGAGATTTTCGAGAAAAAGGAAAGTGAACTTAAATTTTAACATAGGAAGGTAGAAACTAGAGTAGATAGAACAGCTGACTTTTCTAGGAAGTGTCTTGGACCAAGATGGTCACAGTAGGGGTGATTAAAGAGGAACTACATGAGGTAAAGAAACTTTCACAAGAAAAAGGTAATTTAACTCAGGGACATTAGGTTCGGAGGTTAAGAGAAAAAAGCGAAAACTTCGTGATTGAGCGTGGGTTCGACGGCTCGGAGAATGTTGTTGAAGCAAGGTGATGAGTGAGGACGTAGGTGAGAGAATTTTGATATGCGGTTTTGGAAAACGATGGGAAGGGAAAAATGGACGGATAGGAAATCAAACGGCAAAATACTGGGCATGAAAAGGAAAGAGAAGGCGTTTTTGGGAAAATAAAAAAGGCAGGAAGTAGGAACGCTGTTCATTCCAAATGGCGATGGTGTCAGTCTGTGATATAGGGGAGGAAATCAGGTAAGGGTAGAAGTAGGAAAGGGATAGGCATATTTTACGTAACGAAGGGAAAAACTTGTATAGGGAATTAAACTGCAGTTTATTGCAGTGCGGAATATCAGGCTTTGTCTCGTAAGGTATGTAGGATGGCCGAGATGCCCATCCGAAAACTACCTTAAATGGTTGGCTAACAATTAATTTTAGGACATAATTTGTACATTGAGAAGATTCCATAGCAACTTTAATAAGCGAATGTGATCAACATTTATAGATCATAAAGCGCTGAAAAGTAATGCGCCATATGAAATAACTTATAGTTAATAAAATTAATAATTTAAGTATTCAAAATATTTTTGTTCTTGCTTGATTTCAATAGATATACACGAACTCAGTGAGGGTCCCTTAAAGGGCGTCTTTCCACTAACACCCCAGGCACTCATACCAAAGTGAGGCCCATTTATTACTATCTAATTTTTCACCTAATTTACATATTCATTTCCTGGGTGGAAAGCTTCAAAACATCGATTTTTAAACCGCAGTTTTAAAATTACATTTTAATATTTCCTAAACGGTTTTTCTCCATCAAAAAATTCATAAAATTAATTTTATAAACTTTACCCTTATCAAAAGTAGAAGTAGAGATTTATAAGCTTTTGATTTTAAACTTGAAGTGAAAAAAATGACCCATCGCATGACGAATGATATTGCTATGTCAGGCGTTGAAATTCTAGCGAATGAATGTCGATGGTGATTTCAGTGACTTCATCTCAAGGATGACGTAAGTCATTCATCGATTGTTGCGAGCGGAATAAACGGAGGTGGTGAAGGTTTTGAAATCAGTTTTCCGATAAATTACCTTTTACCAAAAATTCCATTAAATAGCTTGCTCATTAAAAGAGAGTACTTGGAATTAGCCACCGTTTTGATAATTTGGGGGCAAACTGCAACGGAGTAACCAGAAGAGAAAGGTTGATACTAATTGTTGGTAATTGATTTCCGCTTGGCTATGGGTTTAATGGTATTATTTCCGCTGACTTGTCGCACGCTGAGCTTTTGTCTGCCAAAAATTACAATTGGGTGGTGGTTTCTACTCAATCACAGAAGGTGTCGTGTGGAATATTCCGTTTGATGGTGGGACTGCGCATGCGTTTGGCCAAGGGTTGCGGGGAAAGGGGAAAGTTCGATCGGCGGCAGTTGTGAGGGCGGTTCCAAGCAAAGATTAGGTCTCCCCTCTGGATGAGTGGTGCAGAAAGCTGTGCCAGCCTACCACTGTCAATGTGGCCGCTGCATTCATGGGAATATTCCTCGTACGCTGATAATTCTTGTACTTACGACTGCCACACTTAGGAAAGGCTTCGATATCACTGTCCTTAAAATAAATGTCTTCAAACATGCATTTTCTTAGGTGAACCGAGTGTAAATTCCTTTGCTATGCGAGCATTTAAAGTATATTAAACACAGTCAACTTCCAAAAGCAAGGATAGGCCTGTGTGGAAGCTAGTCGGAGCCATCTATATATATTCTTATCATCTTATCAAATTACCTATTCACCCTGAATGGTTTGTAGTAACGTAAATAATACTGTCATATGCAATAGGGCAGGAAAGTAATAAAGCTTAAATGAAAGACGATTTGTGTCACCTGATTTTGCTCCAAAATATGAAGCCTAGGTCAGGTTTGGGTGGCCATTTTCTATGCGTATTACTGCATATTAACAATTACAAAACCTTACCTTCTCAAGCACATGCTTGCATGTGCCTATGTCATTAGTCATTAAGAGTATATATACCATGCGTTAATAAATATTTGAATTTATTTTCACGTACAAAAATATTCTAAATTATCTTTGTTTTGGTGGTGGTTCTATCATGGGGTTAGTGAGTTTGGGAGGGACGAAGTTGCGTTCTATTAGCCGTCTAAGAGCATTGAATGACCTTGAGGTCACAGTGTACATCATTAAGAATGATTTATTGTACATAATATGATAAATAAATATGAATACATAGGAAAATAAGAATCGTGGTATTATATGAAAAGATTGTGGCATTTTATAATTTTTTGAGATAGGCCATTTTTAGATTCCAACCATGGGTATGCACTACCTATTCAGGGCATCTTTTCTCTCTAATTTTATTTACTTAGTAGTCTACCGTTAGAGGTATATTTTCAGAGTGACACAGACTCAACACAGTTACACTCCCAATTGTCGTATAACAAAATACAACCTGGCACCCAATACTGCAATAAACCTTACTTATATTCTGCATACGTACTATCCTTCTCTCTTTATTCCGTTCAAAATGCATATTCTCTTCCTCCCGCTACCTTGATTGCCAAACTTTGACCTCTCTATCATAGTCTTTAACAATTCATTGCCAATAAAAATGATCGGCATTATCTTTTGCTGCATACTTTAGATTTATTATAATAATATAATAATAATTTACGAACCAACTGACTTACTCAATGGTTAATATACGGTTGGACACAATGAAGGCCATTGAAAAAGTGAGAAATGTGGGCGAAAGATGAGCCAAAAACACCTATTGTAATGTTAAATAAAATATCTGAATAAACATATGGAAATATTACAGCTAGCTAGTAGGACAGGAAACGAAGGGGGAGTCGATCCTAGCAACACCGAAGGTTACAGTTGAATCACCAGAGAATACGACTCTGTTTAACAACATTGAGTGTATCCACATTTTATGTACTAAATTGTTGTAATCATGTAAACATGTAATACACGCATTTGAAATTGAATGAGGAAATATAATTTTAATAATACCATTTAATATTTTTGAAGGAAACATTCAATGAGGGGAACATATGTGCCAAACAGGTGGTCTTAAATTTGGAGCAATTAGTACGGTAGTATTTTACAGTAGCATTTACCAGCAACATAAATAAATCTGAAGGCACCCTCTGATATACTTCAAATATCTGAGGTGGCCCGCAGATACATGAAATTAACCGCAAGGAAATTAAAAAATATTGGGTCTCGTTTGTGAAATCAAGAAATAGCCTAGCTGTCATTCTTGACTTAAAAATAGGACGCCTTGTTCTGCAATTTACAAGAACCTACCTAATTAATACCAATCACATTATATGACTTGTCAGAATGTCAGCGAATGCAGTCAAGGTGGAATGTGCAGGCATAAATTTATATATATATATATATATATATATATATATATATATATGTATGTATATATATGTGTATATTATACACACACACACACACACACACACACACACACATATATATATATATATATATATATATATATATATATATATATATATATATATATATATATATATATATACTACCTTGATCAAAAAGTTCCCGGAATTTATTCAGAAAATTAAAAATACAAGTTTATTCATCTAAATCTATATTGTCCCCTTCAAAGTAATCCCCATCGACTGCAACACACTTATGCCAGCGCTTGATCCAATCCTCGAAACATTTTTTATATTCGGTTTTCGGTATGTCCATCAGTGCTTCCTGCGATTTTTCCATTACTTCCTCTCGGCTGCTAAAACGCGTTCCCCGTAATGGTTTTTAACTCAATTGAACAGAAAGAAGTCACAGGGAGCCAAATCAGGTGAATGCGGTGGCTGTTGGATGGTATTTGTTGCATTTTTCGTCAAAAAATTACGAATAATGATAGCACTGTGCGACGATTTCTGGTCTCTTTCGGCGAATTGCTTCACGCAAACGTCTCATAACGCCCAAATAATACTCTTTGTTTACTGTCTGGCCTTCTGGCAAAAATTCATGATGCACTACACCGTTGTAATCCATGAAAACCGTCAGCATTGCCTTCTTTTTTGACTGAAAACGACGTGGTTTTTTTGGTCTCGGCTCATTTGGTGAACGCCATTCACTTGCCTGATGTCTGGATTGCGTGGCGTACTCATAAACCCACGTCTCTTCTCCAGTAATGATCCTTTTGATGAATGTGGGATCGGATTCAGCCTCGCAAATCATGTCTTTTGCGACGTCAACACGGTCTCTTTTTTGCATGAAATTGAGGTCTTTTGGCACCAACTTTGCTGCTACACGACGGAAACCCAAATCATTAACCACAATGTCTTGGGCGGATCCATAGGCAATGTTCAAGTCCTCCGCTATTTCTCTGATGGTTAATTTGCGGTTATTGACCAACATTTCTTTTACTTTATCAATTTTTTCACCGACTTTCGATGTCGATGGTCTGCCACTGCGTTCATCATCTTCGATTGACTCACGACTACTTCTGAACCGCTCGTGCCACTGGTAAACGACCGTTTTTTTTTAGAGAATCGTTGCCGAAACACTTTTCCAACATTTCCAACGTCCGTGCGCCACTAAATCCGTTTTTTACGCAAAATTTAATACAAGTTCGTTGTTGCAAATTTAAATCCATTTCTGCAATTGTAAAAAATCGCCAACACACACAGAGATAGATGTACTCTTGGCTACGTAACTTTTGCAAATGTCAAGTTATGACACTAAGATTTAAAGGGAATATCAACAACAGATGTACCAATTTAACAAAAAAAACAGAACTCAAATCGGAACGATGGGAGCGCCACACGGTGGTTATTCCGGGAACTTTTTGTTCAAGGTAGTATATGTATATATATATTTATATATGGGTCTCAATGTCGTTCACTAATTATGGAGGGTTGAAGTGGATAGGTGTGGATTTTTTTCATGCGGGATAGTGGGATATGTTGTTCATCCGCATATATTTTGTCATATTCCGCCTGTGTTTTGAGTGTTCAGGTCCTGATGATCACTTTGTGGGTCGTGGGACACCTGGATCGTGGATGTTGTGATATCAGTGGATCAATTAATTATTATCTGTGTCGCTTGGAACTATTTCCATATACTCCCTCTCATTCCTATCCAACTCCGCTCCGCTCTGGCCTCCTTTCTCCCTTTCTCCTCCACACCCCCTTCTTTCACCCCTTCCCCACCACCTATTCGCCCCTTCCCCCGTCCCCATCTCCCTTTCCCCCTCCACAACGCCTTCTTTCACCCCTCTCCCACCACCTGTTCTCCCCTTCCCTCGTCCCATTCTCTCTCTCTCCCACATACCTCTCGCCAGTCAGTCGTAACTAATCTTCCGAGGAAGACGGAGTTCGATTCCGTCGATATCATCAAGAAATAACGTGTGAGTGTTCCTTTTATGTGTTCTCATGCTGTGTTGCTGTCTTTTTTATATACACTTCCGTGTTACTTCGAAGAAATCATCTATATAAATACATATAAATAAATATTTTGTATATATATATATATATATCCGCAAACACGGTTACCCAGAAAAGCTCCTACAGGATAAAATCTACCGCTCCACCCGACCACACACACCACAGAATAACAGCCCCACATCTGACGCTGGACTCAACCTTTGCACAACCTATTTCCCCGGATCCCACAGGCTGAAAACCCTTCTCAAAGAACTTTATCCTATATTACATGACATTAACGTGACCACATCCTTACTGCCCCAATACCCCTCTGTCGCTTACAGACGACCAGCCAATCTCAGAAACCTTCTGAGATCCACCAACCCTTTGACACCCCGCCCTGACAAATTTCCACATATTTCCCCTACCTACAATCGCCCCCGATGTAAAACATGTCTGCTAATCAGATCTGCTCCCCTCTCCCCACATCCCCTCATTGTCCCTTCACCCCGTTCCCACGCTAATTGCCTCTCAAAAAATATTATCTATTTTTTGTCGTGCAAACAATGCACCTCATTCTACATAGGCCAATGCATTACCCCCTTATCCATCCGAATGAACAATCACCGCTACTCATGTAATTCTGCTTCACTCTCTTCTCTTCCTATCCTTTTACACGCAAGTTCACACAACCTATCATTTGACGAATGCTTTTCCCTAACAGTTCTAGAATCCCTACCCGATTCAGCCACCAACATAGAGGTGAGAACTCGCGAATCCGCATACATCCTATATTTCCGATCCTTTAAATTTACCACCCTTAACCGCCATCTTTAATTTCCTTCCCAACAGTCCCTAAACCTTCCACCCCCCTCCCCTCCCCAGGCACTCTTCCCTCAAAACCTCTCAGTCTGACCTGAAGAAGGCCTCGGAGTAGGCCGAAAGCTCAAATCATCTACAGTGTGAGTGTCCTTTTACGTGTTATCTGTTTTATTCTGTGTTCTATTGTGTCGTCCAAAAGTTATATTGCTCTCGTGAGTACTCTCGCATCATATATATATATATAATAACCATAAACCATAAACACAGTAATCAACCCGAAGGTCGGTTTAGTAGGTGATGGTAGAGCTCACCCATGTACCAAGCCCGACGATGTGTGAATATTCACACATTAGAGTAGGGGGGCCAGTTCCTTTCCCTGTGCCGGTTATGGTTTCCCAGGAAGACCTGGTACCCGAAAAATCAACTAGCTTGGGTGGAGCTGCAGGTGCCCAGAGTGCCTTGCCCGGGAATCGAACCCGGGACCCTCCGGTCAGTAGTCCAACGCTCTACCCACTAGACCACCGCGACCCACTTATATATATAAATATGAAAAAGCATATATCTTTATCTCTTCAAATTGATGCTTGCACATCCCACCTTTACTGTATTCGCTGACTTTCCGACCAGGCATGCACATGTCATATTATGTTATTGGTATTTTTTGGGTAGTCTCTCGTAAATTACGAAACAAACGTCGTATTTTTAAGTCAAAAATGATTGCTAGGCTATTTATTGATTTCACAAACTTGTTATTCATTATTTTTATGCTAATGTTATTAAAAAGATCCATTTTTTGACAATTCAAAGATGAATGAGGCATTCTTCGGGAAAATATTCCGAATTAATGGAATAACGTGTGAACTTCCAAGCGCTATTGAAGTGAATAATATTGGCTGATAGATTTCCAATGAAATTACGCACAAATAATTATTATCAAAGTTAAATAAAACAATAATAGGGAGAACTCTCCAATATATTGGGCATTTATAGCGCAACAATCGCTTTATGAATAAAAATCCACATTAATCAATCCGTTGGTTGGTTTGATAAACTCAGTTCGGACCCTGGTTAACCGCCATTGACTGAGACCGCGGAAACGGGTGACGGTATTTAATTTCTACGTGTACAATTTAAACGCGTTATTAAAATAACCTAAATGCATTCTCATCAGGCTGAATCGTGATTTACTATTGAGGAGTAATGAAGGGTAGATTGTACTTTACAACCCGAAAGTATATTCATTAATTCCACGCTATGTTACTTGTAATGGTGTGCATAATTACGACAACATTTACTCTATCAATACTCATTCACACCAAAAACATTGGAAATAAATGAGTGTATCATACATGATAGGCCGATGAATTGAATCTATTGACTTATCGTTTCTCCGTCTTGGTGCTCATTTATGTTGATATACGGGGTGAGTTCAACTTATAACACCTTTTTTCTGACAAACTACTTACACTAGAGCGTTGAAACTAAGGTCACTTCTCAGTAGAATCTCCATGTTACCTGAAAAGTTTTTCATTAAATCGGCTCCATTGCTCCATCAGAGTCAAGGACGCTTCTATACGGGTCTCTATTGCCCACTGGAAAAAACCAGCTGGTCCATGGCCTAGGCTTCTTCAGTTTGTTCTCACACGACGTTTGACATTGAACTGTCGCATCCACGTACGAATACATTTATTTACATCCATAGCACCGTTACCGCATGTCTCATTTAATTAACAAAGACTTTCAATGTGTAAAAAGGCGCAATGAAAAAAAGGAAGACACCCTTTTCTTGTCCACTAAATGATGCTATTTCAAGGACTGAAAAGGTTTTTCACCCTCGCGGCAAACACACTCTAAGCTACAGTTATATGTTATATTATATATAAGACATTAAATAATAATTAGCCTTGAAAATCTCCGAATAGTTGTTGAATAGAATCAATTGTAAAGTATTTTATTGTATGAACTATTAAAATAAACATTTGAAGTGTACGCATATTTAAGTAAAACTGTTTATTTTCTTGATATCGAAATCAACTGGAGCGCTTCCAATTTTATCTGATGAACGATGCCGATGATGCGATATTACGATAGGTCAACTGAATAGGGCTATGAGTCGAGGATGTACGGTTCCAGCACTGATTATGCCTCTGGACACGCTCAGTGTCACCGGAATCTGTGTGATTTCCTGTCGTTCTGATATTTTCAGCGCACCTAGAATAGAAATGGTGCCATCCCACTCCTCCATGGTGAGCGAATATTGCTGAGAGGGGAACGAGTTCTATCCTCTATGCATACATTCAAATAAATTCATGTAAGCTTTTTTCCATACAAGTACGATATAGTCGTACGTGAATACAAATATATTTGGACGTGGTAGGCTCCCTCTCTGGGGAAACGGCTACCACATCCAGATATATTTGTGTGGGCTTATATGCGAATACTTACATACAGGACAATTGTTGCTTCAAAATTGAAACAAAGTCACAGTAAAACCCCTTGGCATTATCCTCATAGATGAAACATATAAAAATACCAGACATTCAGCACGGACACGAGAAATCTTGCTACGTTATTTAAAAGAGAAATTGTTCCACTAATACCTTGAAGGTAATCCGTAGGTCTTTTCATGTATTGTTTGAACCTAATGAAAACTAAAGCGGAAGGCAAAAAGAGGTAGGTAATCCGGCAACTCCTTTAGTTTAGAGCAAACAAATCCGCTGGTTCAAAAGAGGATGCTCACTATAAGACTTCTTCCAAGACTTAAATTTCTTCCTTTTTTATCCTCGTCTTGCTAGTCTATCTTCAAAGGTGTTGCCTCCTGGGATTGGAAAATAGCGGGCATTAAATCTAGCTTTAGGTTTATACACTTCGCCCTTTTCTCTTTCAGGATGGAAAAATGAGGTTGCATAGGTAAGTCTGTTACAAAACTAAAACTGCTCAGTTTTAGGCTTGTGTAATTAGCCAAACGGCATACCAAATTGTTGATCCCTTCCGAAGAATACGATTGCTAGTCCATCGTATTTTGTAGAAGCAATGATCATTTTGTAACTATGCAAAATTATCATTTCTCACTTTCACATTTGAATAAGGACTCCTTCCCACAGGCCATTTCTTCATATTGGAGGTTAGGTAATACATGTAGTGGCAGATACTGACCCACATCTGAAAAATATCGGTATACGAAGCAAGTTGGAATCGCAAAACTATTTTTTCATGCACCTAGTTCTGCGTTCCGATTTGGCGTCACCGTATACTCTGCTTTCATGGCTGCGGAAGTCCTGGAAGGCCATGACCCGTGGCCTATGTGTTTTGATGGGAGATGACTGAATGATAGAAAGCGCACGTCGGTTTTCGCTCGCCGCAAGAGTTAAGAGACAGGAAACTTCTGTGGCTTTGCAATCTGCGGCGGCGATCTACGTCCTGATTGGCTGCGCTATCTGCGGTCTTGTGAAAACGGATGAATGAAAACGTAGCATAACTCCATCAACTTCGTGTCTACAATACAAAGAAGTGAGATCTTACGTTATCGTGATGGAAAAGGGCTTTTGTTGGAAAACAGTTGGCTTCTTTCTTGCTGATTGGCGTTCAAACTGTCCCATAACGATGCATAGTATTCACCTGTAATACGCACAGGTGACCATAACCTTCCTAACCGTAGTAATAGTATTTGCATTTTCGGTACTAGTACCCCACGCAGTGTGACGATGTATCCATTTTTAGTCCACTGTGATGAACGGCATCTAGTGTCCAGCGGATTTTGGTGAAATAGCTGGAACATGTCATACAATTTCATTATTGGTCAACTGAGCAATCGCGGCAAATCCGAATATTATGTAGCCATTCACTCAAACGGTAGTCAACTGAAAATCAATCACCTGCCATGTCACACAGTCTGCGCGAAAGGTGGTAACACTGTTGTTACGTATCGATACTGCCATCGCTATGGCCGGAGAACTTCATAGTGACAACTCACAGGCGCACGAAGTTGTTGGTTTATGTGTGCGTGGACTGGTCTAGTGTGTTCGTTCGTTAGGTTTTCATTTGACTACCACTAATACCTACGCTGTTACCAATCTCGGGTACCTTCACTCTTTTATGGACCATCACTATAAATAGGATTTCATGAATAACATCTACAGAATTGGTCTCAATAGCTCATCCAGAAGGTTCAAAATAACTTGTCCCAATTTAGCTGTTTCGACAAACATGAAACCATATATTAGCCATTGTAATGGAATATTCAGCTTCATCTTAAGGTTATTAATGCTTCTCATGAGATAATTATTCTTTAGTAAAATAACATATAAAACATGTCTGAAAAAATCCCGATGTAAAACATGTCTGCTGATCAGATTTGCTCCCCTCTCCCCCGTTTCCACGCTAATTTCCACGCAAAAAACGTTATCTCTTGTCATGCAAACAATGCACTTCATTTTGCATAGGCGAATGCATTACCCCCTAATCCATTCGAATGAATAATCACCCCTACTCCTGTAATTCTGCCTCACTTTCATCTCTTCCTATCCCTTCGCACGCAATTTCTTACAACCTTTCATTCGACGAACGTTTTTCCCTAACAATCCTAGAATCCCTACCCGATTCAGCCACCAACATATAGGTGACAACTCGCGAATCCGCATATATCCTAGCTTTCTTATCTTTTAAAATTCCCACCCTTAACTGTCATCTTTAATCCACCTCCAGGCATTCCCTGCACCTTCCCCCCTTTTTTCCCCTTCCCAGACACCATTCTTCCCCAAGACCTTTCAGTCTGACCAGAAGAAGGCCTCGGAGTACGCCGAAAGCTTAAACAATCTACCATGTGAGTGTCCTTTTACGTGTTATCTATTTTATTCTGTGTTCTATTGTGCCGTCCAATTGTTATATTGCTCTAGTGAGTGCTTCCACATCATCTATATATAGTATATATACACATTCAAACACGAAATCCCGCCATACGGTGAACATATATTCATTCACATATATATAGATATAAGGAAAGGGGAAAGGAATACACATAAAGGACGAACACAGGAGAGGTGAGGAGGGCGGATTTGAGCAGATCACAAATGTAAAAATATTATCCTCGACCGGGACTTGAACACCGGATCTCTCCACTTGCCAGGCGGATGCTTTAACTACCTGAGCTATCGAGAAAACCCGCAAAAACATTTGTGATCTGCTCAAATCCCCCTTCCCCACCTCTCCTGTGTTCGTCCTACATGTGAGTTCCTTTCCCCTTTCCTGATATCTATTTCTAAGTGAATGAATGTTTGTTCGTTGTATGGTGGGATTTCGTCTTTGAATGTGTATTTGGCCAATGTGACTTGTCTCTTCTTCTGGCTATGCGTGCCATGAAATGAACCGTTCCCATCCTATATTATATCGTGTGAATGCTTTTCTACTATCCTTTCCCCTTCTTGTGTGTCGTCTATTTCTCCTTTGGTGGGTGAAACAGCTCCCCAACGCCATCTCTTGGCCAATATAATTGGAGCAAATGGGCGCTTTATAAGATCGCAGATGTCAGTGTAAATTAGTTTTTCTCGAAAGCTCAGGTGGTTAGATCATCCGCCCTGGAAGTGGAGAGATCCGGTGTTCAAGTCCCGGTCGAGGAAAATATTTTTACATTTGTCATCTGCTCAAATCCTTCTTCCCCACCTCTACTGTGTTCGTCCTTTATGTGTGTTCCTTTCCCCTTTCCTTATATCCATATATTCATTCACATTCTTCTCATTCATTCATTCACATAGAAATAGATATAAGGAATATATATATACATATATATACGTATATATATATATATATATATATATATATATATATATATATATATACGTAAAACTTAAACGGAGTAGCGAGGTAGCGCTAGCGAACAAAAACAGAGATAAACTTGCAAATGGAGCACACACGTATTCCGAATTATTGGTGGCCAAACCACCTTTTTTACGAAGAGAAGGAACTAATGAGAAGGTTTGAAGAGGAGAGGACTAGGACGGTGGATGGAATGGGAAGGCGGGGAAAAGTTTGGGAGAGGAAGAGTTGGGAGGGGAAGGTTTGAAAGTGTGGGATTGACATGGAAAGTTTTCGGAGTGGAGGGGGGAGGAAAATATCTGGTGTTTGGGGTAATCATTGCCTGATAATAGTCCCTGGCTTATTCCAGGAATACAGGAGCCAGATTGTTCCTTACCTATTGTTTTTAGTTTGAACAGAGGATCGGAGGGTGTGAGGGATGCTAGAATGGAGAAATAATAGCATTTATCAAGGGAGTGTTATGTTCGTATGCCTGCTTTGGGATTAAGAGCATCCCAATCGGGGAAGACTTCTTGCATGAGGCACAGTGGTTATTGATCCTAATATTTAAAGGTGTAGTACACTGTCCAATATAGAAGGCAGGGCAAAGATGGCTTTTCAGAAGGTAAACCTCATTACTGGAGGTCCTATGAGGAGTAGGGAATTGGTGGGAGAGATTTAAAAGGGGATGGGATTCGGGTTCTGAAAATACAACATACTATATTTTGCATCTTGACTTATTTTAGGGCATCGGATTGGCTTTGGGACGGGGCGGGGATTGAGTTGAATGGTTAGTTTGAGGAAATCTGAAAAGTTACCGGGGCGTTTAAGTAACGGAGGTGCACTTGTGAAAAAGGTTGGTGGTGAAGTTGCTGTTATTGAGGATAGGGTAGAGGTTTCTTTAGGTTGGATCTCAGAAACTCTATTCCGGGAAAGAAGATGCTACAAATTGAAAGATGTTGAGTTTCTGTGGTAGAGAAAAGTTTGGGAGCGTAAGAATATCTTCCAATTCTTTTGATAGGGAGGGAATCAGAATAACCTCGTTGGAGGAGGGAATGATGTAGTTTTTAGAGGAATTTATCCAGGGAGTCGGGGTGATGGCAGATTCTGTGCCTTCTTAAGGAAAGGGAATAAGGTATGGATCATTTGGTGTGATATGGGTGGACAACTTTATAATGTAAGAGTTGCTGTTTTGTAATGTGTATTAATGATACGTTTACATCTAGGAAGGTGATTTGGGAGGAGGAAACGGTAGAAGAAACGGTTATTAATGTTTTATACAAACCGATTAATTGCGTACAATACCGTTTTCACAATAGTTTAATTTTACCTCCCAAGTGTATTTAACCATTGTTTATTAATCTGCGAGTGGAAATCGCTCGGGATATTTTCGCTATCACAATTATAATTGGTCGCCTATTCTGCCGTTTTTCCGAAAAGACCCCGCTGCGAGTAGCTTTTGGGTATGGCTCCTAGATTTCCGCGGTTTTGTTTCAGTGATTTCATATACTTGTAGTTGATAGGATTAGTTGAAAAAATTGCCAGGCCAATCTAATATGACTTCTCCTGGAAGATTTAATGGAGAACAATTAAAGTAATATTAATTAATTGCATTGATTTGGAGGCTTGTGTGGTGAAGTGACTAAAGAATTTGTGCTTGGCGGTCCTTTAGAAAACAAAACTTGACTCACCGATATAATAAAGCTTGAAGAGAGGTTAAAAAGTTAAAAAAAATGTCAGTTGCAAAAATAACTTCCTGCGAATGGAATAATGTTATTTCATAATTAATTTCTGGCAGTACGTATATTAATCTAGTTAAATGCCGTTTCCGTGGTTCGATTTTTGACGTCCTTAACTTGAAACCTTAGTTCTATACGCATTACTAACCTAATTTAATGTTGAAAAAAGCTGCTTATAATTTTAAGACATCTAGTTTTGACTACTAGAACTGTTAGACCTTATAGAACCATGCCACGCTACTTCCAATCGAGGTTGCGTTTTGATTTCTTCGATTTAATATTTACCTATTGTTACTAAAATATTGCTAGAGAGAATGTTTCCGCTTGTTCAAAAATTAACACAATATATTTATCTCAGAGAAAACATACAAAAACGCTGAATTATAACAATAATAATCATAAAAAATATAACTCTAATGAGTGTGAAATAATACTCATAATCTTTCTTGCAATATATCTTCAGGAAAAATTTAAACAAATATTCGTGCGACGACTCATTTGGAGTTTAATCTTAGAAAAAAATAGATTATGGAGCAATGACGTCAAATTCTTTTAATTTGTTTTATAAATATATCGTTGTTAAGTCTCGTTTTTGGTTCATTTTTTACATCGTCAATGTATTTTACTTTCATTATAATTTTTTTAAGTAGGGTTAAAGTAATGCTAATAGGACATTTATCTCAAAGCTTAAGGCCCAGAAATCGACGTCAGTATTATGTTCTATGATTCTGTGATTAATTTAGTATGACGGGTTTAGTCAAATAAAAAATACATATCATGCATTAGTTGTCTAAATGTCATCTGTATCTTTTGCAGCACACAATTAGGAAACTTAAGGGCATAGATTTAAACTTTTAAGTAAAATTTTCGTTGTCAAACATCAAACATTGAACAGCGGAAAGAGCATTTTACAATTTAATGGGTATTATATTATCGGAATTTAGCATGAACCATCTTTTTTCCACTTGATACCCTTGAGTATACCGTTTTAAGCTTTGGTAAAGGCGTTGTGTCATATAAGAGGGAACGTTTTATAACTTCTCTCAATTGGCTTTACTATTATTTGCAAATATTTCCTCACTTAGTACTTTTAAAACACCTCAATTTTTTCATCGATGTTAATTTAAAACATGATTGTTGCTTGGATAATTTGACGATGAACATGATAATCACGATTAGATCTACTTTTTTGCATTTTGAAACAAAAGGGAAGCAAAGTTTGCAGAAATAAAGAAATGTTAACTAAGTGTAACAACCATAAATACGTCCAATAATTTGAGCCTTTAAATGCGTGAACTCATATTGCGATCAGGGTAAAAGTTGACGTGGAAACTGAAAGAATTGAGAAAATAGTCACAGGGATTTCTATTGGCGACACGCTCCGCGTTCAGATCGATCACCCCTCCGCCTATCTGACCGATGACCGATCCCCACGCCGAATGTTTCCCTTGGAATGGTGTAGAGGGGCTGTCCTCGTTCGTTCCGCGGAGCACATGGAACTCGTCGCGCGGGCTGAGCCGAAAGTGGGTGCGCTCCGCGACGCCGCCTTCTGTGAGTGTGCACAAACGAAGGTGATCCCAGAAGTACCCGACCTAACAAAGAAAAAAACAGAATTTTTGGAAAAAAATGTATTTATTTTCAACATAATTTCCTTTTAGCTCTGTACAATTTTCCCACGGATGTTCAATAAGTTTTATACCCTTTTTGTAATAAGAACTGTCTTGCTCCTGAAAATAGCCATTGACTGCCGACATCACTTCTTCACGGTTGAAAAATCTTTGTCTACCAGTCAGCCATTTTTTCAAGTTTGTGAACATAAAATAATCCTAGGGGGGCTATATCTGACGAATAAGCTGCATGAGGTAGCAATTCACACTTTAATGTATTAATTTTAGCCATTTCAATATCGGATTTGTTAGCTGTCTTAATGAAACAACGCTTTTTTATTAGCCAAATGCAGCCACTTTTGCTTGATTTCTTCACTCAAACGTTGCAATAAGTTCACATTAATCTCGCCATTGATAGTTATTCCTTTTTCAAGATGGTCAATGAAAATTATTCCACTCGCATCCTAAAAAACCGACGCCATGACCTTGGCTACAGATGAAATGTTCTTCGCCTTTTTGGAGCCATTATACGCCCTTTTGAATATATTATTTTTATTTTGTCTCGAATGTGAAGCAATAGACCCATGTTTCATCCATGGCTATGAAAAGGTGCAAAAATTTGTTGTAGTTAAACTTAATTAAACACTCAATTGGAATATCTTCACGACAGTGGTTTTGCTCAAGTGTGAGCAAACGCGGCACCCATCTTACCCACAGCTTTCTCTTTTACAAAGTTTCAGTTAATATGCGATTTACTGCACTTTTTGAAATGCCTACTATGCCTGCTAGCTCGTGCACTTTCAGTCGACGATCATCCAGTATCACTTTGTGGATTTTCTTCCCCGTTTTTCGAGTCGCCACCTCATTTGGTCGATCAATGCAATGCTCATCTTGACAGCTCGTACGACATTGTAAACGCAGGAGCACTCACCCAGAGTAGAATCCAATTCTACTTTTATATTGGTTGGACTGAGACCTCTCAAATTAAAGTATTGTATCAAATAATGATGACCAATTATCTCCATTTTCACAAATTCACTTAAAACGTTCCCTATTGATGACTGCCAAACAAATACTAAACAACGTGGCGTCTTCAAACTTGAAGCATATGCTTTATAGATTGCATACTTTCCAAATGAGCGTTATATTTCAAACAACTCGTTAGTTCAAGCCGGATTCTTCTGAGACCACCCTTGTATTTATCCATAATATGTGTACATCACCCAATATTTTGGCTATTAAACTTGTTTCTTTTTGTAGGTGATATGTATGAGTCGAAAGTACCGTGATGCAGGTGCAATTCCAAAGTCAAGTTAAAAGAAGAGCAATGAGGTCGACAGCCACCCTTGGATCAGGACGTACAACAGCTCCCCTGGAAGCTATTTGGATAGCATAATGCTCTCCTATCTAGCGATAAATCGCAGCAAGTGAAAGAAAATCGATAAAAGCGGGGAAATGATTCAACCTTATCATTACAAACTCGCAAATTGGGAAATTTAGAGTGATACTTCATTTCAGCACGTGCAAAATGAGTAAACTCAACCCACATGAGGGAAACTGCACTTCTTTTTTAACAAACGAAATAGATTTTTTTAGCCTATAATAAAGAAGCACTACGAAACCTTAGTACAATAGTTTTATAATAAATAATCAATATTTTATCATGAATACCAATGTAAGCCAATCTCAGAACCCTCGTCATTCAGTTTTAACGTACCAATACTGATACGCCAAGTTAAATATTTGAAAATTTGAAAAAAGGACAATTAAACTTTTTTTGCCTAGCTAACTAATATATAGGATGCACTCAATCATTCAGGGCGACACCGGAATTTATACTTCCGAGGGTAGATTAACTGCTTTCTAATTCAGCAAAATTATAAGCATTTCCCAAAATTTCCTTCAGAAACCAATAGCCGTCCGTATCTTATCAATGCTTACCTAAATCCTTCTTTTTCCCTTTGGACTGGCTCTGAGTCAATTTGCCTAGAAAAAATGATTACTATAAGAATTATATGTTTACAAGTTTCTTTACTGTTTGGTTATTCATTATTTACAGTTTTTATGTGATAATGGACAACTTTAGCTCACTGAATCAATCGGTTAACCATATCTGTCTCGCAGCAAACGTTTCCGGGGAGCGACCAATTGTTTCGCAGCAGCCTCTGGCCTTCAAATCTGGAAATTCCCACTCCCGACAGTTCTAGCCAGATTCAAGACAATCCATTGCTACGAAATTTTACCCCACACGAAGTTAATGCGAGTAAGTTAGCTTTCTCGTCGGTAGATCAAGTTTCACGAAGAAAAGGCAACAATAATCGACCCCTTTCCCTTTTTTATTCGCCCAATGAAAGGATTATTCAAAGATGCCCAGGTGTCGTTCCCCGCCGCTTAAGACTGTTCCACACCTTTTGTTTTCTCTGAATGACCGATCAATGCGACGCCATCCCATAGGGTATGGGGGACGTCCGTTAGTGAGGTGGGGAGAAAGATGAGCACGGATCCTAGAATGAGTTTGTTTAGTCTCCGCGATATTTGATCTAGCAAGGTGTTGTGAGTGTTGTGTAAGCGGTGAGGATCAGATGATACACGTCTCGGCTCTCAGGAGAAGGGAATTCTGGATCTTATTAACGGTGTTCTCCTTCCCCTTCCTTCTCAAACTTAGCTCGACGTACGAAACATCACAATAGAACTATATACATGTATATAGGTTATGCTTGTTAATTTTTAATCCATAAATCCATCCGGCTACACCATAAAAAACCATAAACACAGTAACCAACCCGAAGGTCGGTTTAGTAGGTGATGGTAGAGCTCACCCATGTACAAAGCCCGACGGCGTGTGAATATTCACACATCAGGGTAGGGGGGCCAGTTCCTTTCCCTGTGCCGGTTATGGTTTCCCAGGAAGACCTGGTACCCGATAAATCAACTAGCTTGGGTGGAGCTGCAGGTGCCCAAAGTACCTTGCCCGGGAATCGAACCCGGGACCCTCCGGTCAGTAGTCCAACGCTCTACCCACTAGACCACCGCGACCTCCGGCTACACATACAAGCGTTTTTCAGCATAACTAATTTTTTCATTCAAAGATTATCGCTCACCGTTGAATATCTTTTCTGATAAATCAAATGGTTATATCTATTTGATGACTTCTTACCTAATGATGACGCCTGAGCGTTGAAACTAGTAGTACCAAAATAAAGAACAGTGGAAAAATGCATTGTGTTCTTCATTTAATCAAATCGTTCTAATTTGAATTATGTATCAAAGAATAGTAAAAATATCTTCAGGAATCCTTATTCACGATTTTTGCACTGTAACAAAATTATCCCAATATAATACTACTCTGGACTATTACTGCACTGCAACTAAAAAGCAGCGTAAATATTTAAGTAAAGAATTTTTTCAATCGGGAACATTATTTCTCAGAATTAACTCCTTTCTCACCACACTTGTTGAAGTAATACGAAATATATAATATAATTTAACATGACAAATGTGCTGGTTTATAATCAGGCTAAGTTAACACTCGATTTGTTCAGGTTTCCTTCTACTTTCACACATTTTTTGTATCCCATACAGAGGTAGGAATGCGTGGGAATCTGAAAAGTTTCTGACCTAGAATTTCAGAAAAAATGTTTTGTATCTTTGTAAGATCGGAAACTATTCAGACCACCCTTGCATATACTTTACGTGGCTAACATTTACAATTGCATCTAAAGGTTCAAGTATTAAAAAGTTCATTTTTCGACGCACGCCCCAAACAACTTTCGGCGCCTAAACCGTTGATAAATTCTTGATCGTAGCATACGATGTATAGGGTGAGACAGAATAGACTTCCTGACTTGACGGGTAAATTGTAAAAAACCAACAAGATAATCAAAAGAGGTTTTTTTATGAAAACTAGTTCATTCAATGCCATTTTTTCATTATGTTTTGAAAATTATTCCATCCAGGTGACTAAGACTTGGTGAGCGATGCGCACGTTGAGTCGTTCAAAAAATGTTCGAAAACTCTTCTCAGAGTATCTTGCGTTATTCCAGCGATGGCATCTGTAATTGCCTCTTTAAGAGCTTTCAAGGTCCTTGGTCGAACTTGGTAAATCTCAGCTTTAAGATATTCCCAAGGAAAAAATTATAGGGCCTCAAATCCGGGGAGCGAGTGGGTCATGGAACATCCCCTCGTAAGGAGATCAGGCGGCCGGGAAATTGTTCTTGGAGGATTTGGCGTAAACGACGGTCAGTAAGAGCCATGGTACCATTCTGTTGAAACCAAAAGGTCTTTGTGTCATATTCCTCACCATACTCTCCATTTTGGGGAGTAAAGAGTTCTCCGGTATCTCACAATAGCGCACAGAGCTCACAGCAACAATTGAACCTCGAAATTCAAAAAAGTAAGGCCCAATAATGCCTATGGAGGACACAGCGCACCAAACTGTCACTTTGCGGCTATGAAGAGGTCTCGGATGAAGTTTACGTGGGTTGTCAGTTGCCCAGTAATGAAAATTTCACTTATTTAGCGAGCGGAAGAGGTGAAAATGCGCTACATCACTAAACCACAGAATAGTGTCGGGTTGCACAGAGGTTAAGATTGTATTGCCAGACTCTGTTTGTTTTACCCAGTCTTCTGAACTCAATTCTTGAACAACCATCATCTTGCAGGGTTGTAAGTGAAGGTTAGAGTGTTAAATTCGCCTTACCGTTCCCGGCGAAATTCCAAGAATAGCAGCATGTTTCCGCGCAGAGCGCGATGGAAACGGACGTTCAATGGACGCTCTCACTGCCACGATGTTTTCAAATGTCCGCACACTTTTAGGTCGCCCAGCTGGTTCAGGGTCCTGTCATCCGTACACTAGTAATTCATTTCCTGATGATTTTAGCATCAGGAACCCTGTCATGACGATTCAAACCTAACCACTTACAAAAAGCCCTCTGCGTCGCACCGCACCATCATTGTTTTTAATGATCATTTCTACGACTTAGCCACGATGCTCGGCAAACCACAGCATGGTGACAATTGAAAATTACGTATAGAGTATAATCACAATTTTGGATAAAGACTAAAAATTTATTTTAAAACATTGAACAGTGTTCTCTCTAGAACCTACTATTGAAAATTTTGCTAATATTTGGACAATAGGTCCAACGGATCAGGTGGGAAATGTTCTGCGGTATAAATAAAGAAAAATATTTAGCCTGGGTTGCCAAAAATTCAGTATTTCATGTAGTGTACCAATAAAAGTAATGATTTACGAAATAGCAATTATGTTAATTCATTTCACTAAGATTATTGAGATGAATCTGGCATCCGGGGACGGAGAGAATTTTGGTAGCCTTCAGCCATAGGGCATTATGCGGAATGATGTTATTTATTTCTAAAAACATCAGTTTATTTAAGGTAGCGTCAAATTTTTGTGCTAAACGAATATAAAAATAACATTATTCAAAAACGTGAGATTTAATTCTCTTGAGGATGAGAAATCAATGTGACGCACACTTTGGAGGTTCAAAAGGGGATACGCATACAAATGCTAGATTAGATGAACAATATTTAAGAATCAGTCTGTTTAAATCGAAGAAAGACTCATTAGTTGTTTACTACGCAAAATAGGAGTGGCAACTAATAAAATAATTTATTATCATAAACGGGTCAGAATATTTCTGCGAGAATGCAAAATATGTCGTAAAAGTAGGACTGGGGAGTGGGATCTCCAGCGATGCGCACACAAATGTGAGATGTTTTACAGTGAATAAACCATTCCCCTAGACCTGGTTTTGTACCAATATTCCTCAATATTTGGCCAAATGGAATAAGAAGTCAATCTATCGAGACTTCCATTTAACACCTGAATGCTAAATAAATTGGCCGAATGAATAGTATGAAATAAGTTAAGGCTAGGTAGCTTAAGGTTCCGAATGAAGTAGCTCCAGATTTCTCTGAAACGTAACTGGCAGAACTATTTAAGCAGAAATCGAACATTACAATTCCAATTTAGACGAATGATTTTTCTAATGTGAAAATAATCGCGATTGAACCTGAATCCATCGGACGAAATTCTTCAAATTATTCAAAATCAAGTAAACGTGCACTTGATTTCATTTTACTATACTTGATATTCGTGTGTGTAAACTCAGATTTCAACCATCCATATGTACTCGTGACAGCGTGCAGAGTAAAATATGGATAGTTTTTTTCTGTACTAATGCTGCAAATAAATTTAGAAAGTTTGAACACAAAGAAAGTGTTTGGGAATGGGATTCCAACTCCAAGACGCAATTCATTGATACACTACGGCTCGAATGTATTTTCGTTCAAAATTCAGCCTTTAGTATTGATTTATTAGCTTTGAACCAGGATATGTTCGAGGGTGTTCTCGACGGCAGATCCAGGGTGGACCACGGAGCATCGTATTTCTCTCATTCCCGGATAAATTATTCTTAATAATAGCCTTAGTCAGTTTCTTTTTCTACGTGTCGCATTCCGTCTTTTTAAGTTTTACTTTACTGAAGTGTATTGAGCAAGCACTTAGAGTTGAGCACGCAATCCGTCGGATTTGACGTTAACCTGCCGACCCCTCGGAGCCTTTAGTTAAGAGTAGACTAATGCCGCCACCGGGTTTCTCTCCACCCTTCATCCTTTACTGTTCATCCCTTATGGCGCAAATGACCTCAGCTGTCGGTCGCCTCCCACCAAAACTGTTACTACCACTCTTGGTTAATATTAAATGGTTGCCAGTCATGTCTAGACGGTATTTTTGCTAAAAAATAAAGGAGAAAAAGACAACTACATTAAAAATCGTCTAATAAAATACTTATAGCTTTCTAAATTACGTAGAGATGTAAAAGCAAAGCATTACCTTCAATGTTTCCTAGCCTTGGAATACCATACATAAGTACTCGAGTATAGGCTGATCCCATGTATGGGTCGATTCCCGAATTAAGACTGAACATTTTCGTTTCCTTACATTTTTGTGCATAAGTGGAACCTATTTATTTTAATAATTATCAAATGTTGAGAGTTAATTTTTGTGAAATAATTACAATTATTACTTGTGATATTTTGCTAAATCTATGTTCTCAAATAATGATGACTGAAGGAAAAATATAATTTAGCTATTTAAACGGTAGTTGCCAAGTTGTAAATATTCAATAATTGGTTTAATATATCAACAATGCGGGCCGCGGTGGTCTAGTGGGTAGAGCGTTGGACTACTGACCGGAGGGTCCCGGGTTCGATTCCCGGGCAAGGCACTTTGGGCACCTACAGCTCCACCCAAGCTAGTTGATTTTTCGGGTACCAGATCTTCCTGGGAAACCATAACCGGCACCGGGAAAGGAACTGGCCCCCCTACCCTGATGTGTGAATATTCACACGCCGTTGGGCTTGGTACACGGGTGAGCTCTATCATCACCTACTAAACCGACCCTCGGGTTGATTACTGTGTTTATGGTTTTTTTATATCAACAATTTCGTTCTTTATCGTCGAAAAAGATTTCTAGTGCGTTCCGAAATTCATCTCAAAGGCCAAGTTTACTACCAAATTACAATTGTTATACAATTACTATTACAATTGTTATTACCACTCTACTGCAGTACGTAGGTAGCAGTTTTTGACGAAAGAAAAGTCATAACTGTGACATTATAATTACACGGTGGCAAGTGGCCGTGAATAACGAAAGAAGATCTTGAAGAATTTTAACACACATATGAAACTACACCTTGTTTTATCCCACAGTAAAAATATCACTCGTGTATAGGTCGATTGTTGATATTTTCATTGAAATTTTCTATTTACTGGCCAATCTATACACGAGTACACACAGTATTTTTATGTTACAAAAATATCGAGAAAATTTCCGATGCGTAACAAAAATGCGACAAGGTTAGAGCAAGATATGGAGATTCTCGATTTTATCGCAACCTCCGCGCGCATCGGATTCTAATGCGTCTAATGGTATAATTACAAAGTATACAGGTATTTTCATACACAGTTTAAAGGTTACTGAAATACCTCTACTTCCAAAAAGGCAAACCTCTAAGAGGAAACAAAGCAATCGCGGAACAAAGACTTGATAAAATCAGTATATCAGTATATTTTCGCTTATTAGATAAATATGCAGCATTTTTCAATGCTTTCAAGGACCTCTATCCTTCACTTGATTTCCATTACTTTACTTGTCCACAGAAGCAGGTAATTAATTGAAATTAAATATCCATCCAATGGCTTTTTTTAAGGGGAACAAAATTGTGACTAGCGTGATTTTAGCGATCTGGACCAATGTAATCTGCGAATGGTTGTAGTGATTAGGCTCACCAGCGAAGTATTTCCCACTGGTGATGACCTTTAAGAGATATTAATTACATGTTTTTATAATAATTATCGAAAGTGTGCTGCGATACTTTCATCCATATTGTGGCTATATCAAGGCTAGAAGTCAATCTATTTTGCGTTTTGTAGCGGAAACTATAAAGAGAACACCAACCGAGCCGATTGCTCGAGGCAAACTCAATGTGGCTCCACCGAGAACACAAACAAACTCGAAAACTTCCAACACTTCCTGCGAAACCTGAAACGGAAAAGGAAATGCTCAGTTGGAAGAGGGTGGCTGTTAGAACTATATTTCAAATGTGCGGAGGCCTGTGTCTGGGATTGGAGGAGATACGAAAGGAGGAAATTTTTCCGACGCCACAAATGCCTAAGGTGTGCAACATGGTCGACGTATTATATAATTACTACCTTAATACGCAAACAACATCCATATAAATTATTGATAAAAGTAAAAGAAAGATATATTTAGATCTAAGGATATATTGCATTCACTATCACAACCATCCTTTTGGCGGTCCAACAACATCTTTGGTCTTCCTTTCCCCAATAATTTCCTCTTGGTCTTCTCATTTTGTATCTATATCCTCCCATTTCATAAAAAGAGACGTTTCAGACGTGATATGGTGGAATATCATGATTAATAAAAATTGAAAATTTTCCATAAAAGAAAATTTTAATACGACCAATTTCGATGTAACTACATCATCTTCTGGTGACAGTCATAACTCAGCGTCTAGTATATTTGCTGAAAAGCTTGTAAGGGGGGGTTGGTGTGTAGTGGAAAATGGAAGATAGAGGGAGGGGAGGTGGAAGGACGCGTGAGTGACGAGGTGCAGGGGAGGAGAAAGGGGTGGGTCCGAAGACACAAAAAAGTCAGAAGAAAACCTCGTGGCTGGATGGAGTGGGCGTCTCGTTGATCCCTCAGAGAGGTGCCATAGTCCTAGGGCCGTGGAGAAAGGGGATGAGATCAGGGTTTTCCCCCGGTCGTTGACTGGGCGCAAAGTATCGAAGCGCAAAGAGGTGTGAAAAGGGGTAAAGATTTGGGATCACTGTCTATTATGGTTCCAAGGGGGAAACGGTGGGAAAGCCCCAGTGAGGGTTTAGGGAGGGGTGGAGTATGCTATGCACTTGCAACGTCACGAGAGGGTGGGGGGGTTGTAGGGTGGGAGTCGTCCCGCAGCGTTGAGCCTTCCCACATCGTCCGTGAAGAAAGACGTTTGGGGAACACAAGGCTTCCCGTCATCTTCGGGGAAACGTGGTCAACGGTTGCACAGGGGGATGGGGGAAATTCCAATAGTAAAGACAAGGGATCACTGGTCACACTGGTTAATTTTCGAAGTCTTCGTTCCAACTGTTCAATGCCATTTTTATCTCTGTCAACTCAACTTCTCTGTAGTTTCCACTCACATAGACGTCATCTTCTTCCTTTTAGGTACATACCTACGACCACTTTATCTTTTCCCTGCCTGGGCTTTCTCTCTTTCACGTAAATCATCATGAAGTTCCAAGGCAAAGGTTTTTTCTTCTTTCCTCAGATTCTTCCACGCTTCCTCTGGTATTTTCATCTTTAAATTTTCCTTTGCTTCATCTTGCACATACACCTGTTGTTTTCTCCTTTTTATCGTTAACCATATCAGTAATTCATCACATCATAAATGAATCGAATGCATCATTGCTGCTGACAGAATTATTTTAACTGATTCAATTATTTCAGATGATTTCAGCATTACTGTTTCGGAATATTCCGATATTAACGCTTCAAATTCGCACTCTTAAAAAAATATATGATACATTAAAAAAATGCATGAATATTTAATGATGTAGAAAAATAGTTGTTCCTACCTCTCCCCTCTCACCATTTGGCTCCAGATACTCTCCTCTCCTGTCTTCTTCTCGAATCTCCCACATTCAGGTGTTGCATTAATTTCGTATGCCTCCCTACTTCGTGACCTCTTCCTCTAATTCCTACTCCCTCCCTTTTGCATAAAATAATTCACTTCGTCTTGTCATGCCAGGACTTCATCTAAGAGAATTGCTTATTGCTGCCATGGTACATATTATGATTGCCATGAAATATAATAATAGAGAGTTAGCGTTGAAACAGAATTCGAAACTTTTCAATAAAACTTTTCTTTTGTGGCATTTTTGGTTTGTAAGGATTCAAATACCAGCTGAATAAAATATTTTTATGACAGAGTAACAGCAGCTGCTTTTCAAGCTTACCTATTCCCTACCTTAAACCTTTTGTTAAATTCCTCCAAGATTTTGCTGATTTATTCCTCAAAATGTATTTCTGTTGCATTTATATATCTATACAGAAAATTTAAGATATCTTATATGGATATGGCGTTTTATTCCACATACAGTTACATTTTTGTTCCATATCCTCATCTCTTGAATGAACGGAATTTCTAAAGATCTCTTATCGGAGTAATTTTATCCACAAGCATCCTCTGCTAGCGACTATTTTTTCACAAAAAAGACTATAATTCCACGGTAGCTTTTAATTTATTTATTTACGATGGACATGGGAAATGTTTTGCCTATTCCAAATTTATTCAATTGTATTCCTAATAATAATTTTCTAAATATACTCTGAGAAAAATGAAGATATATTTTTTGTGCATGGTCTATCCAACAAAATAAGTAGAATAAATCGGGGGAAAAATTATTGCTGGTCACAGTATAAATTACTAAAACGTTTCAAAACAGCAGCCTTGTGCATCAACACACCGAGGTCAGCGCCTCTGTCACGCCTCTGGTACCCTTCCTGGAAGGCGTCGACGGGAATCTCGTTCAGGCACTTCGTCATGGCCTCTTTGACATAATCCAGTGGTCCAAACTGGTACTCAAAGGGGTTATACCTGGGTGGTACTTAAAGGTCCATGTCACGTCACCAGTAACCACCTTTTCTAAAACGATGCGGGTAGCTATCACAGTGTCCCAAGTGTACCAAGGCGAAATTGTCACCTTGTCTTCCGACAGCACCTTTGGAGCCGTCTTGGCACACCTTTCTCTTGGCTAAATAAATAAAGTAAGAATGCAATCCACTGTGGTTTCCTAAATACTGCACTCTTCTGCTAACATCCTGACACTTGGGGCTCAATCATAATTAAGCATGTCTCACTTTTGGCACATTTTCATCACACCCTTATGTTGATGGATGTCCAGAGCATTCCTCATCGTCAACCTCCTCGTTAACCTCCCAGAACATCCTGTGCAAGCAGAAAACCATCTCTTGAGACATTTCTCCATCTCCATTAGAATCCTTGGTCATGGTCTCCGAATCCGATTTCCCGAGTTTAACATACATCTACATCTACATAAATACTCTGCGAGCCACCAAAAAGGTGTGTGTCAGGGGGTGCAGCACCATGAGGGAAGGGTAAGGGTTGAGGGGGTTGGGAGTTAGGTGAGGAAAGGTGGGGGGAACCTGTAAGAAAAAAAATATATATATATTTCCATATATATATATACACACATATACACATACATATATATACATACATACATACATACACACATGTATACACATCCTCGCGAAGTCCCTAACCTGTACGTTAATACTTATTGTAATGAACTAAGTCCTGGGGAATTTCGGCTACAAGCATTCTGGTCCCTTATCGTTCTTGGAAAAAATGACATTTTAAACCTGTCAGTCTTGCAGTCTATCTCTCTAGTCTTATATTCGTGATCCCTTCGACCGTAATACGTTGGGGTTCGTATTATATCCTTGATGTCATCGGAAAAGGGCCCATCTTTAAATGTTTTTAATAAGTTTAATCTATATTGGAAACGCCGCTGTGTAAGATAATCTCAACCTAAATTATCTAGCAAAGTGGATACGCTGCTGAGTTGGTCATAACAATGTTTGACAAATCTAGCCCCCCTCCGCTGAACTCAATCTAATTCCGAAACCAAATTTATGTTATGAGGATCCCATATACTGGCAGTATACTCTAGGTGGCCTGACCAAGGCAAGGAAACATCGTTCTTTCACTTTTTCATCGCATTTACCTAGCACTCTTTTCACAAATCCCAATTTTTTATTAGCACGACCGCATATTTCTCGTATGTGTTTTCCCCAGGACAGATCGTGAGTAATTGTTACACCCAAGTATTTAAAGGAATCTACCCTCACGATATTGGTTTGTTTCACTTTGTAACCATAAGGGAGGGAATTACTCTTTTCCCAAAAATGTATTACTACGCATTTTTTAAAATTCAATTCCAATTGCCATGTATCGCACCAATTTTTAATTGCATCTAGGTCGTTGGCTAACACGACTCTGTCTTCGTGACTTCTGATGTCCCCATAAATTACTGCATCATCGGCGAAAAGACGGAGCTTGCTATAAACTACGGCACTGAGGTCATTTATGTAAATAAGGAAAAGGAGGGGACCTATGACACTTCCATGTGGTACACCCGACGTGACCTTGACAGTATCGGATGATACACCGTCCAGGACGACTGTTTGGACACGATCCCTTAAAAATTGTTTAATCCAGTTAATAATACTTTCGTGTATTCCATAGGTTTCCAATATCGCCAGTAATTTGCAATGAGGGACTTTATCGAAAGCTTTCTTAAAATCTAGGAATATTGCATCAACTGGAATATTACTTTCACCGGAGGAACATCATGTACAAAAAGTGCGAGTTGAGTTTCGCAGGATCTACCCTTACGGAAGCCGTGTTGGTTATTAATTAATAAATTCTGGCTATCGAGGTGCCTCATCATGGATATAACAATGATGTGTTCAAGAATCTTACAGGAAATGGAGGTCAGCGATATTGGCCTATAATTACTGGGGTCCTCCCTGTCTCCGTTTTTAAATATGGGTGTTACCGAAGCTACCTTCCAGCCATTTGGCACGCTTTCTTCTGCTAATGATTTCTTAAATATTATATCTAGATATGGGGCAATTTCAGCCGGCAGTTCTTTATACACGCGCGTCGGTATCTCATCAGGTCCCGGTGATTTGTTGAGGTCTATGTTTTTAAGGAGTAATTCTATTCC
>CM073779.1:90948536-90995622 GCA_037158775.1 Hetaerina titia | reverse complement strand
ATTGTTACACCCAAGTATTTAAAGGAATCTACCCTCACGATATTGGTTTGTTTCACTTTGTAACCATAAGGGAGGGAATTACTCTTTTCCCAAAAATGTATTACTACGCATTTTTTAAAATTCAATTCCAATTGCCATGTATCGCACCAATTTTTAATTGCATCTAGGTCGTTGGCTAACACGACTCTGTCTTCGTGACTTCTGATGTCCCCATAAATTACTGCATCATCGGCGAAAAGACGGAGCTTGCTATAAACTACGGCACTGAGGTCATTTATGTAAATAAGGAAAAGGAGGGGACCTATGACACTTCCATGTGGTACACCCGACGTGACCTTGACAGTATCGGATGATACACCGTCCAGGACGACGACTGTTTGGACACGATCCCTTAAAAATTGTTTAATCCAGTTAATAATACTTTCGTGTATTCCATAGGTTTCCAATATCGCCAGTAATTTGCAATGAGGGACTTTATCGAAAGCTTTCTTAAAATCTAGGAATATTGCATCAACTGGAATATTACTTTCACCGGAGGAACATCATGTACAAAAAGTGCGAGTTGAGTTTCGCAGGATCTACCCTTACGGAAGCCGTGTTGGTTATTAATTAATAAATTCTGGCTATCGAGGTGCCTCATCATGGATATAACAATGATGTGTTCAAGAATCTTACAGGAAATGGAGGGTCAGCGATATTGGCCTATAATTACTGGGGGTCCTCCCTGTCTCCCGTTTTTAATATGGGTGTTACCGAAGCTACCTTCCAGCCATTTGGCACGCTTTCTCTTCTGCTAATGATTTCTTAAATATTATATCTAGATATGGGGCAATTTCAGCCGGCAGTCTCTTTATACACGCGCGTCGCGGTATTCTCATCAGGTCCCGGTGATTTGTTGAGGTTCTATGCTTTTTTAAGGAGTAATTCTATTTCCGCGGGCTGGCAAATTATTGATTGCTTCCATTGACTGCTGAAATATTTTCGGAAGGTTCTCGGGTGTTATTTTTGTGTTGAGGATATGTTGAAGCAACCCTCTGAAAGAATGAGGTTAATATGTTGTGGCTTTATCTTAACTACTCGTTACTTGTATCCCCCCTTTTCGGCATTCAGATGAGTGTTACGGTGTGGACCTTTTTTCCCTGAACATAACATTTGACGCATGTTATTGCTCTATAGGAAGTGGCATGGTGGAATTGTGACGCGATCCTCCAACAGGGATTCAGTCTGACAGAAATCCGCCGGGCTCTAAACGGCCCTAAGACAGCTGATGAGGGTCGTATTGCTTTTCCAAGCCCTCTCAAAATTTTTTTCCGCCACAAATCGTCCCCATTCCAGTCGTCCGCTTTGCCAGGAAAATTCGTTTAACTTACTTTTTGGGGCAGACCCTTTTATTAAGCAATTTCTTATGTATTTATACAATGATCAGGGAAATTAGAAAAAAATTCCTGGCAGTGAGGAGAAGAACTTTTTTGTGTGAGGTCAACGGGCTCTCTCTAAGGAAGATCAATAACCTTTGCATTTGCACCTTTTTTGGACAGCTACAATTGCCATAAGGGCATCAGGCAGCACGTTCTTTTGAGAATTTTAATGAAAGAGCAACTTTATGTATTATGTGTTTATCATGACAAAGGCCTTAAAGAAATGCAGCAAATCTTGAATAATTACCCTCACCAACACCCCTTCCTCAAAACCTTTTTCCTTTTTCACCCTCAAAATTGGATGTATACTAATGCACATGAACATTCACTTACACCTACATGGTAAGTTTTTCATTTGTTGATGACACATGGGCGTTGAAGCAGATGTTTAAGGGATACATAAATGTGCCCGCCGTATTGGTTTGTCATCAATTTAATAATAGTTATATTTTCTCTCACACCTAACCTGAAACAGTGCAGGAGAGATGTTTGCTATAATTGATGGTAATGCAGGAATTTTTTAACCAATATTAACATACGTGTGATAACTCAAACACGAATATTTCGCTAACAAGATAATCATTATAAGCAAGTAAAATTATGATTATTTCTTTTCAACGAAGACTGTCTTCTCAAAAACAGGTGACTAAAACACTGTTTGGGTACTTTTTAACATAAATATTGACATAGGAGCACCTCTATAATCACCCTTTAAGAAGATTGGATCATATATGAACGTTACCGAGAGCAGAGGTCATTTGCGATCGAAGGGTGCCTGTCTGTTGATAGGGGTAGGATTTTTTTAGGAAAAGGAGGAAGGGTGAAGGAAACCCAGTGTCGGCATTACCTTACTCTTAGCGAAAGGTGTCAAGGGTCCACATTTTCAAGTTTTCACAGTGAGTAGCCCGTCCGTCGGATGGGCTACTCACTTGAGCGCTCTCCAGAAAGCGCTCCAAGTAGACGTCGGAGTACCACTGAAAAATCCGGTCACCACCGGGGTGGAACCAAGTACATTAGTCACCGCACCATCCCGATCCCTATTGTCTCCTTCGTTCATTTATTAATAACTAGTGATGAAATGTATTACCCAGTCATGTAACACGCATGCATTCGTAGTTCGTAAATTCATATGATATCGGTATAGGTTTTAAATACGCTGAGGGTCTTATTAACTTTTTGAACGTTCTCTCAAAATTGTATATGACTCGTTCTGAGGCGCAAATTTTTAAAATATGCTATTCCGTTGGCTATTTTCCCCCTCAAATCAATTAATATTAATGTAATAAAGGTGAGTTGCTGCTTAAATTTGGAGCTCTATTAAAGCTGTTGTGTAATTCTGCACATGATAACAATTTTCATTGGAACGACATGTATTTATGGACGAGTAATCCATAACTTTATAGTGGTACGCGTAAAATGTTGGATTTTCGGCGTCAATTTTAATAAATTCTAAAACAGAAGTTTTGTTTTATTATCTTCATTTAATAGAGGATACATGAGACTACTAGTGGAGAAAATTTTATCAAAAGACTCTGAACTCGGCGTTTTGAAGCAACCTATTTAAGCCGTTGAAAAGCTAAAAAGCCAATTTTTGCCAATATATGTAACGAATTTTCATTACAATTTGCTGGAATTGTTTCCCTAATTTCTCCAACTCCGTAACTGTACCTACCTTATTGATCTCTTTCCTCGAGTAGGGGAACTTGTTTACTTGTATATCCAAACCGGTACTCGGTGATGGACCCGACATCCTGAGGAAGAATTATCTTTCATGGACCACATAAGTCTCTCAATTATAATAGTTTACCTGAGATTACGAGATCGAGAGAGGCTGCTACTTTGAATGAGGTTATAGAGGACACAGAGTTATTTCAAGATAACACTCCGGCCAACTAATATTTTTCCATTTCCTTTGTAAAAACATTTGCTGACGGTATTGTTATATTTTGTCGCCACTTGTGAGGTATTCAAAAATCTGGACAAGGCTAAAAATAAATATTTTTTACTTTTAAACTTTTCTATTGGAAATAATACTGAAAGATCACTCTATTTAATGACGCCCACTGATCCTTTTTGTTCATCTTCAGTCTGGGCGCAGTGATCACGACCTCAGTTCAGAAAACCGAAGGCTCATATCCAGAGGTTCTGGAACTTTTTTTTCGCAGCAAATCTCCTTCCTTCCCCCTTCCTTACCAATCTTAATTTGTCCTTTTATGTGTTCCCTGCCTCTCCCATTGCCCTATATCCTTAAGAAATGTTTTCGTCTATAATCGGATTTTCGTGCATGGATGTACATGGATATGTATGCGTGCATATAGCACTTTTAATTTTTTGAGAGCTAAGTTCCACCGCAGGAATTGACGGGACTTCCTCGTGTAAATCTTGAAGACAAAAGAATCTTCAAAATCAATATCTCGTAGACTATACGTCCACAAAAATTGTTAACTAATGCTTGATATGAAATATCTGGAGCATCGACGATAAATTTTTGGCATGATTTTTGGCTTTATCCTATTAATAACGAAGTTGATTTGCTTGAAATTCAATTCAGAATCCAAATTAGAATTTTAACGTGGTTGAAATTTGAACGTACAACATTTCCTCCGTTTTCTGTCTGTCATATTCAACGGCTTGGAAACTCTTTCCTCGCAAAATCTTATCATGCATATGTAACTTAAACTTAATGTTCAGAATATTAAAATCATTGTACCCCTTTGATAACAAATTATGTATGTTGCAGTTAATAATCATCTTTATTACCAATAAAAATGCTTCCTCTATCCGTTTATAATAATTTTTGACATTACAAAATTTTTTTGCATATGTATGTAATAATCTTATTCTTGGACTTCTACCTTGCACAGAATTAAATTTACCGTTAATGAATCTAATTTAAAAGTAAAATGACGTCCCACAACCGCCTTTTTGGTTAAAATTACTTTCCAAGAAGCATTTATTTAGGATTAATTCTTTTTTAATAAAAAAATCATTAAATCATCCAAAATGCCTAGGGGAATTCAAGAACTCGCTTAATTGATTAATCATTCTACCCTAATAAAAGCTCACTTTTATTAGGTAGACGGTAAATAAAATTTTCAGTTAATTTATGGTCGTCAATTGTTCCATTACATTTGTCCACTTGATAGCAAAAAGCTTTTTAGTACAAATTATATTGATAGGTTCCGTAACTGAAAATTACACAATTATTTCCTAATTGATGTTTAATTATATTTAGATAATTATGTCATAACTGAATATATTTTATGCTCTCTGATAAACTCAATAGCGGAAATGGAATGTCACACACAGATATGGATTTATTTATACCGCGCACAATCTTGTCCCGAACAAGAGAACGCTACAGCCCAAACCTTGCAAAATACTCATAAATGACTACTACTAAATCGACATTGGCCTAATTAACCATTTCAAGCTCCCCTATACTGATACATGGAAAAGAAAAATAGGCAGATGCAGACATTCTATTTTGAAGTCCCTATAATGAGTTGTATTCTTGTAAACTCGTGCAGATTGCCTTTGACTTTCTTCACCATTTTGATTTGTTATTTTGCAAAGAGAAGTTGTGTGAAAAGAGGGGGAAGACCTCCCTTTGCAACACACCTTCAGCAGTAATAGCCTAATCTACTAACCCTTAACCGAGTTCTCTTTACGGGTCAAGTAAAAATTATCTTAGTTCTGCTCCTTCAAAAATATACTGCTTCGGGAAATTTCATTGCACAATACCCGAGATGTTCAAGCACAGACGACATACTACTAATGGAAGTTTCTCTAGTATTTTTTACTCTGCAGTTGCGATATCTGACCCTCCAGATCATACTCCTATCACACAGGCACACGCGGCTTATGCACTCTCACGAGAAATCTTCCCTCAGAAGTTCGAATGGGAGGTTAATATACGTCAGGGATATTGTACTCGAGGAGCCTTATCACGTATGCTATTAAATCGATATAAGTGAAAAGGAAGGGCTGGTGAGTTACCACTTCTCAGAGTTTTAACCCTGTGATGCCTTCCCCACCCCTGAGCTAAAGTCGCCAGTGGAATTTTTATCACGGCAGCAGTGAAAAGCGTTTTGCTGTACTTAGCAGCCTAATCTCCTCTTTTGCTCAATTAAATGAGGGTTTCTACCTCCTCCCTTATGATGCTGACGCCCTATTGGTTGGTAAAAGCTACTCGCCAAGTCACAGTTCCTTAGCAGGATCATCATTGCAATTATCAACATTTTGCAAACCCCGTGGACTAATTTGATGGCTCATATCTCCGCCAAATGTAAGCAGTACTGCGAGTATTCGCGTAAGATGTATAGTGGCTAATGGTACAATGTCTCTCAGGCTCTCATAATATTTATCATAAAATTCCGGTTGTATTAGATTAACGTAAAATTGTGAAGCAGATATGGTTCAAAAGCTTTGGAAGGAGGTAATTTGCGTCGAGGCAAGTAATAAAAATCGCACTCCGAATCAAAAGATATTTATTACCTATTTTTAGATTCAAATATATTAGATTATTAAAGACACAAAAGGCTTTAATAAATAAAATAGAAATTCATCGTGCCACTTGGTTCGTATTCTTGTATGCGTAAAAATATTTCAGTAGTTAAAAAAGTCTACATTCTCACTTTTATATCTCATCTTTGTAGTTATAGAAGCAACCCTCTGGTATTACAGAAATTGAGACACAAGATTAGGGCAGTTCATGGCCAAAGCTTGTGGAAAACTCAGAGCTCTTGAAGGTTTTCCTTGTCATTGGTAATTCGGAGGGCGGCATGACTCAATCTGCTGCATAATGAAGACAGTGCAGCTTATCGACCCTCCGCCCTAATTGGCACGTGATCACCTCCTGTAATACCCCCAGGGGGTCAAGCAGTGACTGCGCCCTGCACTCACGGTCATCAAGTCTCTGTTCTGCAGTTGCGAAACGCCTTTGAATTATTCCGGTGGACGGTGAGGAGAAAATGGGAAGTCAACTTTCAGTTGGAGCAGCAGAAGACTCTCTTGAGAGTCTTGAAAGTGCTCTCAAGTTTTTACCTTTCAAATTCTAACGCTCATAAGGAAAGTTACACGCACTATACATCTCCGCACATGACATCAATACACATCGCTGGAGACAGGATCAAATTCACTACCTTCGCCTTATCCTATGAGCGCGTTTTATGCACCGGACTTCACGTTTCGGCGATCACGAACGGGCTTTTCATGCGTACTAAATGAGAATGTACTAAATTGGACGGCGCATGTGACGACCTTGCTTACATCAAAGTACCATAAAGCAATTGATTCAGTGCCATTTTGGCCCTGGAATTATGCATAATTTTAAAAACAATTTTCTTTTCACTGAGAACTGGAATATCATACACATTTGTCGGGCAAAATGGGAATTTCTAACGTAATGAATGATAAAATTGTCCAATGACGTAGCAATAAACTGTGGATTTGATTGACAAGCTAATACAAAAATAGAATCAGAGGAAAATGGAAATTAATTACCCGGAAAAAATACCCATTTAATTGATAAAAAATAAAAATTCAACATAATTTACTATTCTTTGCTGTAAATACGCAAATTAAAAGCCGATACACAACTTGAAAGTATTACCGCATGGCTCTCAATTCTTTGAGAGTCTTTTTGAATTTATAACAAATCATAACTTTCATCACCTCAGCCGTAGTGCCATTGAAGAAAATTTGTTTTGTACACTCTCCCACGGTATCAAAAAGGCGACTACTAAGCGCTCCAGATGAGGAAGGCAACGGGAAACCACCTCAATTATGATTCCCAAGAATATAATGATGGGCACTATAGATAATATGAGTCCTGGCAACTACGGGACTCGGCCCAAGAGGCCGTGTGTCGTGCCCGGCAGCGGGAGAGGCAAGGCTTCCGCGGTCGTCATCCCACGAAACCCTTGCAGGGAAGAAATAACTTCAGCAGGACAGAAGACTCAGAAGAAGACGAATGAAATTAGGATAGGAACCTGGAACGTCAGGACAATGTTGAGGAGAGGCAAATTAGAAAATATTAAGCGAGAGATGGAAAGAGGTAACATAGATGTTTTAGGCCTCTGCGAGGTGAGATGGAAGGATAGCGGGGATTACTGGAGTGACAATTATAGAGTAATATACAGCGGCGGGGATGAGAGCCAACGAGGGGTTGCCGTAATTTTAAATAAAGGGGTAGGAAGAAGCGTAGTCAACATAGAGCAAGCGACAGATAGAATTTTACTCTTAGAGATTAAAGCAGAGCCGACGAACTTGATCATTATTCAGGTATACATGCCACCGAGCAACCACAAGGAGGAAGAAGTCGATAGGATGTATGATGAGTTAGAGGATATAATCGCGAGTGTTCCTGCAGGGAAACATTTGATAGTGATGGGGGATTGGAATGCGACGGTAGGCGAAGGAAGAGATGGGGGTGAGGTGGGGGACTATGGGTTAGGCACGAGGAATGAACGCGGGGAGAAAGCAATTGAATTCTGCAGGAGACAGGGGTTAGTCATCACCAACACATGGTTTAGACACCACAAAAGGCGTAGGTATACATGGAAAATGCCAGGTGACTCAGAAAGGTATCAGTTAGATTATATTATGGTTAGGCACAGGTTTAGGAACAGTGTGACAAATTCGCACAGTTTCCCAGGAGCGGATGCGGACTCTGAGCACAATTTAGTTGTTCTGAAATGTAATGTTCGTTTCAAGAAGATAAGGCAAGGGCGGCGGGTTAGGAAATGGAATTTAGACGCAGTAAATGGATTAACGAGGAAGGAGTATCAGGAGGCTGTAGAGAAAATGATGGATGACGGTAAAGAACTGAGTACTATCGATGAAAAATGGGAATGTATCAAGAAAGGGATATTGGAAGCCGCTAAAGACATTATAGGAACCGTTAACGGGAAAAGGATAAGAAAACCATGGGTAACGGATGAGATGATTGCAAAAATGGATGAGAGAAGAAGATGGAAAAAATGTAAACACAGAGTTAGGCAAAATGAAGTACAAAGAGTTAAACAATAAATTGAGAAGGGCCACAAATAAAGCAAAAGAAGAATGGTGGAAAACGCAATGCGAGGATATGGAAAGTTTACAGAAGAAGGGTGAAATTGGTGCTCTATACAGCAAGGTTAAGTTATTATCGGGAAGTAAGAAGGCGAGATCTGTGCTAACAGTTAAAGATAAATGGGGTAAGATAATAGTTGAACCAGGAAAAATCCAAGAGAGATGGAAGGAATATATAGAAACACTGTATGGTAAAGAACTTAGGCCGACAAGGTTAGGATTAGAAAAGGAACATGACGTAGAAGAAGATAGCTTAGGTCCAGGCATACTCGACGATGAAATAGAAAGGGCATTAAAGGAGATGAAAGCAAATAAGGCCGTGGGGGTTGACAATATTCCTGTAGAAATGTTGAAATGGTTAGGGAAAGGTGGGAAGAAGGCCATATATGCACTGATTCGTAGTATCTATGAGGAAGGAATCTGGCCGGAAGATTTTGTGAGATCGGTGTTAGTTCCTATTCCAAAAAAGGCAAAGGCTTCGTCATGTGAGGATTACAGAACAATAAGTTTGATATCCCACGCAGCTAAAGTTATTCTCAGGATCATCAACAAAAGGATAGAGAGTAAGGCAAATGATTACTTAGGGGATGATAAGTTTGGGTTCAGGAAAGGAAGAGGTACGCGTGATGCCATTGCAGTAATGAGATCACTAGTCGAGAGGAATATAGAATACAATCAGGACGTTTTTGCCTGTTTTGTAGATTTCGAAAAAGCGTTTGATAGAGTGAATTGGGAAAAATTAATGCGTGTATTGCAGAAAATAGGAATGGATTGGAGGGACAGGAGACTGATCCGCAACCTGTACATGTCTCCGACTGCTCAGGTGCGAGTGGGGAACGGAGAGTCCGGATGGGCAGTGTTAGGAAGAGGTGTAAGGCAGGGTTGCCCATTGTCACCGGTACTGTTCAACGTATATGTGGAGGAAATGATTAAAGAGGCGTGGGAAGAACTGGAGGTAGGAATGAAAGTCGGCGGGGAATTCGTAAAATCGGTTAGGTTTGCTGATGACCAAGCATTAGTTGCTCAGTCAGCCAAGGGGTTGCAAGCATTGTTGAGTGAATTGGAGGTTCAGTGCGATAAATATGGGATGAGAATAAATATTAATAAAACAAAGGTTATGCGAATTTCCAGAAAGAAAAAGGCTGAGCTAAATATTAAAATAGGCGGGGAAAAAATAGAGCAGGTAGAACAGTTTACATACCTCGGAAGTGTTTTGGACCAACACGGTCTATGTGGTAGGGACGTAAGGAGAAGAATTGCGCTAGGCAAGGAGGCTCTCTCAAGGAGGAGGGAGTTGATGACGGGGACGTTGAGTAGGGATGTTAAGACAAGACTCGTAAAAACTCTGATATGGAGCGTAGCTATGTACGGCGCGGAAACGTGGTCGCTGAAGCAGGAGGATAGACGTAGATTGGAGGCTTTTGAAATGTGGGTGTGGAGAAGAATGGAGAAGGTGAAATGGACCGAAAGGAAAACAAATGTGGAAGTACTAGAAATGGTGCGGGAGGAGAGGGGTTTGTTGAGAGAAATCCTATGGAGGCAGGAAAAATGGATGAAAGGCGTATTGAGCGGTAGTGCAATGTTGAAGAGGGTAATAGAGGGGAGAATGTTGGGCAAGCGAGGTAAGGGTAGGAACAGGATAGGGATGTTTGACGGGATGAAGGGAGGAAAGAAGTACACCGAGATGAAGAGGGACCTGATATAGATTAGTTTGCTAGGTGGGGAGTCACAAAATGCTTATTTGATAGTTGTGTCCATCCAAAAACCTACCTTAACCGGTAGATTACCTAATAATAAAAAGCGCTCCAGAGCATCCAAGAGCTCTAGCCAAGTTGAGTGTTTTCCTGGCTGGAGGGCCTGGCTATAGTCTTTTTGGTCACTTCGAAGTGTATCGACTATTCTATGGAGTAGTGAAGGCAATAATAATGATAACCCAATAATATTTTATATCTCATATCAATTCTGTATTTATTAACCAAAAAATATTTCCAGCAAGTAATTAGAAATTTAAAAAATAATTATTACGGCATAAGAACAGTGCTTTGAAATTATTAGGTTAAATCCAAATCAGTTGCAAGGCAAATCAGTGCTCATTTACAAAATTGTAACCAACCGATGGTATGATCCTTGAAGAGAGTTACTGATGTATTTCTGAAATAAACTATTTCTAACAAGAATTTAAAGAATTTTTTTCCATCCAGTGCATTATAATACGCAAATTACTGGCCATTTATGCATCTAGTAGTAGTTTTTTCGCGTTTACTAGAATGCCAAAGTGAGCTAACACAACGTCTTTTAGGGAATACCATCATAATCTGCCGTTCTTAAGTAAAAAATAATAAGGCTAACTCTAATTTTACTAAAAAAATTACATTAACAAAAACTGCAATAGTTGGAGCCCTGGCAAAAATGTCAAAGTAACGGATAGGCTGGTGTTGTCTGTTGTCACATGTAATTGAAAGGTAAGAAGGATGTCATTGTGTTTTCTATAACCAAAATCCTTTTCGTGGCAATCATCAGATTTCCTATTTGCCAACGGTTCAAATGTTCCAACAGTCATGTTGCTAACGTGGCATTACAAAAGCTAATTAATGTCCAATGTACGACTCAGATAAGTCCACGGTCCATTCCTAATGAATTTTATGGTTCCGAAACAAGTTCACTAAATTTTAAAACCCAATTAGGCGGCGGTTCCATACATGCCACGGTCAACAGATAGAAAATCACTGAAATTGAGGAAAATTAAGCGCAGGTACTCTGAAAAATGTGTGAAATTGATACCTATATGAATTTTGTTCCACGTCTAGAAAAAGTCGGTAAGATAAAGGGTACAATGCCATAAGAAATCAATAAAGGAGAATATAGTTAAAACAGAGGAAATGAGGAATATAACCTTATGCAGAAGATTGGCTTACTATAAATAATTACTAAACTTTGCCGAATTATGCAGATGAATTTGGCCGAAAATCATCATTTGAATCTGCAATAAGCATGTAATGGGAACTTCAGAGTTCCTTAGTTATTCGCAATAGCTTAAATTTTACTTTTTTTCACAGGCTGAATTGGTTCCCGGAGTGACTGATATCATTTTTCAATCTTTTCTTCCTCATGTGCATGATAGAACAGGGAGCGGTGTCTGTGTCCCGCGGGATCAAATCGAGTGATGACTCGGAGCAATTCTTTTTGATACAAGATTTTTAATTTTTGAGTCCACCCAAACTTACTGAGGAGCTATCAAACTGAGCTGCGGAAAATATTTACCCCATAATGGGCATACGATCTAAGAATTATACATGCCCTAGAGGTACGAGATACGCTCTGCACTCACCCATCGAACGAACCCTCGGACATAAGTCTGTGTTCGCTTTACATAGTTGAAAATATATTAATCTCTGGCATCTTTTCATGGCTACCCGATTTTTAAAAAATGTATTTCTATTGATTTCTAGATTTAATTTGTCGGTGATAGTGGCACTTTTCTTCAATTTCGAAACATATCACGAGAGAAGTGAGTTTATTTTACGATACATCTTGAAAGCTGTGATCTTTTATGGCTAGAAAGAATTTCCCCCGATGTAGGCAATGCGAAACTCATTCAAAAATAAAGCTATTTTAGCTAAATTCGGCGTAATAATGATAGTGTACTCATTAAGAGATCAATATTCAACGAAAAAAATGTGGAGACTTTTGACATAAGGTTCAAATCTCGGTGTTGTTTCTCTCGATCTTGGTCACTGCCTCTTTCGTACAGTCAAACAGCACCTGACCAATGGCTATGAGAGTACGTAATGGATCTAGCATGATCAACAAATACTTCAGTGTCTGCTGAATCACTCATTATATTTCCATGCGTGAGACCTGCGTTCATTTCGATAGAAACCCATTAACCCCCTTCAGATGGTCTTGAAACTGTTTAATGAACACTTGATTTTCACAGGATGCTTCATGAATGCTTACTATGACGCAAGTTTCAAGTTAACTCATATCTCATCCATAACTGTACTAGAGGAAACAAAATTATTCCAGCGTAAGGAAAAAATATTAATTCTTAGTATGAAGTGGAATTTGGATGAAAAAGAGATCTTTTGCTGAAAAAATGAATACGAGGGATGCGGAAAAGCGCACTTGTGTATCTGGTTCCATGATGTCCCTGCGCATGTGCACGGGGAAAATGACGGAAAATAACGCATGGAAAAGAAATGAAAAATGTTTTCATATCCATCGCTTCGGTTTAGAAGCTGCAAATGACACAATTTGATAAACTTCAAATCTGCCTTTTAATGCAAAAAATACTGTCTAGTATGAGAATACGTAGACCTAACGTAATCTAACTGGGTGACCTTTGAAGAATTTAGCGAGACAAATATATATTTCCTCCCAAAATGGAAATGTCGTCTATTATTCCGTTCCATCGATAGGCTGGCGGGCTGGTGGCGTGACCATTTCGTGACGTCGCTGTCAGCCAGATAAGACTCCCAAATGGATTCAAGCGATATGGATTTTCCGATATGAGCCTTTCGAGAAAGAGGACGGATAAAACGTTTATTTTTATTTTACTGATTTTTGACTCGTGGAGCAGAAAAATTCTTACAAACATTATGATCCCCGATTTGATAAGCAGCAAGGTAACAGAGGGGAGAATGTTGGGCAAACTAGGAAAGGGCAGGAACAGGATAGGGTTGTTGAACGGGATGAAGGGAGGAAAGAAGTACATAGAGGTGAAGAGGGACCTGATGTAGATTAGGTTGCTGGATTGGGTTTTTTTTTGGAGTTACAAAATATTTATTTGATAATTGTGTCCATCCAAAAACCTACCTTAACCTGTATTACCTAATAATAATAATATAACATGCTACTCTAATTAAAACTCTTATTTCTGTACTTGGGCCCCTTAATATGATACATACACATCGTGCAACTTTATTTCTTTTAGCAAGTATCATACAATTCAAATGGTCGCTCAATTTTCCAAGGAGTAGTAGTTTTTCCTTGGGTTCAGTCATCTTATGACATTCAATACTTTCACAGACACTTTCTTTACTTCTCGTATTATCTGTATTTAGAGTATTCACTCAAAATCACTTATAACGTTTGCGCTTACCTTTACTGGATGGAGATGAAATGGAATCAAAATAGAAAAAAGCAACTCTAGAAAAGTTCTCAGGATTGAAAAGATATTCTTTCAGGAATAAGTTTCTCTAGTCTCTCTGATTTGACTTTTCCATGATGAAGTTTTATCGGCTCTTCCACCGATTCAGGGATTCCATATTGGCCGACGTTTCGATGCTCGACTCGTGCATCGTCCTCAGGGTAACGGAGTGCCACTTGCATGTCGTCTACAAAGGGGTTTGTGTTGCGCTTGCGATACGCCTTTCTAGCCGCCAAGGCTACTAAGGCGAGGAGAATTCTTCCACGTTGTCAGGCGTTCAGATTCTCCCCGCTCAGAGCAGCCTTGGCATCTTCTTCGCCGGAAGGGTTTCTTCAGTGTTCAAGCAGGCAATAGGGCGCTTGTAGCGGTCCCATGGCCAGACCTGGATATATGCGACCCGACGAATGATGATCGCGTCTGCTTCTGCCGCTTTCTCAAAGAATATTCCCGAGATTTGGGGCAGAAAGGTGTCAAAGGGTTCCAACTTCCCGTCTTTGTGCATTTGGGAAACGCAGGTAAACGGCCGCGTCCCAAGATGCTGCGAAGTGCACAGTTATGCACCATTTGGATACGAACGTGACTCGTCCACGACCGTGAACATACCTGTGCAGCGTACCTCATGCCTGGCAGAACGCACGCTCGGCACAGTCTACGTACGATTCGTGTCCACACTCAGACTGGCGAACGAATAATCGGCCGGAGCCGACTAAGCGCCGCATATGCCTTTGAACGAACCCAAAGCGCTTAGGGATTCCAAAGGAGTTTCCGATCCATCAGCTCTTCGAGGTAAAGAACTTCAGATTCCCTCGGTAAGATGACTCCGTTCACCGATAGGGTCACTCCTGGCGGCCCACCTCTTTCCGGGTGGAAAGCTTTCATCTCTTGCGGATTGACCACAAAACGTCATCGGCGGTACCATTACTCCACCACGGCGTATTGCGGTCGCCTTCTGCCAGGAACGGTACAGGAGGGCGGCATAGTCTGCATAAAGAGACAGGATCTCGAGGTTCCCTCAACGAGTTGGGATGTCGTGGGAGCAGATGTTATAAAGCAGCGGCCCAACTATGGACCCCTGAGGTACCCAGGCGGAGATCGGACTCTTTCGATTAAGGTACAGACTAATGTGCGTCGGCTTCCGATACACACGATGCACAAATGTACCATTACTCTTCCGTTGAATCAGGATATCGAGGAAACGGAGTTTACCGTCGATTTTCAATTCCATTGTAAAGGAGATATTGGAGACTGGCAGTTCATGTGCGACAGTAATCATTTAGTGCCTCCTTCCCATGTGGTCAAGCCGCAAATGTGTCGTTGACACAGCAGGAAAAATGTTTCGGGCGAAGCGGGGCTGATTTAAGTGCCCTTCCTTTAGTCTTCCATGAAGAAGTTGGCTATGGCAGGAGAGAGTGGAGATCCAATTGCCACTCCATATGTTGGCTCGAAGTATTGTCTGGAGGAGTCTGGCACCAGCCAAGGGAATTTATCAACTACCGATATGTATTGGATATTTATAGTGATGCCACGCCGTGGCAAGTAGCCTGGACAATACCCCTTATGAACGTGACCGAGATCTGGGCACTCGAAGAAGAGTTGCCGATTGTGGAAGCAGAGGCCATGGCGGCCATCATGGCAGCTCATCACGCTGTTAGTGTCGCGGAACCAGATACCATGATAAACGTTTTTGTTGATAACATGGCTGTGGTCCATAGTTTTAGCCGCGGTCGCGGTGTTATATTTTGTAATAACGCTGTAATTAATTTGTATGTTGAGTTAATAAAGGAAGTGTCACGAAATGTGACCTGGAGGTACATCCCTTCCGAACTGAATCCGGCCGACCGTCCTTCTCGGACCGTCCTACCTCCCTATGCCCGCTCGGCCTCGGATTCGGGGTCCGGATGGGTATATAGGTGGGACGAGGCCTGAGTTAGTCAGTCGATCGAGATTTGGCATTCGAAGTAGAAGGGAGGTATCTCCAGATCTCTCCTTCAGTAATAAAGCGGCGGTGTCGATACCACGCATGTCTTCGAGGTCCACGAGCCCGGTCCTCAACCCCAGAACCCGCGCTAAGGCCAAGCAGGGAAGAGGAAGGTCCCATGGACCTCAGCCTAGCACTTCCAGAGCCAGATCTCCGTCTCGACACCGATCAAACCCATCATCACCACACCGAATGAATCCGTCTCCCATTCTGAGCATGGGGGAATCTGAGCCGCCATGGTAGTTAGTAATGACGCAGTTATCCACACTCACCCAAAGCCTGTCAGAATTAAAGCAGGGCCAGGCGGAGCTGCGCCGCACCACCAACCAGCTCCAAATGACGCAGAACCAGGAACAAAGACTAGCAACACCACAGGAAGTAGATGGATGTTAAGACGTGGTGGAATAGTATCACCATGGCAGCGTCGGAATTGGCGTCCAGGAAGCGTAAAGTGTCAGCCAGGGGGACCTGTGTGAAAAGGGATGCCACCTTCAAACTCACCAGGATATTTCTTTCTTCTAGATGGATTTCACTAAGGATTTTCACAAAACCTGCAGAGTTCCTGAGGTGATGCTCGTAGCAGCCTACATGTGGCGACAGAATACTGGTGGGGTGCTTCGTTAAGTTGTAGGTAGGGGAGCAGAGGGCGCTCACAGTTGGTCTCAGTGGTGCGCCGATTTTGTGGCTCTTGGATAAGCCGTATCATCTATGGGGGGCTAATGCATGTGACCTATATTTCTTGGCGGTTTCGGCAGGAAAATCGGTCTTCTTGATGAGCGCGTTGGTTTTCCTCATGATGTCAGATTTTGTGAAAATCCTGGGTGAAATCCTTCTAGAAGAACGGGATATCCTGGACAATATGTCTGTCCTGTCGGTCGATATGGAACCCCTGACCCGGTGGAAAACCCGAGAAAACTTCATCAAGCAAATACGCCAGGAAAGCACCATATCTTGACTTAAGCATATGATTAAAAATTTTGGAAACCATTCCCTCCTTTGAAAAGCGTAGATCGCCACCATCAGGTCTCAAGCAAACGCACAGTATTTGTAGTCTATAATTTGTGTAATTAATTTACGTTATAATAAGGAAACCAAACGTAATCGGGTAGAAATCGGATTAACTCTCGGTCCGGCCAGTTCCATAAGGACCACTTTCTCTCCCAAGCCGTGCCCAGGCCAACACTGGCCGTCTCCTACCAGCCACCTCAGCTCCCTGTTCCCCTCCCTCCAGGTCCCCATCACCTGTCACCTGGGGCCCTTCTTTTATTTGCTTTGATGAGTGCTGGACTTTTTCCAATTCATTGCCAACACATGTAGATGTCATTAAGGAATGTCGTAAATATTATGGTGCATGCACAGAATGTGAATGAATTATTCGTAGTCATTCAAGCCAACTTTTATTTGTTATTAAGTCTACTCAGCTAGAAAAGTAAATATAATTATAAAAATGACATAGATTTGAATCTCCAAAACGACGATTCTTCATTTAGTAGATGTTTTTCATTATTCTAAACTCAATATTATGCGCCTTCACACTTTTTGAGAGTAAACCAACTGGCAACGTATACCAGCATGAGAAGCCGCAACATTTGAGAGTTTATGTCTAAAACGTTTACCAGGTCTATAGTGCTGCATGTCAAGCCCAGGATTTATCATGACACATCCAATAACTTCTCCAGTTTTATCCACAGAGGTCTCTCTCACGTTAATTTTGAATATTGCCTATCTTTATGGTGTATCTTTCCTTAAGGAGGAACGGACCTATTTTTTATGGTTGGGACTCTTACAAGATAATACAGGTCCCCTCATTCGTCTTGATTACAGTTGCTTTTTTGCACTTATTTTAATGAGTCTCCATTCCATTCTACTGTTTATAGTTCTTGTGCATCTTTATTTGACGTAGTAGCAGCTGCAATTTGAATAATAAAAATTCGTTGAACGTTCAACGAATTTATATTATTCAAATAATTAATCCTTAGTTAATTGATGATACTAATCGTTTCTTCCTGGCTTAATTAAAAGGCTTCTCTTGACTTTGCTGCTTTCCCATTGCAATGAGAGCTAAATACCGACAGAATTCAGCTATTTCTACACTCCATTATTGCTATCCGTTTCTCATTTACTTTACAACGGCGATGTTTATCATATTCTTTGAAATATTATGCTGAATGCACTTTAATTTAGGACCTTTCATTATCAATGTATCCATATTATGGATAAGGAAAAGCTGATGAAATTTTTTGCCATTTTTAATAATACATGTAATTTTATTTTTTAGTAATATGGTAATATATTAAATCAATGAAATTACGCCAAATACTATGAAGGGTTTCTAAAAATAATTTCTTCTTGAAACTTAATCACGACTACTATTTTTAGAGGTAATTAGTTTAGAAAACTGGTCGCGTATGTATGTAGATGTCCACTGGGTATTGATATTTTTTCCGAAGATGCAGCCTCCTGGCAAAAAAGTCTATCACTTTAAAAAGTGGAAAATGCTCAAGTTGTTATTGCTCTCAAAATGAAAACCTTGGAACAGCAATCAATTCATTGCCCTACTATGCAACTGTAGCAACACCGCTGAGTTCTCGCCATTTCCCTCTACAGCTGATGAATATTTAAATTCGCGTAGTAACAGAACTGAGTTTTCGTGTGGATCGACGAAAAACGTTATAAAGCACTTTAAATAGTTATCCTTCGAGTCAGGAAAAGAAATGGTATGGTAAACTGGCAATATGGTAATTGGAGGACAACCTCGACTCATTATGCCGCTTCTTCGGTGACTTTGCTTGAGAATTAACAGGATCTACGTGAAAATGACGTAGACCACAAATTCTGAATTTTGATATTATTCATAGATGAGCTGGCTACAGTTAGCAACAGTTATACCAAAATAAAATCCGAAAAAAACAATAATTTTAGAAATTTTGTAGCTTCTGCATTTTATGCTAAAATAATGCGGCGCGAGACAATTATATACATTAGACAGCGTTCTACATAAAAAAAGCCTACGATATACATAAGAGGAAATATAATTCTACGGAATCTAGATTTATGATATTTGTCCAGTCGATTCTTCTGAATGGTAACCTTTGGACTCTTTTTAAATGATTTGTCTTGCCCACTTTTATGGTTAATTCTTCGTGGAGTTATGATAATTTGATGTGATTTATATATCATTCCAGGTAATAATATTTGAGAATTTCTTCAAAACATGGTAGCCAGTAAAAACTGTACGATATAATACCTAAACAGCCTCACCAAGGGAATGAAGACCTAACGAAGAGAAGAAACATTCAGGCAAACCCGGAAGTTTTGACTTAACGTTACCGACTCGTTACTTGGTGATTCTACCTCGTGTATTAGATTCCCTCCTCGAACAAGATGTGAGCAGCAGTTGATACTTTACAGTCTCAAATGATGCATACACTATAATAACGTCTGATGTTAAATGACACATTATTTTAAACTTTTGTGACCGTCATTTCATCCGTCTCCCAAGTAGTGTTCTTTTAATGTTGCCCTTCTCTTATATTATTGACCACACATGATTTCCTCTGACCATCTATTGTAAAACACCTTTAATGACTTCTGTAGATCGACTTATTCAGAATGTATTTAGAAAAATGTACTCCAATATGCCTGAAGCAAACAGATTTATTACATTTAAAATTGAAATACGCTGACAATCCATGATTCGTTAACCGACAAAATATATTGAATTTATAATGCAAGATTTGTATTGAAGTATCGGGAAATGTTTTTATTTCAGATGACTGACAAAGACAACGCCTCAAAATTCTTCGAAGTACATTCCTAGAGTGCCGGCACACTTTTGCTAGCGGTTTTTCCACGATCCTGGCAGGCGGATTCCGGAAGGTCCTTTAGGGTATGCTTGCAAGCTCCTATGACTGCACTAAGGGTTCCATGGTGGTGTCCTTTGAGAGAGGATTTCCCTTTAGGGAATGGGAAATAGTCTGCTGGTGCCATGTCGGGACTGTAAGGGGATTGGGGAATCGTCGCGATGTCGCATTTCGTCGTTAGTTGGTTACCTTGGTGCTGGGTACTATCGGGACGAGTTTAGCGTAGATCTTTTGCAACACCAAATTTTTAGTGATAATGTGTTCATTGTCATCTTATCAATACTATAACGATCTGCGATCATGTGCCCACTTAACTGACCGTCTGAATTCAGCACTTCACGCAACGTTGCATGTTGTCGTCGGTTCTTGGAGTCGACGACCATCCAGCGCGGAGGTTTTTCTCCACACCCTCCCGGTCATCTTTGAAGTGTTTGTGTCACTAAACAACTACAGTTTGTGATATTCTTTCATCCTTAAACACTTAGTAAATCATGACCAACGTCTCCCTACGCGATTTCCCCAGTCCAACACAAATTTTAATGGCGTACCGCTGTTCAACCGTTTGCTGCATTTTGCGCTTGCACCGAGCCATTCGAGAGGTCCGCTAAAAACACGATCTAGCCTGAACGAACGAGCGCAGGCAATTGACGCTTGACGTGTATTGAAGGCCAGACCCCCTACACCAAACTTCTACAGTAAGATTGCGCTTTGACAAACAGTCACGTCAGAAAAAAATTGTTTCCGATACTTTTCAAACAAACCTTGTGTATAGTATCTGACCATTACTGAAATTACGATTCCTTACAAAATGGATAGCGCATACCTAGGAGTACAATACACTAATTTATTAATGAGTGTTTGGAATTTATTAATCAAAATATTTTTAGATATTTTGACCCTTATCTTGCATTGGTAGGAGGGGAATTCGTAAAATCGATTAGGTTTGCTGATAACCAAGCATTAGTTGCTCAATCAGCCAAGGGGTTGCAAGCATTGTTGAGTGAATTGGAGGTTCAGTGCGATATATATGGGATGAGAATCAATATTAATAAACAAAGGTTGTGCGATTTTCCAGAAAGAAAAAGGCTAAGCTAAACATTAAAATAGGAGGGGAAAAAATAGAGCAGGGATAACAGTTTACGTATCTCGGAAGCGTTTTGGACCAATACGGTCAAAGTGGTAGAGACATAGGGAGAAGAATTGCGCTAGGCAAGGAGGCTTTCTCAAGGAGGAGGGAGTTGATGACGGGGACGTTGAGTAGGGATGTTAAGACAAGACTCGTAAAAACTCTGATATGGAGCGTAGCTATGTACGGCGCGGAAACGTGGTCGCTGAAGCAGGAGGATAGACGTAGATTGGAGGCTTTTGAAATGTGGGTGTGGAGAAGAATGGAGAAGGTGAAATGGACCGAAAGGAAAACAAATGAGGAAGTACCGTAGATGGTGGGCGAGGAGAGGGGTTCTTTGGGAGAAAACTTATGGAGGCCCGAGAAATGGAAGAAAGGCGTATTGAGCGGTAGTGGAATGTTGAATAAGGTAATAGAGGGGAGAATGTTGGGCAAGTGAGGAAAGGGCAGGAACAGGATAGGGATGTTGGACGGGATAAAGGGAGGAAAGAAGTACACAGAGATGAAGAGAGACCTGATGTAGATCAGGTTGCTGGATTGGGTTTTGCTTGGAGTTACAAAATATTTATTTGATAGATATGTCCATCCAAAAACCTACCTAAAGCGGTAGATTACCTAATTATTATTATTATCTTGCATTGATCCTTCGGCTTTTCATCTTCACCCTACGACATACTTTCTTTTAACTGTCCTTTGACTATCCTGAAAATAGTATCTCTTATTTCTCAATTCCTTCAATCATTTTTAAACAGACACAAGCACAATAATTAAGATAAAATATATCATTTCATATAGGAATATTCAAACAGTTTTCCAATAATTTTATATATATTTTTCCCTTTACTACTTCCCCTTGGAACTAATAGCATTGGATAAGTTTGAACAGAGTTTTTTAGGATACCTAATGAAAAAATTACGATAAATATTTGGTATTACAGGGTCTAGGTTTGAGCCTGCCTGGAGTTGCTGTCAGGGCAGATCTTGGTGATAGTAGCTACGCCATCCATTTTCAGTGCATTTTGATAAATAAATAGAAGTAAAATTACGTAAAAATGAGAGGAAATAAGTGCTTAAGATTTGAATTATGTCTAACAATTGAGAAATTCGAGAAAATATCACAGCTGATGTGTGTCGGGAACCCCGGTAAGCTTCAGAAGATTCCAAATATGGAAATCAAGTAATAATGCAACTTTATACCACCTTGGGCAAAATACGCTTGAAAAATAATTTCTTTTCTTTTAAGTTTACGGAATTTGCAAACGTAGCTTGGAAACCAAAAAAAATTAGTAAGAAACAGTCGCAGGTGTAATACACTTTCGAAATAATTTTTTATTAGGAGATATTGATGAAGTTTCAACGCTACAATTTCCACACATAACTTAATTGTTCATGAGCATTGATTCATTAAAAGACCACCTTATAATGTTGTTTTGCAAAAAATCATAGTTTTTAACAAAATATTTATGTGGAATTTGCCGTGGTGGCACTTAATTAAACATTTATAGCAAAGAAACTAAAGTTGAAAAGCTGTAAATATAGATGGAATATACATTGACATGCTAAACGTAGGGGCAATTTCATTATTATCCCATTTTATGTCAAAAATATGTTTTCAAATTAAGTTGTACTTAAATAATTGAAGAAAATATTACTGTGTAAAGAAAAGGTCAACAGAAATATGAGAGCTATTGAGCACTTAGTCTTTTCAGTATCCCCCAGCAAGCGCTCAGGAGTAATGTTCATCTAGCGAACGAGGTGAAGAACTAAATACGTCGAAGGAGAACCAAAGACAAAACAAAAGAGAGACTCCTATTCCCATGGCAAAACCAAACAAGGTCCACTCACCCAATTCATAATTGAATTCTGAAATAACGGGTTTCCGATGAATATTATTTCGCAATTTTATTCAATATAATTGCGTGAATATATGATTTCTTGTAGGGCGACCATTTGGCGGTCCTCAATTAGATACTATAGTTTCCCTATCCAAGTTCCGCGAAACTTTGTTATCAAGATTCTGGTCATTCTGACGGTCCTTTCCATATTTAAAATCTGATTGAACACGGTGATGTTCCGGATGCATGTAATCACTCCAAAAATAGGCTTTTGCTCGCTTGGAAAAAATACTTATTTTTGTATTAGGGATAAATGAGCATCATAGCTGGTTCCTCTTAGAACTAAAATTGTGTGCCTTCAAGTTATATATATTTAATATATCGTATAATATTAAGAATCGAGATAGCGTTGCAATTCTATGTTTAAGAAGCCGCCATTTTGACTCACCGAAGAAATTCATGGGTGTTTGAATGCCAAATGGTTCAATTAATTAAAATTAGCAATTTTCCACAAAAATAAAATTTATTAATACCACCGGTTTCAATGCAACTACATCATCTTCTGGTAACAGTCATATTCTCGTTGTCTACTATATATGCTGAAAAGCAAGTATGGGGCGGGTAGTGGAAAAAGGGGGGGAAAGAGGGAGGGGAGAAGGGACGTGGGCAACGTGGGTGACAATGGGGGGAAGAGGGGTTTCGGGTGAGGAGAAGGGGTGAAAAATTAACACAGTCCGGAAAAACCTCGTAGCTGGCTGGTAGGGTTTTCTCGTTGAGGGTGGACTCTCTGTGCGGCGCCAAGCTCCTAGGGCCCCTTCCCTCACCCGAAACCTTTCTCCAGCCCCATTGTCACCCACGTTGCCCACGTTCCTTCTCCCCTCCCTCTTTCTTCCCCTTTTTCCACTACCCTCCCCTTACTTGCTTTTCAGCATATGTAGTAGACAACGAGAATATGACTGTTACCAGAAGATCAGAAGATGATGTAGTTGCATTGAAACCGGTCGCATTAATAAATTTTATTTTTGTGGAAAATTGCTAATTTTAATTAATCATGTTATTCCACCATATCACGCCTGAAACGTCTCTTTTTATTTTAGCCAATTGGTTCATTATGGCCGGAAGTAAGTGCAAACCCTGCATTCATAAATCGTCTTTTAGCAAATTTGATTTCTTTAAAGTGTTAGCCACTCAGGTACGCCTTTGCCACCTCGGTTAACCTTTGAGATGCCAAGGTGTGCACCTACAGAACTGAAATATGCTAAGAACACGGCATTAGTTACGTTTAATATCCTCTGGTTCATTCTATGAAAAAGTCCTCAAAGTCCAACACCCCGACGTCAAACGTTTCTTAATAATTTTTTTAAACTAGAAACTGAAAAGCTGTACCACTTGCCGCTATTTAGATTGTCCGATATTATTGTGATACTATGATTTTTTTACTGTCAAAGTGGTTTATTTTTTGGAGTGTGAGAAGTCAGATTTTCTAAATTCTTATTATATCATTAGGTTCGTTCATTCTGGCTATGCTGCTTAACATTTGATGACATTAAAACGGAAACCATTCTCAAATGCACTTTAATGAGTGAAAGTTCCCGTTACGAGTTTGAAGCCTCTGTTACTAGATTGAATGGCGCAATATTTCTGTAGAACTCTTCATAATTTAGCAAATAACAAACTTTCCGTAAAAATTAATATGCCTTGTTTCCAAGTACCAATTAGGGTAAGCGTTACTCCAAATTACCCGTACATCAACCTGTAGTTTAAATAATAAGGAAGTTGAGAAATAGGCATTAAAGTTCCACGTATTTGAATTCAATGCCTCTTAATATTTATGTAGTATCGAATACGTTTCCGGCTAATGTTTTCTTCGTATTTTTATACAGACAATAATTTAATTGATCTCCAATTGTTGTAATATAAGCTACGAGGAATACCCAATCAAGGTATTTAATACTAAAATCAATAATAGTCACATTGTGTATTTTCGTGTCAGCAGTTATAGCATGCCATAAGTAAGATAAAAATATCTCACCATAATGCAGCATGGAGAAGATGAAATTTCCAACTCTGAAATCAGGTACAATGCATTCCGATACTTTGATTCTTTCAAAAATTGAGCAAATTTATGCTCTATCACCTAGGCTATATATTGAATATGTTCCTGTAGTGCTATAGCTCCATATATCCTAAATGTCCAATACATGGCCGAAGCAGTTTCCTCGAGTGGCGTCGAGTTTTTTCGAAAGCAATGATCTATCTCCTTTGCTATTTTCTGTTCATCCCTGTGACAGCGAGTGTATGATGCTCCATATTCAAGGTCTGTTCTTTTCCGTCCTTCGACCGCATATGCGAAGTCCTTTAGCTGTCAGCAGTTTGGTGAATAGGCAAATTTGACCTCGTCTTTAGTTTGAGGGCACAGAAAAGTGCCATTTATATCACTTTTCATTTACGATGAAGTATTTCCAAAATCAAATGGGCTAAACCAGTGGAAAATACGGAGTTGGAAACTGCTTTGTGCCGGGTAACCCCTGACCGAGGTATTTACTGGGGCGAGAGAGAAAAATTGACACGTGAGATTGATCTTGCCAGAAAACCAAACATTACGACCCCCTAGTAATACTAAGATAGATGATTTGATGTTTAACCAGATACTGATTTATCAGAAGTGATATTTGAATATATATTGTTGTACTCTTAATGCGAATATATGTATATAAACACACACCAACAGAAAAAAATCCGAGGAATAGTTTAATATATAGACCTAATACTACGCATTTCACCCACGGAAATGCATCAATCGTATTTTTTTAGTTGAAAAATGAACTTATTCTTTACCTTTATCATCCTTTACCTTTTTTGCCAGAGTTTATTTGACGAAAACTTCCCAATAGCAATATCCATTCGGAGGTTATCGTTGTCCTATATAAAACTCGGTCCCTGACTCCCATCCTCTCCCGAATACCCTAACGCATTTCTACAGATACCTTTGCCCTCCCAGTAATCATCAGAGTTTGTCGCACAAGGTATTATGACCCCTGCTATCATTTATTTTATTAAGGTGAGATTTTCATTGAAAAAATGACATATAAGGCTCCTGGATGTCAGTTACCTTCATACCTTGGTTTTGTTTAATCTCAATTTGTGTCTGTATTTTCGCATCGTTTTGAGTTCTTTTTACTTATTTTATTCAGGTGGTCTAGCCTACCGATAGAGGGTTCAAACCAAATGAAACCCTTTTGGTGCAGGAAGTAACCGCGTGAGTGTCCTAGTTTCTCACTAAATACGTTTCGCCCGCTCTTGGAGGGATGGAATTCCATCTTAATTTACCCCACAACTCCGTGGCAATTAAGTAACTTTTTAATGGAAGCTTTAATTTTATCTATCTCCAAAACCCAAACATATTCTTAACGTGGGCAAAAAGATGACACCCTCTCCTTAACTCTTTTCCTTGAGGCCACCCACCATCCGTCCCAAGAAATCCAAATGTTTGTTAAGGCGGACCCGGATGCTCTTCGGTCACACAAGTCCAAATGTAAGGTCGAGGATGTCTAGAACCCTCTCGGATGTGAGCTGCCTGTTATTTTCCTAGGTTGCCATCCTAATTGGGTACGTTGGAGCCAAAAAAGGTGAAACTCACGCCCGAATGGCAGCCCAGCGAGGTTTCGCAACGGTGACCCGAGTCATCCATTCGCGGGAGGACACACTCGCTTTTGAAGAATCGCCCAGCTCCGACACGTCCCAACTGGGTCGCCACCCCTCCCGGTACCCCATTCCTCACACCCCGCATCGCTCTCCCGCCATGTGTGCGACACCTGCATTTCTTTCCTTCCCTCTCCCCGTGCCCCCACATAGCCCCTCCGATCCAATCCCCCTAACTCGAGCGTGATAAACGCCCCCAGGTCCGCCGCCGAGGCGAGCGTCGTTCGCTGCCCTCGTTCCTCTCGGCTTCATTCGACCGATCTTCCCCTCGGAAGGCGAGCGAGATTCTTCCGCTCTCGGACCCTCGTCCCTGGATACCCTTCTTCTTTCACGGGCCAAAGGGTGCCGCCGGTGGGCGGGGGCCGAAGGGTCTCCGTCCACCGTCACGCAGCGAGCAAAAATCCCCACCTTTAAGGGATCGTAGGAGAGGCAGGCGAGGAGGGCCGGAAATACTCAAACCACCCCACCCCTACGGAAGCTATTTCCGGACTTCGAGGAGTTCAGATTATTTCTGCAGAAGGGTGACTGAAAATCGTTAAGGATCATATTGACTCATGGAATTACCCAAGCGTGCCCCCTGGACCTTAGGAACGGCAAGAAGCTATGGGAATGGCAAAAACGGGGACTAAGGGTCTAGATCGGATGTCCGGCCTGAATTTTCCGCGAAAGACCAACGAGAGACTCCATTATTTGGACTTCTCATCCGACGGACGGAGTGACCATTCTTGGGTCAGAATGCCACTGAAATAGTCCACGGGGATTCGAACCCATGCCCTCCCAGTTGGGAAGAACGGCCACCGGACCGATTCCTTCCTAATATGAGGGGAAGGTATACAGCTAATTTAAACCTTCTTTCCTAACACGTGACTCTCTTGGTCCCTCCCCCACTTCCTTGATAATCAGCCACGCGCGGCCGGCGGCCCACGAGGGTCCCGCCGTCGTTCGCCGGGTGGCGCAGGCGGCAAAAGGGCCGCCTCTCGCCAAATTCCTTGCACTCCGACAAACTGGCTAGTTCACCTTCTCTCTTGTTCCACTCCTCCCTCCCTTCCTTGCCTCCTCTCTTCACCGCTTCCCTGCATGCGGCGCTCGCGCTCGTCTTGGACTTGCCATTGATTTTGAACTGCGGGAGTTTAGCGCGGCCCAAGGCCCGCGGGGAAAGGGGGAAGGGGATCAGAGGGAGAGAGATGAGGAAGAGGGAAGAGAGAGGGAGAGAGAAAGAGGGAGAGAATGAAGGAGAGAGAGAGGGGCGGGAGAGGGAAAGAGAGGGAAATAGAGAGAGAAGTAGAGAAAGAGGGAGGGGAAGAGAAGAGGGGTTAGAGATAGGAGAGAGAGGGAGAGAGAATGGGGATAGGGAGAGGGAGGGAAATAGAAAGAGACAAGGAGATGGAGTGTGGGAGAGGGGAGGGGAAGGGTTTGGGTGTCGGAGAGGGGTGGAAGCGGAGGGGGGGTACGAGAATGGCGGGTAGGGGACCTTGCGCTCTGCCGCCGTCGATTCACTCGCGAGAGCCCTCACAGTTTGACGGCGAACTGCAGGCGGGTGAGAAGCGGTGGAAGGGACAACTTAGCTCTCTGCCTGCCCGCTTGTGGTCCGCACGCCACCCGGCGACGTGACAGTTCCTCCCGCGACCTCAACGGACCCCGAGGCGCATTCACCGCGCGGCCGACACAGGAGGGGAAGCCCTTCGTGTTAGGGCTCGGGGAATGGCTGCAGGCTCTCCACGTCCTCCGATCTGCCCTTCTTCTCGTCCTTCATCTTCCAGCTTCTAGTCTCCGCGAGCCACCACCGAAGACTCCTCGGCTCATAGTGCTTGAGGTATTTGTGATAACACTCGTGCTTTTTGATTCGCATTCTACGGCGCCAACTTTCCCGGGGTTGGTCGTCGGATAGGGCTGAAACCTTTTGGACTGTGACGTTCGTCAATTAACGCCGCGTTTTGAGGAAACTTGGTGAAATTTTAGGCGGCAGTCTTTCCTTCCCGCACAAAAAAACTTCTGGCGGCACAAATATTTCGGCCGCCTCCTGAGTGGTTCCGTCTCGTTAGTCTAATTTCAAGTCGTAAAGTCAAAGAATCATTCACTTTGTTACACACTAGACGCGACTCATTTTATGCACTCCAATTTACCTAACGGCATTCCGCAAATTTCTTTTGAAGAAGATAAAGTGCTGTAAAAGTATTCCAGAATAATTATTGTCATTTTTTTAATTTCTGCCCTCATATTATCAGCCAGTTCGTTTTCGAAGGGAAATTTGCTTGTCTTTAGCCGAGTCGAACCATTATCATCTAGTCCGTACCCACTTATCTCCGGGCGGTTATCGTAACTCGGATCGACCGATATTGAGAAGACCCGCAGAATTTTTAAAACTCTTCATTTCAAAAAGCGCTCACTTTCTAATGCCCCGCGCCGTTCCCTTATAAATGGATTACTTTCACCATGCATGAAACCCGACTTGCTTCCATTACCACCTGACGTGTGTTTGTAATGGACGAAGGACGGAATATATATTTTTGAATCTATACGGGATGACGTTGCTAGGACAACTTCCTATCAATTTTTCCTTACCTGATCTGCTTTTTTTTCCGACTTTCTCCCCTACTACCCACCCACTCTCTCAACTCCCACTCACGCCTATACTCCGCCTCCCCGACATTCAACTCTTTTCACTCCCACCCCCTCAGTCTACACAATGCTTTCACCAGCCTCCCCATCCCCAACTCACGCACCCATAAACGCCACCCCACCCATTTTCCCTCACTACCCCATACCGTCTCCACCCTCTACGTCCACCTCACCCACCCACCCACCCACCCCTGCCCTCCCCCCATCGCTCTCTCTCTCCAATCCTCATTCCGCTCCAGTTCTTTGGTTCTATCTCCTACACAACCCCGACGTCTCCCTGTCGCCTGCCGCCGTTGCCCACCACTGCCCCCCGCTCGCTCTCTGCGAGGGTAACCACACCGGCCGGACACTGAAGAACGAAGGCCGTTCATTGGCGCACCGAGGGTCACTAAAGGTACACACTCTGAGCGTAGGATTTAAGTGTAACTCGAGGAGGGAGTGCCTCTTGAATCTTCCATACCGCCTCTCTCCCACTCTCCTTCCTCAAACCCCTCCGTCCACTTCCACTCCTCCGCGGAGTCCCTGCAATTTCATTTTTAGGGGTTTCCGGAAAATTTCCGATCCTTCTTGTTTTAGGGGTTTGGGCTTCCGTAGTAACCCACGTCTTACGAAATCTAACCTTGAGTTAATAATCTTCGTCTCACGGATATACTCAGTATATATTTACGCTCGTATATCGCTCATTGAGTAAATTCGTATATTTCATGTGGACTCCAAATTTTTTCTTTTTGGTCCGTAGTACGAGGCGGTTCACGATTTAGGTTCAGGGGCTCGGGAGGCTCAAATGGGGGATTCTGATGCATCGTGCAAAATTTACTGTAACGCACACCACGAGAAACATTCCCGGCATTACGCGACGGGAGTGAGATTTTGGAGTGGGAACGGGCCAACATTTCTGGCCGGGGCGCGCGCGTTTCGAGGGAGACCGCTGGGGGGGGGGAGGACTCTGAGAACGAGGGGTAAGGGCAGGATGTCGCATTTTCGATGGGCAAGTCTCCCCCAACCGCGCAAGCCTTGGGGTGCGCTCGGGTCCTCCCAGCCTACCCCGTTTGGCCATAACCCCCCGATACCCCGAGCGTTTCATCCGCGATCCAATCGCGCGGGCGACGGGGGTAGGTCGAAGGGGGAGGGGGGTTCGGCGCGATGGACCCCCGGTGCGGGGTCCCCGCCACCTTCGCCGCCGATGGGTTAACTGCCGTCCCGAGTGCGGTTACGTAAGAGGAGAGGTGACGGGAAGGGGAGAGGTGAAGGGGGGGTAAATGGGACAACAGGGCCCGTGGGGGGGAGGGGGCGGGTGAGGTGTTGTGTGAGGGGCGGGGGCCGATCGATGGGGGAGTCGGGGGTTGGGAGTGGGGAAGGGTGGTCCTGCACCGCCTCGTCCTGCCCCCTTTTTCGCCGCCCGAGGAGGCAGCTTCGTCCTGGGGCCGCCCCCGGGGCCCGGCGACGTTCCTTCTCCGAGGCCCCCCCGGTCCGGTTCACCCCACCCGTCACCCATTTCCCCCGATGGGACGTCGGAGCCGTAATTTCGGCTCTGCTTCGCAGGGCTCTGCGTGGGCGTCCGGAGTGGTGGTGGGAAATGTTGGCCCGAGGCCTTTTACGGGCTACTCCCCACCCGTTCACCCACATGACGTGCCTGCTTTTCCAGGTGCACTAATATCGGCACATTTAGTCATCCCCCACCACAACCGTGTCACCGTCTCTCTCGTTCGCCCTTTTTTGGGAGAAATTCTCGTCCTTTGGTCCGCTACATTGAGCTACACGAAATATTTTAGAATCGATAAACTTAAGTTGGAAAACGCCTTACATTCACGGTAGGCGCCGAAGTGACGTGTGTACCGTGCTCAAGAGAACAGTTTATTATAAACATAACTACAAAATTAACATGATTCGGTGGATCACTGCACACTATTTATACCTTCCTGCTCTATTAGATATAGAATATTTCATACGGGCGATCATTATGAGAATAAAAAGAATTTATGCCAAAAATTAATGTTACTATGAATTCCCTATTCATAACCAGCCATTAACTCAATTTCTCATTGGTGCTGAAGGAACACAAATTGCAACGTACTATTTGGATCGATTACACGATTTGAAGGAGCGGTTTTCATTCATGTTCTTGATTCCTCCCTTTTGAGGAATCGTCATGAACCTCATTCCTGAATTAGATGCGCTATCTTTCATATTACCCCATTCTAAAACTTTATTCATTTGAACGAAAAAATATACTATATCTATTTACACAAGGTGTTACATATTCTTCTGTCGATCATTTAATTTCACCGTTATAATTTCCGAGTCAATAAGGCCAACTTAACGAACCACCTCACAGATATAGTAGGATTACCTTTGAATCTTGCTTATCACTATAAATCATCCTGAACGATCAACGTTTATACTTCATCGATATTGAAAATTACGTAATATAGAATTTATCTTTGAATATTTCGCGCATTTATGGGCCGATGACGGGTTTTAAGTGGGTCACTCTCTGGATTTGTGGCAAGGTCTGGATAATTGAAGCCTACTGCATTTCCTTTGTCTTAGAAAAAGTCGTAGATAATGCTTTCGTGAATGAATATGCATGGGTAAGTGTGAATAAATTGTAATATGACTTTGTGAACTTAGGATGTCCGTCCCGTTGTTTGGATAATATGTTACTTGCATGAAAAAGTCTATAATGGAGTATAAATATACTGTAGAGGATCTAGAAAGGATATTAAGAGAATCAAATATCCCGGTTTCAATCGAACAACTCAAAAATCTGTATATTATTTTATTTTTATGCAATGGCAATCATTCCGTTTACTTCAAAGATCACATGCAGGATGAATGGAACTGCGTAGCGTCAATGCCGGGAAAGCCTTTTGGGAGGTACTCGTTACATGTTATTTCGTTAAATTTAGAATTGGATGAAACTCGGTGATGCATCTCGTTTCGCCTTAAAAGAAGAGTCATTTACATTGAAAAATGTATGGGGAATACTGATAGCAATTCCACATTTTTATACAGCACCTAATGATTGTATAATTGTTGACTGAATACAAAAAATTTCGGAATATCGACTTATTTAACGCATTGAGGGGCAGTGTTTTCAGCCAACTAATGTTTCGCTAATTCAATTTGTGAATGTTTTACTCAGGTACAAAATATCAGTCGGCATTTATATTCCAGCTTAGTTGCGTGAGATAGCTCTACTATAATGCCTTTTCCAAAAAAATAATTAATAGTAATTATCTTAAAATTAGCTTAATGGTAATTGACAAATAAGTCCACTCCAAAGCGCAACAGACGGAAATAATATATAGTATTAACACCAGACACCACGATTAGGAATAACGTCCATGTATGTAATTAACGCCCATAACAAGAATTACTTTGAATGAACAAAACGGTATTTTCAGGACTACCCATTAGACTAGTGCGAATTATTATCATAGATTTTGAAATTTTTGAACCATTGTACTTTACCTCCAAACTTCAGTATGTCCATTTTATGGTCACTAAATGTTCAATTTTTCAATTATATAAAAATTTAGTCTCAATGCCCATTTATTAACCAACATACATTTGCACACTTACATTTTAAATGACGTGATATTAAAACTATAGATACTTTTGTTCGATGTTTCAGCAAACTAATGTTTCAAATTTTTGTATTTTATTTTAAAACAAATACCTTAAAGTTATTTATTTTGAATTATATTTTCAAGAGTTATATTTAAAAAAATGTTCACTCCGAGGTAACATATAATTCAATTTAAATATTTCTATAAATATATTATGAACTCCTTTTCGGAAGACAATTCTAGACTTTCGGCTAAATAGTTTAATTTAAAATCCATTTATTTATCTAAGGATATGTTGTGGCTACTGAAACGTGCGATTATTTAATTTAAATTACTACAGCTTATTTAGTGAGGTGTCTCGAAAATATGGATTTCATTGACTTTCCAAACAAAATTATCTCATACGTCAACTGCGGGTTAAGAAAAAACTTGGTTAATGTTACATAAACCGAGAAACTGTAAAATACAATATGCTTTTACCTGATCCTTACTATACAATTTCATATGGTTGAGGTTTAGACCATTTAATTGAGTTCTTAACTTTTCCACTGTTAAGCAAAGCGATATAAACTCTCAACATACCGTATGCATTTTGCTATCGAACTAATGTACACTAATTCCTCTGTGCATCAATGTATTTTGCATTAATTCATGTATTTCATTAGATTAAAAAATTCCGATTCTTGATTGAAACGTTTTAGTAGATTATTGCCTCGTATTACCAGCAATAAATCTGTGAGGAAAAGTAGACAATACCTCAGGTAATCGTAGTTCTGTGATAAACGGCGTCCGAGCAATGGTGAGATAAAAATGGACCAGCTTTAATTTAATTTAACTCTTGATTTTATGTTTTATTTTATATTTATTTCTTTGAAGTTTTTATCTTCTCCATTATTGCACAGATAATTGAATGTTTTTCTTCATCATAGACGGACATCAGAATGTATACAATTTCTATAATTCGATACTGTATTTTGGTTGACGGGACAATTGATTATTTTTAGTTATAATTACGGAATGGAAATGCGTAGGAATAGTAATTTTTTGTTCGGCATCGAAATAATAATCCAATTATTTATTTAAAAGCGCTTAAACATTGTATGCCTTCATTATGTCAACCTGTATGTCTGCCAAAGCTTCTTAATCTTTAGTTAAAGGTACATTTTCAAACTTCTTTGACACTATTTCTATGGAGGCCAAAGAAATATAAAATTAATGATTGAATATGGAGACATGAATATATTATTATTATTAGGAAATCTACCGTTTAAGGTAGGTTTTTGGATGGACACAACTATCAAATAAACATTTTGTAACTCCAAACAAAACCCAATCCAGCAACCTAATCTACATCAGGTCCCTCTTCATCTCTGTGTACTTTTTTCCTCCCTTCATCACGTCCAACATCACTACCCTGGTCCTGCCCTTTCCTCGCTTGCCGAACATTCTCCCCTCTATTACCTTCTTCAACATTCCACTACCGCTCAATACGCCTTTCTTCCATTTCTCGGGCCTCCATAAGTTTTCTCCCAAAGAACCCCTCTCCTCGCCCACCATCTCCAATACTTCCTCATTTGTTTTCTTTTCGGTCCAGTTCATATTTTCCATTCTTCTCCACACCCACATTTCAAAAGCCTCTAATCTACGTCTATCCTTCTGCTTCAGTGACACGTTTCCGCGCCGTACATAGCTACGCTCCATATCAGAGTTTTTACGAGTCTTGTCTTAACATCCCTACTCAACGTCTCCGTCATCAACTCCCTCCTCCTTGAGAAAGCCTCCTTGCTTAGCGCAATTCTTCTCCTTACGTCCCTACCACTTTGACCGTATTGGTCCAAAACACTTCCGAGATATGTAAACTGCTCTACCTGCTCTATTTTTTCCTCGCCTATTTTAATATTCAGCTTAGCCTTTTTCTTCCTGAAAAATCACGTAATTTATGTTTTATTAATGTTGATTCTCATCCCATATTTATCGCACTGAACCTCCAATTTACTCAGCAATGCTTGCAACCCTTTGGCTGACTGGGAAACTAATGCTTAGTCATCAGCAAACCTAACCGATTTTACGAACTCCCTTCCAACTTTCATTCCTACCTCCAGTTTTTCCCACGCCTCTTTAATCATTTCCTCCACTTATACGTTGAACAGCACCGGTGAAAATGGGCAACCCTGCCTTACACCTCTTCCTAACACTGCCCATCCGGATTCTCCGTTCCCCACTCGCCCCTGAGCAGTCTTAGACATGTACAGGTTGCGGATCAGTCTCCTGTCCCTCCAATCCATTCCTATTTTCTGCAATACACGCATTAACTTTTCCCAATTCACTCTATCAAACGCTTTTTCGAAATCTACAAAACAGACAAAAACGTCCTGATTGTATTATATATTCCTCTCGATTAGTAATCTCATTACTGCAATAGCATCAGGCGTACCTCATTTTCCTAAACCCAAACTGATCATCCCCTAAGTAATCATTTGCCTTACTCTCTATCCTTTTGTTGATGACCCTGAGAATAACTTTAGCTGCGTGGAATATCAAACTTATTGTTATGTAATCCTCACATGATGTAGCCTTTACCATTTCGGAATAGGAACTAACAATTATCTCACAAAATCTTCCGGCCAGATTCCTGCCTCATAGATACTATGAATCAGTCCATATAAGGCCTACTTCCAACATTTCCCTAAACATTTCAACAGTTCTACAGCAATGTTGTCCACCCCTATGGCCTTATTTGCTTTCATCTCCTTTAATGTCCTTCCTATTTCATCGTCGAGTATGCCTGGACCTAAGCTATCTTCTTCTGCGTCATGTTCCTTTTCTACTATGTCTAACCTTGTTAGCCTAAGTTCTCTACCATACAGTGTTTCTATATACTAGTATTCCTTCTATCTCTCTTGGATGTTTTCTGGTTCAACTTTTTCGGCTTCCGATATCCCTTGCTTGATTCATTCCCATTTTTCCTCGATAGTAATCAGTTCTTTATCGTCAACCATCATTTTCTCTACAGCCTGCTGATACTTCTTCCTCGTTAATCCATGTAATGCTTCTAAATTCAATTTCATAACCCGCCGATCTTGCCTTATCTTCTTGAAACATACGTTACATTTCATAACAACTTAGGATATAGATCAAGGCAAATGATTCCTTAAGGGATGATCTGTTTCGGTTTAGGAAAAGGAAGAGGTACGCGTGATGTCATCGCAGTATAAGCTAAATATTAAAATAGGCGGGAAAAATAGAACAGGTAGAACAGTTTACATATCTCGGAAGTGTTTTGGACCAATACGGTCAAAGTGGTAGGGACGTAAGGAGAAGAATTGCGCTAGGCAAAGAGGCTTTCTCAAGGAGGAGAGAGTTGATGACGGAGTCGTTGAGTAGGGATGTTAAGACAAGACTCGTAAAAACTCTGATATGGAGGGTAGCTATGTACGGCGCGGAAACGTGGTCACTGAAGCAGGAGGATAGACGTAGATTGGAGGCTTTTGAAATGTGGGTGTGGAGAGGAATGGAGAAGGTGAAATGGACCGAAAGGAAAACAAATGAGGAAGTACTGGAGATGGTGGTTGAGGAGAGGGGTTTGTTGAGAGAAATCCAATGGAGGCAGATGAAAGATGGATGAAAGGCGTATTGAGCGGTAGTGGAATGTTGAAGAAGGTAATAGAGGGGAGAATGTTGGGCAAGCATGGAAAGGGCAAGAACAGGATAGGGATGTGGATGGGATGAAGGGAGGAAAAGAGATACACAGAGATGAAGAGGGACCTGATGTAGATTAGGTTGCTGGGTTGGGTTTTGTTTGGAGTTACAAAATGTGTAGTTGATATATGTGTCCATCCAAAAACCTACCGTAACCGGTTGATTACCTAATAATAATGTTAGATCACGTGGGCAATTTTCATAAAGCCGGAAAACCCCGCGAAGTTCCTCAATTCACAGAACAATAATTTATTTATATTCGTTCGTCCAAATTATACACAAAATCATATTCTCTCACTCCTCCTTGAAACAATTAATTAATATAGTCTTCGAATATCGAGCCAATGCTACAAATGCGGTGACTTACTTAAAACCAGCCATGAACCGATTAATGCGCGAAAAACTCGAAGGTAATTTCTGTACTGCATAATATCATATCTCGTGAAATTTATATTGCGTATCTCATACAACTGGATCAAAGGGCAAAGCGTACTCCGAAATATAGACAATTCAATATCGATTGAGGATCTAAATAGAAAGTACGAAATAACTTATGGTAGTTGGCAACAGTGACAGATAATATCAATTGTTAAGGTGACATGTTTTGTTCTGTCACGCTAATTGGCTTGGAAATCATAACGATGAAAATAAATTGATGAAAAGAAATGGTCAAAAACATGTGTAATTAGGTCAAGTATATTTTTTCGTTCATTCGAATAACGATTTAGTGTGGAGCTATTTAGAGAATCAGGTAAATAATTCAGGAAGGAAGATCACAAAAATTCCACAATTACTCTACTGCGAGTCGCGTTTCTACTCTGATAAGTGCGTTATCGTATGGTTATGAATAGAGACTTCACCAAGAATAACAATATTTTATGGTTTAATTGTTTAATATTTTCCTAATAATGACCAGCATTCTATGTATGATTGAGCAGGAAGGAATAAATAGCGTGTTGGAATCCACCGGATCAAGTTAAATTTATAGTTATGTTTATTTTAACCTATTCCCTTGAGCATGGTACACACGTCACTTCGGCGCCTACCCCAAAGGTAAGACGTTTTCCAACTTAAGATTATCGATTCTAAAACTTCTCGTGTCGCTCATAATAGCGGACCAATGGACGAGAAATTCGTCCGAAAAAAGGACGAACGAGGGAGACGGTGACTCATCAGCAAGAGTGACTTAGGCATGTTTGTGATTTTGGCTATTGTACGCTGTGATTTAGTAATTTGAAACCATCATTTTTGAAGATTTAGTCACTATATAATGCTACCGATAGACGTAGATTAATTTCTTGAAAAATACCTCATAGTAATTGTTCAACACCAAATTATTTTTCCTTTTTCGATGCTTCACATTCAGTCATATGATCCTTTCTCTTTTTGCCAATTATTTGTCTACTTCTCCCCATGGAAGGTGTGATAGAAGGATTATATCTCTTGTAATGTCAATAAGAAATTTATTTAATTTATTCTTATTACCTTTTATGCCTAAATAATAATTAGCGAAATGTACTCTAATACCAGTAGCTTTTGATTTTTGATGCCCGTAAATAGTTTAAAGAGTTCTTTATATCACGTCATTACACGTCGAAGTCTAGTCAAAGCAGAGGATATTAAAATGAATATGTAATGTTTGAGTACAGTATTTCAGCAGCATATAGTTCCAATAAGTTGAACTTTAGTACTTCCGGCAGTTAAGAAGTTTGCTCTATACAAACCCTATCTAGATTGACTGTAATTAGGATGGTAAATGTAAAATTTCAATGGAGGAATCAATTATTTTTATGCTAAAGATAGTTGTGCCAAAATAACGAAATTAAGGAGAATTCCTTAATTAGTTTGCATAATTTTCTTTCCATCTATAAGAGACTGGAAGAATAAATGAAATGCCTAAATAATTAGTTACAATAATCATTCAGCGTTCGTGAGAAAATTAGAAAACATATGTGTGAGTATAATGTGCTGCCTTCAAGAATACCTCGTGTGATGTAGAAGAGTTATTGCTGATACTGATTAAGCATATTAGAGAGATACTTATAAGTCAATGCATAGGTAAATAAACTAAATCTTTCACTTCTGTTTTTAGCGAATCGCTATTGTAGATGAATATCTTCTCATTGGAGATAGTCGAGAAATGAATTATGATCAAGGGAAATCTACTAATTAAGGTACAGTTTTCAAGGTCTCGAGATAATTATTCTGCTTGATGTATCATAAGAAATTCCTCTTGTTTTCCCTTCATTATTTTCTTATTCAGATCTGCTTACCTTCTACTTGCCATTAAGTAATAGTAAAGCTTATAAAAAAACATAAACACCGTAATCAACCCGAAGGACGGTTTGGTAGGTGAGATCACCCGGTACTAAGCCAGACGGCGTGTGAAATTCACACATCAAAGTATGTGGGCTAGTTCCTTTCCTCGTGCCAGTTATGATTTCCCAGGACCCAGGGTTTTTGGAACGTGAAAAATCATATTTCTTGAGTGAAACTGCAGATGCCTAAAGAGGCTTGCCCGGGAATCGAACCCGGACCCTCCGGGACCCAATACTCTACCCCTCGATACCGCGACCAACATTATACTGTAGATTATCCAAAAATTAATATGAAGCTTCTCCATGTCCATACTAATGTACAATGTCCAAAATATAATTTTGTCATGCGTTTGCGTATATTTAATTCCCTCCGTGATATAATACGCTCTCTTTTTACTCCAAATGTGCCCACTACCTACGCCTACTTTCCTTCAAAATACTATTTAAACTCGCGAGCTTTTCCATCTACTCTAGTTTATTCCCTCCTGATTCATATTTTATCATTTCTTCTTCACTTCAAGAGAATCTGATTACTCTTGGTTTTTTGCGAATAACTTGTAAGGAAAACTTTTCGTGGTTGTCCTGTAAAACATGTCACAATAAATGCAATTCCTTGACTGCCTTACTAAATATTGCTTGATTATCTGCAAAATTGTTTAAATCACCTTGACTCTCCCTTTTATTTTCAGCTCTAACCTTTCCCAGGTCACTCTTAATATAACCACCGAAAATAAGTAGATGCATGCATGATACGTGTCAGCATCGATAATAACTATCGGTGATAGGCAGGAGTACGATAGGCAGGGAAGTACGGTGATATTGTTAATAGGAAAGGAGGGATTACATCCTGTTGCGCCTCACCCATATTACTTAGGTATACTTGGACATCCTGGTTTTATTCTATACTCCATTCTTTTCTACTGTTCTTATCACTGATTAGGTGTCATGTTACCCCCTTCACTTACTAAACCTAAACTGATCCTCTCCTAACTTATTGTTAGTGAAATCATGTAGTACATCGTCAATGATCCCCAGTACTACCTTGAATGCATTTGACATTAAACTTGTGATCCTATGGTCTTCACGCTCTGCCGCCTTACTTCTTTTTTTGGATATTGATTAAAAATTAAACACAAATGAGTGAAGTTTTTTCCCAGCCTGTTTATTTCAGTATAGTTTCTTAATTTCTCAGTTAAGTTCCACTCTCAGAGTTGCAAATTGATAATAAATTCAAATTTATTAATAATTCTTTGCTCCAAAGAGCACTTTCCTACTAAGAACTCGATTTTAAATCATGTATCAAAATAATTGAATGAATGTTCTTCAGTGGAACTGCTTCAAGTCACTAGCAAATCCCTTTTCTTAAAATGACAGTGTCAACTTACCATAAAATTCGAAAAAGTTAAATTTCATATATACTATAAAACCAAATTTTTATCATGTTTTCCAAATATTGATTGTGTGGGAATCCAAAAAAGATTTGTTCATTCGTCGTCAGAAGTAGATGTAAACGGTGTCAAGCAGTTCATCCCCTAGTTCAGCCTGTTTTCAAAACCGATCACTAAATAGTTCCACTATATCCATGCCAAGTAAAAGTGAGAAAGCAAAATACTGTAAGATTTCTGGTATTTGTTAGAAAATTTGATATATCCATGCGGTCGGAGTGTCGTTGAAAACATTTTCACATGAAAGAAATTCACCAATTTTAACTTGAGTCAGCAGCCATCAAAAAGAGCAGCAGGGTCAACTCCTTGGACATAACTATGTGGGACTTCCGAGACATGAGGGGTGAACTGAGAGGAATTTATCCATCCGATATAAAATCATGTATCAATATAATTGAATGAATGTAGGTGTTCTTCATGTTCTAAATCTTTCTGCAATTGATCCCCTTAATATTTCCTCCCTGTGAAACATAATTCTGTAGCTGATTACCTCACAACTTACTCCTTTCAAACTTCGCTTATGAGCCAAAGACTCTTAATCAAGAAGCAATCCCTTCTCACTGTTCTAAGAGGCGTCATTTTCGTATTTCGAAGACTGAGCGATTTTATATTTCAAAACTAAGTGATTTTCACTTAAATATTGTTATTTGCTATTTTGAGCACAAAAAATAGTGTTATTTGCTATTTTGGGCTCAGTATTTATCACATTTGACGTTTAAATATGATGATGAATATTAAGAGAAAAATAAATAAGTCTAAGAAATAAAAGGTGAAATTTATCATTCAGGGAAAAGTGTGCAACTTTGGGAAATTATTTTTCTGTAATCAGAGTATAAATAAACTCACGCATAGTATATAAATGGGCGCTTCTTCACTAAATTGTGTATATTGAGCATAATTTGTGTTTTCTCGTGTATAGCTCGTGTATACGTTTCCTTGTCTTGAATTATGGTATTCCTAATGTGTTGGGCACAAAATGGTATTCATAAAAGTAGAACTTGTCTGGCGATATATTCAGATGGCTTTGTATATATATTTACGCAAAAAAAAGACGAGAAAAAATAGTGTTATTTGCTATTTTGGGCTAAGTATTTATCACATTTGACGTTAAATATGATGATGAATATTAAGAGAAAAATAAATAAGTCTAAGAAATGAAAAGTGAAATTTATCATTCAGGGAAAAGTGTCGGGCAGCTCGTTACCCTTTACTAATATTCGTTTTCCCGTGCAGCGGTAAACGGCATATAATCGTTCTGATAAATGGAAACGGGTTTCTCCAATGTATCTATATTTTCTTGTATACTGTATCCAGATTATAACAAAAGTAATTTTTGTAAGTTGTAAAGCATGAAGAAACTACTCCTGCCTAGTCATATATGATTGTGTTAGTGTATATTTTAACACTGTTGATTCTTTTTGGCGACAGTTTGAACATTTCTTTGAAATATCGTATTCAAAGAGTCCAGAAATTCTAAGTGTGTTATTGGCTTCTATACGCATAGTGAATTTTATAATTCCCAATTTTATGGGATCGTTATTATTTTTAAACATCCCCTTGATGTATTTGTCAGGCTCGCTAACCCAATTACTTCCTCAACAGACTATAAATATCGTTCTTTTTATTGAGTATAAAAGTTGGGTTACGATCTTAGTTTCAAGTCTCCCATTATCTCATATAATTAACTCCGGTGAGGGACGCACTAGTCCAGCAGTTCGAATAAAAAATGCTGTTTACTTGGACTTACTTTGGATAGAAAAATCCTTTGGCCTCTGTTTTTATTCAGTCGAACCTTGACAGTGTTTTGTCGATATATTCCTGGAAAATTCCCAGGTTACTAACACTTTGAAAATTTTGATTTGTATTAATTTATTTTTTATTTTCCTTTTCAACCTCGGACGCATTCACAAAAAAGCAATTATAAACTCAGAGTTCTCTTTTTTCTTCACCATTTATTGGTTAACAGTTCAATCGAAAATAAATTAAATTTCTGAGGTCGCCTCTTTGAAAAAACTACGGAATTTTATTTGTAACGATTACTCAATTTGTACATGTTTACCACAAAAACCAACATAATTTTTTACATAAATTTTGATATTGTGATTAAAAGTCAACTTTGTGGGGCATACCGTAAATTTCTCCGTATAATTCATTGGGTGTTGAAAAACGGAAGGATTCATTTGCAGATCAGCAAAAATGTATAATTTTTTTTAATTTTTGTGATTTTTAGTAAATTACTAGACTTCACGTATAAATTCATATTGTCTTCTATATAGCGTTCTTTCTTGTTCTCTCTAGGCAATGCTACGCTGGCCTTTAAGTCAAAGCTCGAGGCAGTCAAGCTTTTATCAATGGGTTTCTAAGGAAGATGAATCGGAGGTGAACACCTCTTCCATGTTAACCGATCCCCTGTCATAATCCATGTCTTGCATGACATATCATTCGGAAACAAAATCTTTCTTCCTCCTCCTCGTAGACGCCGCAATTGTGACTTATTGGAACTCTAGAGCCGATAACCACGGTATTAGACACTATGTCAAAGACTAGGTTTATTACAAAATAGCGGTAACAAAGATTGAAGCTACCACGCAGAAACCGTCATGGTTACTGCAAAAGGATTACCGGACACTCATTTCTGTCTTACAGAGGGATTTACTTCAACTCTATCGTGGCCAGGTAAGCATATGAAGGAAATTCAAAAAGCTGATATTTTAACCGAATATGCCTAAATAACATATCCCTTCCATTATGAAAATACCTAATATCCATGGTGCTTTATTTTAAGATAAAATTGCCGAACACTAATTCAAGATTCAGAATTGTCATTTACATACAATATATACAAAATGCCCATGGCAATATCAAAATCATAGATAGAGTTTACCAACCGAGTAGATTCGTATATTATTTATCGTATCCTTCTGTAATAAAGTTTTGCATCAGGACCACCCTAAGTAGATAGGTGTTCAGTGGGTTTTTAGCAGCTGGTATAAATGCTTTAATGAAGGATTTTCTTTTAAAAGAGTTTAACCTAAGACATGATATTGCAAAGGTTTTTTTGTTAGATTTCGGGTGAATCCCCTAGCCCCAATGATAGTAACATCGCAAATAAATATAAAAAATTGATAAAGGGTAAACTAAATTTAAAAACAATTAAAATAAATAGTTTTTACTATTATTTATATATAAACTCAGTTATCGAAGTTTGACGCTGGACGCATTCCATTCTAAATATGTCCTATGGCGAGATTTATTTTCTGATAATCCTTTCACGGTATGTCATCCAAAGTCGGAGCAAATGAACTAAGTAAAAAAAAAGTAAATTTGAAAAGAACTGTGCTATGGTTAACCGAAAATGAGGAAAGGGTCATCATGAAATGTAAGACGACCAATCGTTAGGTTAGCGCTAATGCGAGTTTAATAGGAGAAATCTGTGATGGTATTATTGGACAGCTATTGGGAAGATAACAGACTACGTCAGAAACGTACTCCTATCTCTGAAGAGAACGCCTTAAATTACTTCCATTATAAGGGATTACTTTCTACTATTGCAAAATGATAATCTACATCGAAGTTACTCATCTGCATTATACGGAGTTAAGCATATTGTATTAAATTTGTGTCATATATTGTAAATTAAATAATTCCATTCCATGTGTTGAATACTAGCGGCAACTACAAAAATAAGCTTCAAGATTAAACAAAGATTAAGCCAGTAGGAGATGTGATTGATACATCATAAATTTAAAATTAGGGAAATTTATGTATTGAATTTCAGGAAAAACGCGCAAAAGTTGGACATTGACGCAGTGGGTTACTCTAAAGGAGGTATCAAATATGTTTACTCTTTTCAACGACAAGAGTTACCTCCATTAAAGCCATATACGAGTATCCCAAGGATCACAACGTTTAGTATTATTCTATTGAGTTCAGATCTTTAACGAAATGACAATTTATCCTCTTCTAATTGAAAATTGCAGCCGGTAAAACTTGGAATCGTATTTTTCAAAATGGGACCCGGTGGATTCTGAAAGTGATGACTATCCGCCAGTTGTACCAAATATTTATGGTTTCTATGCTTACAAGAGTAATAATTAGGCGTGCACTTTGCCAAGTAATCACATGAAAATCAATACACCCGCAAGTATTGACAAATCTGCCTGAATAAATATCATACCCTCCGACTGCTATATTAAAGTCATACAACCGGGCTTGAACCGTATTGAGCGCTGTCATTCTTTAACAGAGCATCTATTTGGGATTTCTAATCGAAATTGATGCAGTAATAGCATGCGTTTTGTTCAATACCGAGTTGAAATTTGACTGCGCTATTTAAATTGAAGAAGATAAACGGTATAACAGCATTTCCTGAAATGTTTGTATGAAATCTTTCTTAAAAAAGTGTATTTTACCAAAATAAATTTTTTTGAAAAAAAAAATTTGATGAAAGATACTGTTTGGAAAATGTTACCCATTATTTTACTGATAAATTTGTAGCTGTCCGAGGTAATTACTTTATGACGATTATTTTTGTCCATGCGCATTATGACAGATTAATTTTATGAAAAGACAAATAATGATGGTGTGTTTAACTGGAAAATTTTAAGTTTCGTTTCTTGTTCGTGTTATGAATCGCCAGGTAATGACTAAGAATGTTAAATGGAACTTTAATTCGCAATCTATTTGTAATTTTGGATACCTGTGTAGTTCAAATATAAAGAGTGCTAAGAAAATTTTACAAAGACTTAACAGAAAACGTTCATTAACTTTCCAAGTGTGTATCTTTCACGTTAGTAAGGGTTGAAGCAACATTGAACTCAAACCACTAACAGCACTTCCAAATTATTCAAGCGGAAAGGAAAACTTGACTAAAGGATATTTTTGAATTGGAGTCTCTGTTCTTAGACCTCAGAAGCTTATAATTACTGGTGTTTTCCGAACTAGGTTACCTCGTTGGTAACTGATAAAGGAACTATATCAGAATTTCTTGCGTAGGTAGCATAACATTAACTAGAGAGTAATGCACTAAAACACTGATTAAAAAAGAAGCCAAAACTAAAGGTATGAAATTTTTATTGCTATAACAAATTGCTTTCTTTAAAATGTAGTTAGTAGAATGTATTAAAAATCTATTAAATATACACTATTACCAACATCGCAATTTATTGCCAGTCCCGCGATCCTTTAGCTAGCCAGTGCCGAATGGGTAAAATGCGTATTAAATCTGGAAACAAAGCATGAAATAGATTTTGTCTAATTTCTTTTATAATTAATTTTTAACATTTTTTGTTGTCGAAATGCTTAGTTTCAGTGCCCCAATTCCGTGAGAGTTCTTCATAGAAGTCTATAATCCACACATTCCTAAATAAATTTCTAAGATCATGTTGCGGGTTTAAAAAGCTGATTTATCTCGTAACTCATCACTTCTTTATAGCTACTCAAGTGGATGTTTTGGTTGCTATTTTCTTTCATGTGTTTTGACATTAGAGAATGACCTTCACCAAAGAAATATTTTTTCTGCTTTCTCTTAAGATAAGTAATATTTGTATTTTGGCATTTTTAAATTTCTAGTCTCGAATTTCATAAATTAAAATTGTTTCCAATATCAAAATTCTCAAATCAAACAAACTCAGCTGCATGTTTCGTATTTGTACCTCCACTCTTTTCTTCTAAGTGATGGTTCAAAATTAAGTATTTGTGTTTAATAATTCTCTACTATCATATTTTTATTCATTTTAATTAGTTAAGGAATAAGAATCGGTTTCAGCGTGATCAAATTTAGCAAGTCGACCTATTTTTGAAAAAAACTTGGGCACTGGAGCCTCCTCAGTAATAGGACCTACAATTTGTGCTAATTAACATGCAACCCACTTATTTAAGAATTAACTATTAAATTTCGTTCATCTGCCAGTTTCTATGGAGAACGAAATAACTCATTAAATTTGACCAATTCTGATCATTCAAAACTGATCGATTATCAACATAAGCACCCACTCGTTAGCCGCTCACTCTTATTCAATGTAGTTTACACTCGTTTATGGACGTTGAGGTCACCAGTATGAAATAAAGTCAGCGAGTCAATAGAAATATGTTAATTTTAAGTTTCATCTAAAAGTATTATCTTCGGTTATGGATATTCACATCATATTATTGCATAAACTTTTTTATATTCATTCAATGAACATACATTTAGGCACCTATATGTTTTTTGGAGAGAGAAAATATAGTTTATTAAGCAAAAAATATTATTCTATGGCCATGGATGTTCATCCATCAAGATATGAAAGATATCAGCTATGAGTCATACATGAAATGGAATATTTATAAAACGATAAGGAAAAATAATGTATTCATGTTTTGAGCAAATACATCGCTAAGGAGCACGATATGCGCAGAGGGGTCTTAAGCTGCCCAATACGAGTATAGCGAGTCATGGCACATTAACTTTACTCAAATCTTTGATTTCAAAATGATCATTTCATTTTCTATGGCATCCATTTCATATTTTTTAAATTCTGTAATATCATAAATAGCTTTTTTCAAAGAGTGTTTGTTGAATAATCATTATATATTCTCAATGCTCACTGACCTGAACTTAGTTCAAGACTGTACTATTTACAATCAAAGATGTGCTTGCTACAGTGTTTCCCTAAAGTGCCTTCGTACACTGATTGATTCAAGGCTTTGCTATTGTCCAGAGGGTTCTAGGTTAAAAATTCCATGGAAAGTTGATGTTCTAATATTCAAAATGAATTTTTTTCTGGCAAACTAAACTCTATATAAACATTGAGGACGGCTGACGTTTAGGAGGGTACTTCGAATGCACAGGAAGGGTCTTTCTCAGGCCATGGAATTCAGCAAAAGTAAATTGACCTCCTAGCGGGAATGGCCAAAATATGGACATTATATATATATATATATATATATATATACACACACACACACACACACACACACATATATATATATATATATATATATATATATATATATATATATATATATAAATTTATGCATTTATAATGATTGAGCGTACTTAATTATGGATGCATACTCATTTACATAATCCTCCTTACGGGATTATTTTAAAAATATTGATATGCATACACAAATTCCATTGGGTTCATGTCTAAAGAAAAAATCAAGCCTTTTAAGGTCATCTTAAATTCACTCACAAAAAAACATCATTACGGATGACAAATTTTACTGTTGCAGGCACGATGCAAAACAATTTATGGCAATTCTTCGAATATATATGTACACATACGAGATACATACATGCATACGC
>CM073779.1:90764346-90948436 GCA_037158775.1 Hetaerina titia | reverse complement strand
GTGTGTTCATTTTCAATTAACGGTCCTTATAAATTTTTCCCAAAAACTGTTTTTTAAGTGTAATTATAGTAATTAAGAACTGGTTCAACTCATGCAGATGGCATGTGTATATTATAAATTTACACCCAACACACGTATTTATGTACGTATGCATAGGGTATTTTGATCTGTAAATTGAGTGAATGATTTCCATTCTTACATTTAGTTTTTAAAACTCATTTCACAACTTGTGAAATTAGTACTGAAAGAACAACCCCGATTTACAACGGGACATATTTTTCGTCAGTGGACATGCCTCCTTCGCCTTAGGATAATTAATTTGAAACTTTCGACAGCGGGCAATGCCATGGCTAAGAATAGACCCTCATGCGATATTATCACGAGTCTTGGAGAGCATTTTTTCCGTTCTGCGGGACAGGTGTCGTGACCTACATTCTGACGATAGTGAGTTCCGCAGTATCAAATTCTATTTGGCTGGGAAAACAATTCGAAATTTTAAATATTTTTCACTCGGGTCAGTGACAATTAATTGTTTGAGTTTGTAGTTATGCCTTTGAATAATTCTATTTAGTGTCGTAATCAGTTCTATCCAAAATCGTCACCAATGTGTATTTTCGCGTGACAGTAAAAGGAAAGTTTTAAGTAAAAAACCTTTGAGGTATATTCATCGGTAATCTAGGTCTTGTGTTTCATTTTTTATCCGTAGAGCCTAGGAACCAGCTGTTTGGCCATCTCCAATGAAGAATTCCTTTGCCTTCAAATTGCGAAAGAGATAATGAGAAATGGAAAAGCATAGGTGCAGGTACACTATAGATCTTCCACGTATAGTATGTTTGTTTTAAAATACATTGATTTATTTGAAAAAAAAATGAAATCTAAACGTTAGGGACGGATCTAGTTTTTGCAGAATTTTATTTGAGAGCCTTAATATTCAGTAGGATTCTTTTTCATATTCACGCATAATGTGACATATTTCGAGATTTTTTAGCCCTTTTTATAAAAGATACGTATTATTCATGTCACATAGTCTAAGTACAATCTTAATTATCGCACACGAAAAATAAATAAATTGTTAAAGTTTACAAAAAATTGCAATTGGATGATAGGTATTCAAATTTTAAACCCCTAATTTTCTCTGTTTTCAAATTCCAAAAAAATTACTATGGTTCAATTAAGTTTGTTCAGATTTTTGAAAATAAGTTTAATGTTTTATGGATTATAAACTTATTCAAAACTTGGACGAATGTGGTTCAACATGAATTAAGTCGATAATTCACCTAAAACTAAATTTTTCCTACTGCTCAAGATATTGAAAAAGCAACTTTGACGGACTAAATGCCCGAAATAGAAACTTACCATCTCGCGTATTCATGGAAATGCATTTAAGAGTTCAGCTACCGTTTCATCTCATTTGGTAATTACGTGAGAAGTAAGTAACTGCAACAATGTTAATTCAAACAATTTTTCGTTGCCGAGCGTCTACAAATAGACTCGTATCCACGAATACAAATATTTAGTCAGTGTTCCTCAATATTCATTACTTGAAAGGAAATATGTAATCATTTTCAATAAACCGTTTGGCAAAAAGAAATACTCAGGCATTTATTTGATGTTAGGAATGGCGTTCGTGGACCAGCGTCCACCACGTCTTTGCTTTGCCATCGTGGCCCAGAGGTATGAACGAATCGGGGTCCGCAGTCAAACAACCCTCGGATCAAATGTGCATTTTAGACCGGGGGAAGCTGTCTGTGGATCTGGTTGGGGTGGGCGGGTGGGTGCCACTAGGATGGCCCTTTCCCGAAGGGACTCCCGCTCCAAATTGACTTCTGAGCACGGGGGGCCCACCCTGCCCCTTCTCTCTTGATCCAACCAAGTCAAGGGTAAAGGCGAGGTATAGAGGAAAGCCCGTGGGATTCGGGGAGGGGGTGTGCGAGGGGATAATCATTGAGGGTCGAGGAGGGGTCGCAAGCTTGGGGGAGGGAATTCTTTAGCGATATCAGCACGCACGGAGACAGTTGCTCGCGTTGTTGTTCGGTGTTCCATCGAGTACGGTGAATTCGAAGGTCGTCAAAAATTCATGTCGTGCTTGTGGAGGATGTAGGTGCAGACATCAAAAGACCTCAGAAGGTTTTGTCCGAAGACTTCGAGGGGTCACCTAAATTTTATCAAGAAATATTACTCCCTTTGTACGTCGACATCGTTGAGATGACCTCTGCGACATAAATTGAGTCGATGGCGTCTCATTTTTCTAGAGCATGCGAGTTTTTACGAAATACAATGGGTGGAGCAAATACGAAATACAATGGATGGTCAAATAACAGTCGAACAGGGCAGTCAAATAAAGCAACTGAGTTAGGAAAACTTACAAGCCAAGTGATTTATTAAATGGAGGAATAAAAATTCGTCAATGGGGTGCGTACTGCCATTTTTAAGGGCCATTTCGCACGCTAGAGACCTTTCAAATTCCTCCTTCCTTCTTTTCTCTTTTCCTGTGGTTTTTGTTGCAGGCAAGGCACATGCTGACTGGAATGAAGGGAACAATTGTCGTCAGATTTTAGTTAGCAAGGACACTGACTCCTAGATATTTTATGAACTTTTATTTTTCGGAAATATCAATGTTGATACTTTAACCATAAATAATTGCACTTAATAATATGTAATTATTATTTTGGAAACGAACTGGCTTCTGAACTTCTGGGCGTCCGTCTCGTAGGGCTTAGTATGTGTAAGTTTTATTGTATGGATGCTTCATAACAGTGTACCATTTTGATATAAATATGTTTTAATTAAGCGTTCTTATTTATGCATTTGTTTGTTGTTATGCATACATTTATGCATTCATAATGCCAAGATACATTCCATGTACCGTTATGGGTGGAAATGGACTAGGGCATTGACGAGTTCTGCAAAAAACAAATAGCAAACATTGAGACATATCCTCTTGGAAAGCTTACGGATCTGGTAATAGTTCAGGAAATCAAAAATACTACCGTGGTACCGTGGTACTCCGCATAATAATTTCAATTTTCCTCCTAATTTCAGCTGTATTCACCATGTCTCTTATTTTTCCAGCTGTACTCACCATGTATCTTCTATTTCCAGCTCCACTCACCATGCACCCCTTATTTTTCCAGCTCTTTTCGGCCTACGACTCAAACCTACCAGCTTCCTCCTTTCCTACATCTAATTCCATAATTTTCGAAAAAGACGCGTTTCACCATTTTATAGTGAAATTATCAGGCATGGTTGTTCACCTACCGAGCAGTTTGAATGCCATATCACTCCATAACCTGAATCCAACGGGTTGTCAGTAACTCTTAGTTGGCAGTATTCAAATATGCAAACCTCGACAGCTCGACGTGTTGCTTCTGCATTTTTGGGCTTCGAATGGCCTTTAATATTCAATATCCGATTGTTTAAATCTATTTCTTTTACTTGGATTGTTGAAGTGCCCAATAGATCCTAAAGTCTTGTAATTTGAATGTTTGGGACAAAAAAGGTTTTACTCGACACGAATATTAATATTTCTATTTAGTATACTGATACAAATTCGAATGTTCCGATTCCCTTCAATTATAAGTTTTTATTTCACCAAATGGCTTACATAGTGGTGAAATTCAAAAAATTTGGTTAGTTGGAGTTAAACCGATAAATATGTACAGAACAGGAGTACTCATAACGGAATGGTTAGCTTTATATCAACCAGAACTAAAAGGTAAACATTTTCGAGTGGGCATAAATCCTGCATATTTCACGCATCTATAATATCATTTTACCAACCTACAACCCAAAAAACTAAAAAAAAAACTGTTAGACTCTAATTGATGCCGAGAGACGACTGGTTATGAATAAAAAACCTTTAATGCATATTTTGGCAATAATTTGGGTTAAGTTGCCTTAAATACTGATAAGGGAAAACTTTTAGATTATCTCTTTTATTTAAATCCGTAATCATCAGCCAGCATATAGCGAATTATAATCCAAACCGGCTCTGTATCTGATTTGGTAGGTAGTACTGGACTAGTGACGGAAATCAAATGGCGTTTTGAAGTTGATGATTTTTCTAAATAAGGTGAGCCGTAAATATGTTAAAACAAGTATCATCATGTTTCTAAATTTTTGGACCACTAACTTTGCAGGAGGCTCTTGAAATCAAGGCTAGTCGTCAATTCCGAGATTAATCCTGCACCTTGGACAGGTCAGTTAACCAGGATTTTCCGGTCCCTAATGAAGAGCATGTGGTCAAAGTATTTAAAAAATAATAAATTCTTAGAGAGAACTGCAAGTATGCCACATTGTGAATGAAGAATTGTTTTCAGAAATTGACGCCTTAAGCTGTTGAATTGGCATCAATACTAGGCATAGTTTTCACAAACGAAAGATTAGGAATTATTTAATTGAAAACTTGGTGAAATATGGGAATTTTTTCCTCACAGTAATCTTCCGTCTTCTTTTAGAGCCATAGAAAAATGATGTAGTGTATAATGGGCCGGCCTTTAGTGGCATTGAATCAATTCCAAAGATGTTTCAAATTTTTACGCATCACTTTGTGCCGAAGTTGAAGAATTGCATATCCCAGGAAATTGGAGTCGTCGTTTTGGTTAGTATAAAATCAATCATTTTGTGGTGAAAATGAATTCTCCTTGCGTGCAATTTTTATGAGTAAGACTGGTCTTTGACATTAATTAAAAATTTGTGCCGACATATTATGTTGCTTGAATTTGAAAAAAGTAGAGTAAGATGCATACTTGCATGTGTGTCTCAACCAGACGGAATGGAAAAAGTCATAGTAAATGAAAGAATATGTGCTGCTTGGACAATTTTGAAAGGAATGAATCCTATCAGCAGAGGATACTTAGGTCAGAAAATGGTGGATGAATGATTGAATTTTTTCTTCTGATGGAATAAAGAAAAGAAACTTTGTGAGCGCAGAGAAAGTGGCGTAAGTTGTGGGATGAAATATGACTCGCGCCAGGCGAGAGAGCAAACTAATGAGTTCAAAAAACTCTAGGGGAGAAAAAGGAAAGAACATGAATAGCCGAAGCATAACTGTGGAGAATGGTTTGAAGGTAGAATCTGTTTTGAAAAGCGGCAAGGTTACAATGAAAGGAGAAGGCAAAGCAAAGAATACAGCAAGAAATAGGAGTGGTGATTAAATAAAAGATGAATTTGGAGTTATAAACTGGACGAGGGAGTATTTTTGAAATTCGTATACACAGTGAAAATGGCTGCAGAAAATTTTCCACAAGTAAAAAAAAGATTTTAACTACAGTAATAACACAGGCCTACAAAAAAATTTATTTTTGGTGCCGGGATTCTTTGTGTTGATTTTAACTATATTTGTAGAGCTGAATCCAAATATGAAATCCGTTTTTATTTAACAGCTCTTCTTTTTTAGATATGGCACATCTTACGATTAGTTGTTTTAATATTTGATATATTCCGGAAAATAATTTTCAAAGTTAAATAAATCTATAAGTATGCATGTGAATATATAGTAAAAGAAAATAGGAAAAATATTACAGACTTTGTGAAACGTGCATACTTGGGATATTTTGGTGTTAAGCTTGGTGACCAAGATAAAACATGGGCACCGCATTTTGTGTGTAAAACATGTACTGAACGTCTGAGGCAATGGACAACAGGACAAAGGAAAAGTCTAAAATTTGATGTACCAATAGTGTGGAGAGAACCTGTGAACCATATTGACGACTGTTATTTTTGCATAGTAAATGTTTCGGGAATTAATCGAAAAAATCGCCACAAGTGGACATATCTAGATTTGCCTTCAGCTTGACGCCCGGTACCCCATTCAGAAGAAATACCGATCTCAATATTTCAGACGTTACCAGATATATCTAAGGAAGAATTTGAGTTATTTGAAAATATTTCTCATTCTATTGACGATAGTGGCAGTGACTACGAGGGGGTATCAACAATTCCTCAACTATATAATCAAGATGAACTAAGCGATCTTGCTAGAGAACTGAACTTATCGAAGGAAGCATCCGAACTACTAGCATCAAGACTGCATGAAAAGAATTTACTGCAACCCGGTACAAAAATAAGCTTTTATCGCACAAGGGAAAAGGATATGCTACCCTTCTTTACTCAAGAAGACAATCTTACATTTTGTTTAGACGTTAAGGGTCTTTTGGAAAAAATGAGACTACTATCACAATATGATGCTAGTGATTGGCGTTTGTTTATTGATAGCTCCAAGCGTAGTTTAAAATGTGTACTTCTTCACAATGGTAACAGGTTTGGCGCAATACCAATCGCTCATTCAACTAAAATGAAAGAAGAATACGATACAATAGCATTGGTCTTACAGAAGATAAAATACCAGGAACATCGCTGGGTGATTTGTGTAAATTTAAAAATGGTGAACTTTCTTCTTGGGCAGCAAAGTGGCTACACAAAATATCCTTGTTTCTTGTGCCTCTAGGATAGCAGGGACAGACAAAACCACTGGATTAAGGAGGAGTGGCCTAAGAGAGAAAACTTGGTTGTTGGGAAAGAAACCATCATTGCTGAATCTTTAGTTGAAAGAGAGAAAATCATCTTACCACCTCTACATATTAAACTAGGCCTAATGAAGCAATTTGTAAAGGCTCTTGACAAGGATGGACCATGCTTCGGCTACTTAAGACTAAAGATGCCCCATATAAGTATTGAAAAACTTAAAGCTGGTATTTTTGAGGGGCCACAAATCAGACAACTTACAAAGGATCCTGCTTTTGTCGAATCAATGAATGAGATTGAAAAAATTAGTTGGATGTCATTTGTTGAGGTCATAAAAAATTTTCTAGGAAATCACAAAAGTGAAAATTATATTGAGCTGGTAAACATTATGCTCAGTAACTTCAAATCAAAGGATGTAATATGAACACAAAAGTTCACTACCTACACAGCCACTTAGACAATTTTCTTGGAAATTTAGGAGACACAAGTGAAGAACAAGGTGAAAGATTTCACCAGGATATAAGCTCGCTACCAAGGAAGATGGGATAACCATATGATGGCAGATTACTGCTGGTGCTTGAAACGAGACTGTTTGAACAAAGTGCACTCAAGAAAATCGCGCAAAAGAAGCTTCCGATGTGTTGAGTGATGTTTTTATGTATTTTTTCTTTCCAATTTGTTTTATTACAGTAAAAAATTTTAGTATTTGTGTTCAATTGTATTGTAAAATTCTGTTGTGTTTGTGGGTGGTTTAACAGCCCTAGAAATAAATCAAGTCTTTATATTTAGTGGGTTTTACTATTAATATAATATTCCCATATCATCATGTAGAAGATTTTTTTACGTAAGTAACAACATATCTATACCTTAAAAAGTATAGCTGATAGGAAAAAACTAGTGTCATAATTGGATTCAGCACCCCAATTGTTCTTTAAATCAGCATAAAAGCTCCGGCACCAAAACCACTGTTGGCCTGTGTTATTAATATAATATTCCCATATCATCATGTAGAAGATTTTTTTACGTAAGTAACAACATATCTATATCTTGAAAAGTATACCTGATAAGAAAAAACTAGTGTCATAATTGGATTCAGCACCCCAATTGTTCTTTAAATCAACATTAGAAGCTCCGGCACCAAAACCACTGGTGGCCTGTGTAATTTATAAAAATGGAAAATCAAAGGGGAAAAATTGATATATCTAGTGAAGCGTCAGCACAAATTGGTCATGATTCGTCACTGCAATTGGCTGAGCATAGGTTTGAAATTTTTGTGCCACTAAAAGGGGTAGGAAATGTACAATAAATTTACCATCGATTAAGTGGAGGAGGCAGCAATTTCTTTTAAGAATTATCGAGTCATTTTCCAGGTATAGTGTTGGGTATGACGTTGTTTGAAAGTGTTAAGACGCTATTATTGGGCAAAAGTTGACCGGTTCAAGTTGATTTAATTTAATAAGGAATGTGCTGATATCTTTTTGCACTTCAAAGACTAATTATATGTGTATAAAGTGATATACGAGTAAATAAGCCAAGCGTATATTAGCGTATTTTTAAATTGATGAAAGAATACGGTCATATAATTAGAGGAAAGTTGTGGAAGGTTCTTAGAAAGAGTTAATTAGGAGTGGTGAATGCTCTGTAAGAAGTGAAAGAGTGAATGGAAAAGAGTTTGTCTGAAATAAAGCATGTTTTAGCCGTTCAAAATTTTTGAGGTAACGGCGCTAGAGATATAGGTGCATGGGTAAAGTAGGAGTAAGAGTTAACCTTTAAATTACTTGATGGAATATGCGGACACATTTCTAATGGAAACGAAGTGGAAAACTTATTACATTTCATTCTTTATACATGTCTGTGATTAGCTATATCAATTAGCAAGTATAGGTTATGCTATTCTACATTTTCTTTCTTGACTCTCAAAGTGATTGTTCCATGAGTATTTGTAAAAACATTGATTATGATAGCTTTCATTGAATCTTTATTTATGATTTATTTTGATGAATATTAGGATATGTTTGCATATTTATCATTTAGTTTTATTTATTTCTCATTTAAAGTTGTCTTCAATGCAGCAAACAATGTAATGAAAGGAATCATGACGGTAATATTAGATTTTATCCTGGGTTCGTATTTATGAGAGATTGTCACTTGCTCAACTCACTCAAGGCGAAATATCTATTAAATATAAGTTTTGGAGGGTCCCGGATAACTTACATTTTACGTATCACGTGAACTTACTCTTGTTTACCCTACATGACTTATACGTTACGTATCCTTCCGGCCAGCAACTACGATTTGGTTTGATATTGATTTATTTGACAACATAGAATAACTATATACTACGTATCACTTTGTAACTTTATATTTGTAAGAATAAATGGATGCTAGATATTCTGTGAGAATTTTGTCACAAGCGGCTGATATTATCACTTACAGTGTCTGCCGTTTATCTTCGAGGCGAGGGACTCGCTTTGCAGTATACCATCTGCACACGAGTTTGGTGTGTTTAAAATTGATGCCTCAATCTTAATATATTTAGTTAACTTTAATATAAAGATTAGATTTTATTAATTCATCTATTTCATTTCCACACTAAAATTATTCAATCCGAACAGTATGATTGCCAGTTAGAGGCTGAAATTTTGCTTTAACTTAATATTATTGGTGAATTCAAATAAACTGAGGAATAAAATATATGCTCGGGTGCTAAAAAATCTCTTATGAATACAATTGATAACCGGAGTAGATTTGGCCAAGAAACTCTGAAAGTCTATTCCGTTAGATCGCACAATTTCCTAAAGTTAGTAGTCAATACAGGTAGATATTTTTATTGGTTCTTAATAACACACTCATATAAATATAGTCCTATAACTTTACACTCTTGATTTTTTCAACTACCTTAGCTAATTTTAGCTGAAAACTATTATAATAATTTGGAAATTAAAATCAAAATTATTTAGAGCTAGTAGACGAGAACAAACATGTAATTTGCTATCTGTTATCTAAAAATTGGTGATTATATAATATTATCCTTAGATTTCAAATGCGGAGCAGTGAAACCTCAAGAGAAGAAGAGGCAAAAAGACCGAAAGCCTTTGAAGTGAATAACATAACCTGGAGCGATATCCTCGACATGGCTGCCGTGTCGCCAAACAGCTAGGTCTACCAGGAGTTTACGGGTGTCGTGAAATATGTTATCTCTCGTGTACTTAAAACACAGTTATCTTCACAAGCAATCTACCCGTTGAATTTGATCCCAAATATACGTGATGATATTATCTCTAGACATTAAATCGTAATGGCTAAAAGAACTAAATATTATGGAAATCAAAACGATTAATAAGAGCGCGAAGAACTCGACGTCGGTGAATTTGTTTCGTGCGTTGGATATATCAGTCGATAATTCTACATTCATTTTAAGTAGAGAGTTTGTATCACAAAAAAATTATCTTTCCTTTCGATCTGATATTTTTATTATACACTTGACTTTCTAATACTACGTTTACTAGCAAGTACCTAAAGCCATGTGTCACCACGACGACGAAGATAAATGTATTACAATGAATATATTTTTGAGGGAAAACATTTGCTATACACGTCAATTTTATACGAAGCCCTGTATTGAAAACTTTTAAAAGCTTCTTAAATGATTTAATGTGTTTTGTCAAATGACGTTTAAGCTAGGGCAATTTCCCTTATGGAAAATTTCGTGCGCTTTCATTATACGCTGCTAAAGTTTGTACGCTATGAAAAAGATATTATGCTTTCCCGGCGTATCTGTCAAGTGAAATCCTCTCGGGTCTTCCACTGGGTTAGTGTCGCCATTGCGAAAACCGACTCGGTCATCATCCTCAGGATTTTATATATATATATATATATATATATATATATATATATATATATATATATAATATATATATATACATATATATATATATATATTATATATATGTATATTCATTCACATAGAAATAGAAATAAGAAAAGGGGAAAGGAACACACATAAATGACGACCACAAGAGAGGTGGGGAAGGTGGTATCAAGCAGACCACTAATGTAAAAATATTTTCCTCGACGGGGGCTTCCTTTATGTGTGTTCCATTCCCCTTTCCTTATTTCTACTTCTATGTGAATGAATATTTGTTCGCCATATGGCGGGATTTCGTGTATGAATGTGTGTGTGTGTGTGTATATATATATATATATATATATATATATATATATATATATATATATATATATATACATATATGTGTGTGTGTATAAATATATGTGTATGTATATATAAACCATAATCACAGTATTCAACCCGAAGATCGGTTTGGCAGGTGATGGCAGAGTTCACTGAGCCGGACGGCGTGTGATATTTACACATTTGGGGTAGGGGGCCAGTTCCTTTCCCTGTGCCGGTTATGGTTTCCCAGGAAGATCGGGTACCCGGAAAATCACATAGAGTAGGTGCCCAGTGTGGCTTCCCTGGGAATCGAACCCGGGCCCTCCAGTCTACCCCCTGGACTACCGCGACCCACCTATGTATGTATAAAAATATTTTTTTAAAATTTATTTATTAGATAATCTGCCGGTTAAGGTAGGTTTTTGGATGGCCACAACTATCAAATAACCATTTTGTAATTCCAAACAAAACCAAATACAGCAACGTAATCTACATCAGGTCCCTCTTCATCCCTGTGTACTTCTTTCCTCCCTTCATCCCGTCCAACATCCCTATCCTGTTTCTGCCCTTTCCTCCCTTGCCCAACATTCTCCCCTCTATTACCTTCTTCAACATTCCATTACAGCTCAATATGACTTTCATCCATTTTTCCTGCCTCCATAGGATTTCTCTCAACAAATCCCTCTCCTCACCCACCATCTCCAGGACTTCCTCATTTGTTTTCATTTCGGTCCATTTCACCTTCTCCATTCTTCTGCACACCCACATTTCAAAAGCCTCCAATCTACGTCTATCCTCCCGCTTCAGCGACCACGTTTCCGCGCCGTACATAGCTACGCTCCATGTCAGAGTTTTTACGAGTCTTGCCTTAACCTCCCTACTCAACGTCCCCGTCATCAACTCCCTCCTCCTTGAGAAAGCCTCCTTGCCTAGCGCAATTCATCTCCTTACGTCCCTACTACTTTGACCGTATTGGTCCAAAACACTTCCGACATATGGAAACTGTTCTGCCTGCCCTATTTAATACCCTCCTATTTTAATGTTTAGCTTAGCCTTTTTCTTCCTGAAAAATCACATAACCTATGTTTTATTAATGATGATTCTCCTCCCATATCTAACACACTGAACCTCCAATTCACTTAGCATTGCTTGCAACCCTTGGCTGACTGAGCAACTAATGCTTGATCATCAGGGAACCCAACCGATTTTACGAATTCCCCTCCGACTTTCATTCTTACCTCCAGTTTTTTCCACGCCTCTTTAATCATTTCCTCCACGTACATGTTGAACAGCACCGGTGAAAATGGGCAACCCTGCCTTACCCCTCTTCCTAACACTGTCCATCCGGACTCTCCGTTTCCCACTCGCACATGATCGGTTTGAGACATGTACAGGTTGCGGATCAGTCTCCTGTCCCTCCAATCCATTCCTATTTTCTGCAATACAAGCATTAATTTTTCCCAATTCACTCTATCAACCGCTTTTTCGAAATCTAAGAAGCAGGCAAATACGACCTGATTGTTTTCTATATCCCTCTCGATTAGTGATTTCATCACTGCAATGACAATACGCGTACCTATTCCTTTCCTAAACCCAAACTGATCGTCCCCTAGGTTTTACCTTGCTTTCTATCCTTTTGTTGATGATCCTGAGAATACCTTTAGCTGCGTGGTATATCAAACTTATTGTTCTGTAATCCTCACATGATATAGCCTTTACCTTTTTCGTAATAAGAACTAACACTGATCTCACAAAATCATCCGGCCAGATTCCTTCCTCATAGATACTACGAATCAGTCCATATAGAGCCTCCTTCCCACAAAAACAATGCTAAACAATTAAACAGTTCCACAGGAATATTGTCTACCCCCACGGCCTTATTTGCTTTTATCTCCTTTAATGCCATTTCTATTTCATCGTCGAGTATGCCTGGACCTATGCTATCTTTTTCTACGTCATGCTCCTTTTCTATGTCTAAACTAAAACCTAACTCCGTAAACTTTCCATATCCTTGCATTGCGTTTTCCACCATTCTTCTTTTGCATTATTTTTGGCCCTTCTCAATTTATTGTTTAACTCTTTGTACTTCATTTTGTCTAACTCTATGTTTACATTCTTCCATCTTCTTCTCTCCCCCATCTTTGCAATCATCTCATCTGTTACCCATGGTTTCCTTATCCTTTTCCCGTAACGGTTCCTATAGTGTCTTTTGCGGCTTTCGAAATCACTGTCTAGATACATTCCCATTTTTCTTCGATATTACTCAGTTCTTTACCGTCATCCATCATTTTCTCTGCAGCCTGCTGATACTCCTTCCTCGTTAATCCATTTAATGCTTCTACATTCAATTTCCTCACCCGCCGCCCTTGCCTTATCTTTTTGAAACGGACGTTACATTTCATAACTAAATTGTGGTCAGAATCCGCATCCGTTCCTGGGAAACTATGCGAATTTATCACACTGTTCCTAAACCTGTGCCTGCCTATTATATAATCTAACTGATACCTTTCTGAGTCATCTGGCATTTCTCATGTATACCTACGCCTTTTGTGGTGTCTAAACCATGTGTAGGTGATGACTAACCCCTGTCTCCTGCAGAATTCAATTGCTTTCTCCCCGCGTTCATGCCTCGGCCCTAATTCATAGTCCCCCACCTCACCACCATCTCTTCTTTCGCCTACCGTCGCATTCCAATCCCCCATCACAATCAAATATTTCCCTGTGTTCCACACACGATTATATCCTCTAACTCATCGTACATCCTATCGACTTCTTCCTCCTTGTGGTTGCTCGGTGGCACGTATACCTGAACAATGACCAATTTCGTCGGGTCTGTTTTAATCTCTACGAGTAAGATTCTGTCTCTTGCTTGCTCTATGTTGACTACGCTTCTTCCTACCTTTTTATTTAATATTACGGCAACCCCTCGTTGGCTCTCGCCCCCGCCGCTGTATATTTTTCTATAATTATCACTCCAATAATCCCCGCTATCCTTCCATCTTACCTCGCATAGACCTAAAACATCTATATTACCTCTTTCTATCTCTCGCTTAATATTCTTTAATTTGCCTGTGCTCAACATTGCCCTGGCGTTCCATGTTCCTATTCTAACTACTTTCGTCTTCTTCTGCGTCTTCTTTCCTGCTGCTGTTATTTCTCCACTATTAGGGTTTGACCGCGGAAGCCTTGCCTCCCCCGCGTCTGGGCGGTTCCCGCAGTTGCCAGGACTCATATTCTCTATAGTGCCCATCATTACATTCTTGGGAATGATAATTGAGGTGGTTTCCCGTTGCCTTCCCTAATAGTGTTTTTAACGTGACACTATCACTTAATGGCCGCCCCACTCGGGTCAGACGCCTTTGCAGCCGCCCCACTGAGGAACAGACGTTGCGTGGACTACCTTTTGTCTGGCTCCTAACCTTCGACCTATCTGGCATGGGCGACCCTACCAGGAGCAATTATATTGACTCCAGCCAGCACAGCTCTAGGGGTCATCGGAACACACAAGCCTTTCCACCACGACAAGGTTGTAGTCCATGGTAGGGATATTTATACGGAACATAATCGTTCTTCTTGGGATCCGGTGCCTTCTGATCGGTCTGTAGACCAACTTTCATCGTGGCGTCTCCTGAATGGCCGTGCTTTTTTCCCCTTCTCTAATATGCTTTTGAGAATAGATCTCCAAGTGTTTCATCCATATTTAAAACCTGAATCGCTATTCATATTTTGCAGTCCGTAAAATTGTCTAGAGTCGCCCCGGCTACCTCAGAATGACAGTGACCGAATATTTTCGTGCGTTACTCGGAAACAAGAGTTGATTGTCTCCGGGAACTAAGATTTCTGGCTCTGCTCTCTCACGGGGAGAGCACGAGTCCTGAGGATAGCCGTCGTCGTCACGCTAGAAAAGGTAAGCGCCTGAGCTCGTCTCGGCGGGGGTCCGAGTCGTGCGGCCGTAACCGTGAGGAATGGAGGGCGGTGTACTGAGTGGTCGCTTCTCCGATCGCCCGCGGTCCCAAGACAACAGCGGGGTATGCGCCGCCCCGCGTGCGTGAGTTCCCCCCCATGCCCCCTCTTTGGAACCCTACGCCCGAGATCACTTTCTATTTGACCCGGAATCAGGAATTTAAGGGATCAAGATATCGGATCACTCCATGGTCTCGCAGAAATGATAAATTAACAGGAAGTTCACATTTAGTATTCCTATGACACAAAAAAACGATGCACAATTTCAATTCAAACTGAAATTGCCTAAGTTCTTTTTCTAAAACAATTTATTTCCACAAATCCCACACTTGTGCCCATATCAGCTGAAACAAATGATACACTCATATGGAGCCTGGCCGTTCTGCGCTGAATTCGAGGATGCTTGGGTTTTAAGGTTATAGGGTCAAAATTAATACTCTCAAGAGAATCTTTATATCAAGTAGAGCGCCTCATAATCCTGACTAGCATGTAAACGGCTTAGGAATTTTCATGAATTCGAAGATCCGCTTCTCGGCTTTGTCTCTTGGTGGCGAAGTGACGTGATGTGCCCCCCGCCCCGCTGGCTGCTACTCGTCGTCCAATGTTGCCCCTTCGTGAACGACAAATAACGGCTTCACGGTCGAACTTCACGACAAAACTCTAGAAATATGTTTTCATAGAATTTAGCGGTGAGATATGATGACAAATTTCTTTGTTTCATTTCTGTATACTATAAGAAGTGATACACGATTGCGAATTGATCAAAGAAATTTAATAAGCAGTTTGGCACGTATTTGCAAGTCGGCCGTATCCCGTCAAGTAAGTGACGAAACATTTCCTTTTCTAGGAGAATAAACAGTTACAGATATTATAAAATGTATCAAGGAAAAAAACAATTCTTACAATTGTTACGCTGCATGGCTGCACGTTTGTTTAATCTCTAAATACGCCACACACACCCAAGTTCCCTGGTTGCTTTGGTCCCAAGAGCCATATTCGTTTACCCATGTTACAAATAATTTCTTAATGCATCATTGTATTGTTTGGCAGTTTCATGCCGGCATATTCGGGGCAGTCATGGGAAATTAGAGCTAGGGATATCTCATTTACGAATATTTCCTTGTATGCATGACTAAATTACCTAACTATAAAGCGGGGAAATGTGATTAGAAAACTAAACTAACATTATTTAAAAGGAAAGAAAAGTGAATCAAAATGGAAAAAGTATCAAAGTCAACTATTTAGTTGAATGATATTTTGAAAGAGGTGTGAAGCAGACTTTGCTTGATGTCTTCTCTGACTGCGGGGAGGATGGGGAACGAAGGAATAGGGAGAATGGGGTGGTGAGATGGCTAACGTACAAACTTCCCACCGAGGGGACCTGGTTTCAAATCCTGGACACGACAAATATTGCTCAGTAGTATCCCGATCCCTATTTGAGGTGCTTTGAGGAGAGCACTTTGAGTGAGTACGACGTCCGTCGGATGGAACGTCGGACCCCTTGGCGCCTTTCGACAACAGTAGACTAATGCCGACGCCGGATTTCTCTCCACCCTTCCTTTCTTAACCATCCCTAATGGCGCAAATGACCTTAGCTGTCGGTCGCCTCCCATAAATACTACTACGAAAGATTCAACTCAAAAGAACACTCCTTATAAGGGATTAGTTTAAGGTAGGCTCTACCTCAAAATATAAAACCAGCCTATGCGTTAAATTATTAAGATTTTTCGTATACCAATATCTTAGATGTATTAGTGTATGTGAAATAATGAAATCGAAAGGAAATAAAAGGAAGGTATTGGCGGAAAATTCTTCAAATTGGTAAGAGTGAAACAGGGCGTTTTAATGTCAATGGAAATGAATGCTATGCCTACGTTATTATGCCAAACATTAAACTTTTTGTCTAAAGCTATTCAGACTTCCAGTAAATATTCTATTTATAAAAATTTGATGCAAATAATGCATGGTACTATAGTTGGGCATAGATAGTATTTTTGAATACGGTAAAAATAATAGAAATAAAAAAGCAATCTGAAATTTTCATACACCCAGGGGGCAAATAAAACAAAAAGAGCCATTCATTGAAATAACTTCAAAGTATTTGGGACATAGGTCAAAGTGGAGTACTCAAATTTAATTCCAGGAAAACATGCATAAAGTAAAATTATTTTGTGTATTCATATATATTAGATTTTAGTGTCACCGTATGGAAAAAGTTCAGGGAGAGGTTGCTTGATCAATTCCAGGGAAACACTGTGTACTTTTCAGAAAGATGCTTGGGAAAATCAAAACAGATTGTTCCACAGAAGATTAGGATTCAGAAAATTACCGAAAACAATCACAGCCTGCAGGAAGACCCACTAGAATTGGAGCCTCCTATAAATTGAGAAAAAACTATTCGCATTTGTATTTGAAATAAAATAGAGAAGGGAGAGAACAACAGGAAAGCTAGGTAATAGTAAAAAAAATATAAAATTGTAGAATTACTAAAAGAACGTACTCATTTATGTGAAACGTTGGTCAACCTTAAAATCGGTAGAAAAAGAGAAAAATAGGAAATATAAGTACGAAAATAGTTGAGAAATCATGGGCCACAGCATGGATTCCTATGAGGATGATTTAACACTACTGTGTTGGAGAAGACTTTTCAGAGAACTATGTAATGACCTCAGTCGGGAAAATAATTAATGGAAACAAGAAAACTCGACGGAAAGAGGGGTATGACGATATAGACGAATGTTAGTGGCAGAAAAATGCACGATACTATTTAAAAAAATGTATTAGACCTATGGATGTAAGACAAAAAACTACCCCGGCTCCATGAGTTAAGAAAGGCAAACTATTAATGAAATCAGAAGAGTTTAGGGAAAGGTAGAAAAACACGTAGAAGAACATTATGACAAGGACCATAAGGACCATCGGTGTTAGAAGTAGAAATGGAATGTACATGTAAGAATGTGACGATAGTTTAAGCTCAGGAGTGCAAGAAACAAGATAAATGTGGCAGTAAACAGGACGTTACGTGAGGATACTTGTGAAAGAATAAGGAGAAAATAAACTATTCTGTAATTCTATAAAATCTAAACAAAATAAGGCTACTATCACAATAAATATGATATGGCAGAAGAGGAGTAATTGGTTTGAAATAAAGGATGGTGTGAAACGAGAAAGGAAATAATGATGTTTTTTTAAATGTGTTTGTGGGTAATTATATGAGTGCTGCATGCATCGAAAAGGTAGATCTAATTTTTGGAAACCTTAAATTATTTGTTAATGATTGTGCCGACGTGGCATTTTTACACGGAGGTATATGGTACAATTTCATCTAGCAGTTCTTCTTTAGTGGTGTCATCCAAAACCTGTCTTGACTAGGAGATTACACTTAATAGTAATAATACTTAAAGCTACCTCAAATTAACCAGATCTAAGGATGTGACCCCTCCGGTGAAAAACCACTGATTGATCAGTCGTATTTAAAGAGTAATAAGTTCAAAGCAGCAGACCAAAACTTTGGCAACCTTGCGGTTATTTTCAGATTTCACTTTTCGAAATTTTCGTATGAGACTGAAGGGGAAATGATATAACGCCACGGAAGTACTAAAAAAGGACAATGGAATTTAGCAGCGTAGAACCTTATCTCTCAGGTCTGTGAATGATCTTTTTGCAGAGAGTTAATCATCCGATGACTTTAAATTACTTGTGAACACTTTGAAGTGCAAGAAAATAAATATAGGAAGATAATGAATTCTCTGAAAACGAGAGTTTCTCAAAAAGGAAGACTATCTCATAAAAAAGCAAATGAAACTGAATATTATATTAAAAAGGAAAAAGTTTAGCGCCTTTGGAACAGTTTTCCCTTCTTCCGAAATAATTTAAGTTTTGATGGAAAAAGCAGTAAGGCTGTTAGTTAGTGGATGGAAGGTGCTTTTTTAAGATGGAATATATGATTGTAGCTCAGACAGAATGGAAGTGAAAGGATTTATTATCACATCATATGCTACAAGATTCAGAAGAGTTGTCTTGAAGACATACTTTTCATTTATCCCTCTCTTATATCACTTACCTCCTATTTATCACTCCATTTGTTTTCCAATGAACCCGAGGCACAACAAATAAATTGGCCGTTTGTATTAAATTCCCCAAAAGTAAAGTCTTGCAAAATAGACGACAATACTAATGCTTTCGGCAATGCTTATCTTTATGATTTCGACGGATATGTTACGTATATTTGCCAATGTGAGGACTAGGCACAATGATGTGTCCCTGTCTCTTTTCTAAATATTTAAATTTGTATATTCATATGTTTAACTTTTGCAATGAATATTTTATTTGCCGTAGTCATATATAATTATGGATATTTACACAAACGGCAATGTAATTCCCTGCATTTATTCCGATTTTCTTTACGAAGTGAAAAGTTATTTTCAAATGTTTTTACAATGAACTCATATGTTCATGTAATGATATTAACGCAGAATATAATTGATAGAATGAAGGTTTTAACGTCATATCATACATATTTTAAATTTCTATTTCCAAGCAAAAATGCATCTTTCATTGTAAAATTTAAAAAAGTCAGCGTAATAATTTGCCTTAATGCTATCTATTTTGGAAATTCATCAGTCGATAAGAGCTGCCTGCATTTGACATCTTGATCTTATTTTGTGAAGATTTGTGCCTTACGAAATTAATTATTTGGAATTAGCAGTATTAATACTGCAGTATAGTGCCAACGTTTGTAGAGATATCAGGACCATAAACAATTATTCTTATGATTTTTCATGACATACAAAAATGGCACCATATGAAACGATGGAATATGGAAACATGTATTTTGAGAGCAAATATAAGAATGCTAAATGACTGATGCATCGTAAACAATCAAAATAAGGCTAACCAGTTGGAAGTATACTTAATAATAAATTGACACGAATTGAAAACCCTGAATACATTATAAATTTGTCATAAAATATTAGTTCATGTTATCTCATTTCTGTGTAGTTCTGCACAGGACTAGACAAATATGGCCGGGCAGATAGACTGCTAGATGTGCCTAATGATCGATTCAAGGTATCTTCACTTTGGGAATCTTTTTATCATTTTTTTATTAAGCACACAATTATGTAAGATTTTCACTCGACATTGATTTAATCCACGAACGGTTTCGATGTACTTCATCATCTCCAGATGAAAACTGCATTCAAGTGCCCATGCCTTTTAACCGGGGGAGGAGGGGTCAGGTGAGGGAAGTATGCGGTAGGAAGAGGGAGAGGAACAGAGCTTGTGCTAATTGTAATGGAGCTATTTGTGGCTTGAACGGAAGAAGGGAAGGTAAGGGAAGGGTTAGCAGAGGATAGCGAAATGCAACATAAAATACCACGAAACACAACTCGAAAGACATTAAACACAAAAGAGAAGGTAAGGATCCCACTTCGGTGATTAAGTATTCTTCTTGGTGCACCATATTTGCAACGAGGATCGGCAACTGAAGAGCGGTGTTCACGAGGCTCAAGGGATCAAGAGCTCAAGAAGTGGTGGGAAGAGGACAAAGATTCACTCAGTGCACTGGCACACATCGGGTGGGGGAAGGAGAAGGGATGGAGGGAGACACGAGGGACAACCGAGTTGTTCCCGATCTCACTATGCCCTAAGAGAAGTTGATGGAACGAAGGGTAGAGGTGCACTGCATGTAATTTACGGGGGGGGGGCTAGTTCTTCTTGGCCAGTTGGACGATTTCTAATACAGCGTATATAACTTTTTTCCTTTAGTTAGCATATGAATCATTTGTTCATTGAAATTACAATGTCTTCAGTATGTTTGGAAATCATCGGTGTGGGGTTGCCTAGGAATGTTCCTCCCCATCTGGCTCACCTATGTGGCTTCGCATTCGCAAAGTACACGCATACACGTTACTAATCCGTGTTTTACCGATGAAATCTTTGTTTTTCACCTACCATTTTTGACAAGTTGAAAGGGATGTAAAAACAGACCCTGAATTTATCCTTTGCGATTGCATTATTTTTCTTCCACGATGTGCTATTAATTAAGGGGATTTTGCACCCTGTTCAGGTTTTCGTGGTCGGCTTTGGGTGGAGAGACGCGCTTTTGGTGGTAGCCGTCTTAGTCCTTTTCTTATGGAGCAGAGTGTTGATCACATCCTTGCTGTGGTCATCACTTACGGCAATACGTTTAATAGTATTGAGTTCACGATCCAAATTATATTTGGGCGTAAGGATATTAATAGTCTGTTTACGATCATTATACTAAATATGTTCGAATTGCACCACATCACGCCTAAACTACGTAATTTGTTCAGTTATGTTTTCTTATTTTGCTTGGCACTAGTTCTTTCTAGTCATAAGAGCATTAAAAAATCTCGTTTTTGCTGCCATTATTTCTCTCTAGGTTATATTGATGTTATTTGTCACGTGGCTGCACATTAGGAATAAAATTTTTGTTTAGGCGGAAATTTACCACCAAAGTGGCACTAGCAGTTCAGAACATAGAAAAAAAACCCTTGCTCCGAGAATTATTTATTTCAGATATTCAGGAGTGTGAGTTAAAATACTCCTGGAAAGATCATGACTTTCCAGGAAATTTTGTTTCAGCAAATGTCTTGTACACGCACGTACAGGGGGTAAAAAAAATAAAAACGGTGTTTCTTTTTTTAAACAAATAGCTTTGTGCTTGTATATAGTTCATAATCTAATTCCAATCGTATTTAATTTTACATTATTCAGTTAATATTTTTAGTGATAAATTGCCAAATTTCCGTCACATGTAACATCTGTGAATATTCTCGGGCCTTTATTATTCCATGATTGCAGCATTACGCCCGAACAAATTTAACCTAGAGTACTATAATTTATCACCTGAAAGTCACAGCGTCGAGGCTTTTTTTACCTGTATTTCGGAAATAGCATGCCAAATACATTCCATTGGTACTTGGAATAAAAGTTTACATATATGACATATCTGTTTCCCAACTTAATGCTTAGAAATTTAACTATTTTCTTCGACAATATCAGTATTTTCTCTGATCTTGGAAGGGTTTTTGACTTTATGAAAAACGTTGCTATTACTGTGCTTTAGGAGAAGTGGGTAATTATATTATATATGCTTCCAAGCCAATTAAATGTAGTCTTTTGAGGTGGCTGTAGGATAATCTCAAAGCACTTTCTGTGTTTTCGCTTTTGTTCGCTAGTGCTAACTTCGTATACATTATATATATTCATATATATATATATATTGATATATATACATATGCATATATTATATACATATATATTAATGGGTCGCTGTGGTCTAGTGGGTAGAGCATTGAACTACTGAACAGAGGGTCACGGGTTCGATTCCCGGGCAAGGAATTCTGGGCAGCAGCTGTGCTACCCAGAATATATATATACCATACAGACACAAACAAAAAGAACACATTTGATTTGTCAAGTGAGGTATGGGTCAGAGGGGGACGATACGGAGCAAGGGTGTCAAGGAGCACCAACAGTATGACTCCTGATTTTTAGTCGAGCTCACTCAAATTCCACTTCATTTCTTTTTCATGGAGTTCGACACTCTCGCTCTCATAAAAACGCGGCATGGTGAGGGAAGTTTAGTTTGATTACTTAAAATGAAGAGAGCTGATATAATTCGCATTGAAAAGTTTTATTAAAGGGAGGGGGGAAAGGTGACTCCCGAAAAGTTTGATAGAGAAAAGTTCAAAAAAAGTGCGCTTGGTAACAAGCAACTCTAAGCGAGTGGAAAATTTGCCATCCCGATTGAAGGGAGATGTATCCCTCTAATCTCAGCATCACTCAGATTACGGTAAAATGAACCGCGATCTCAGAAGCAGCGACAAGAAACTGAATTTTCAATAGGACAGAAAGCAGATAAAAGTTATCTCAACTCAATGAATTATTGAAATGCGTCATTCGACTTCAGTTATTAAACCGGCGATTAAAGACGAAAATTTTTTGCATATAACTGTCTGGAATGTTTAAATATGATTTATTCTATGCAAAACAAGTAAAGAATATAATTTTTAAAAATTCAATGAATACTTAAAATTTACGAAAATTAACAATAAACAACTGACTTGAAACAAACCAGTGACTTTACACAAAATAATGACGAGCAAAGATTTTCCATGTATATTTGGTAATAATTTAATGTATAGTTTATGTTATCTTGAATACGGACCTCCATCAATGACAACACAATGCGCATTTTGAAGAGACCGTTTTAAGACAGAAAAAAATGAAAAAATACTCATGAAGATATGAATGAAAACGAGATAGCAGAGACCGTAAACTTGATTGGTAGTGGGTTTGTTAAAAGCGGAAGTTAACAAAAAGCGGAAAGTAAGGGGAAAGATAGGTAACACACACTTAGTCACTTGGGTGTGTTTGGGAAACAGTGACCCACGTATAGCTCAATCACACACAAAAGTCCAAATTAATAATAATAAATAAAACAAACTTACAGCCACTCGATCATTAGCAAATAAAATTAAGTCACTCTCGTGAATCGCATTCACACACATACCCAGTGTTTGTAAGGATATCTCCTATGCCAGGGTCCCGTTGTACTCGCACAGGAATAAAAATAATAAAAATTAAAAATAAAAGGCCCAAGTTCCCGTTCGCAATCACTCGTTAGACCCTTGTGAATCGCACCCACTCACTCGTTCAGAGTATACAAGGATGCTCCTAATGCCAGTGACCCGTCAATCATACACATGAATATAAAGTTATAAAACGGATGTTCCGAAACAGAAAGGACTTACGTAAGCACGCAATCACTCAATCATTCGTGTGTGTCATTTTATATTTACCATGAAGATATTTTTAACATTCCAACTTCCGGATGGAGAATAGCGGCTATAGAGTTTAGGTACAGTAATATGACAATATCCTCGTCGTTAGTTGAATAATTATCAATGCAGAGGATCTATAAATAATTGCTCGTTTACATTAGATTCGTATTTGTCGTCGTCGATGCAATTCTTACTGTGACCTCTTCAGCAATTATTGATCATTTATGTAAATGATATAGTTAATGGATGAAATGTATTACATATTTTGACGTATCCGTTCCATATATTGAAATGATGAGCGCGTCGAGGAACGAATCTGCAGTACTCCGCTAAATTTCTTGAATTTGAGAATGTGAATAAATTCAAGGATAACGGACATGAGAGTCAGTGTCACGTGGTCCCGGATCGATCGCTTTGAATGCTTTGCAATTATTCGGCGGCGCTGAGAGTCTCGGCTGTACAGGGCAGCGCGATGCTCTGCGATTCTCCAGCACCCTTTTCATCCGCTGTCGCGGCAAGCGCCCTCATCAAGATATAAAGCGGTGCAGCCACAGAGAAACGGCAGCAGGCTGAGCGGATTCTTGCAGCACAAAAGAGTTTCTATCCTATGAGCATATTAAGGGACCCCGGCATGTGTATTTGTTGGTATAGTGAATTCCTGTTTTAGCGCCTGTCACTTTCACCATTCGGAACACACGGTCAAAAGATTTTCTCGGATCTTCAGGCAGTCACGAAAATACTAAATGTGTACGATTTTTTAGCTAATTAAAAAAATGAATTCTTAAGCGGATAAAATAATACTTTGTAATTCCACAGATTTATTTCACAAACACACGACCTGGGTTTCGACGTACAACGTCATCTTCAGGTGCAGACATACAGGCGACCAACATATATATACCCTTAGACCGGGGGGAGGGGGGAGGAAATTGGGGGGAAGGAAAGATAGAGAAAAGGGGGGAGGGGCTGGGGAGGAGGATGATGAGGGAGGGGGTTGGGCAAGGCGCGCTTGTGGGTGGAGAGCCAGGCGGAATAGAATGAGTGGGTAATGGAGGGTCGTGGGAGAGGGGGGGGTGGTGGGGTGGGGCGGGGCCCCCTTTTTCTATCTTTCCTTCCCCCCAATTTTCCTCCCCCCTCCACCCGGTCTAAGGGTATATATATGTTGGTCGCCTGTATGTCTGCACCTGAAGATGACGTTGTACGTCGAAACCCGGGTCGTGTGTTTGTGAAATAAAGCTGTGGAATTACAAAGTATTATTTTATCCGCTTAAGAATGAACCGATTCCATAAAATAACGCCTGAAACCATCGATTATAAAAAAATGAAATCAATGTTGGCTTTGGCGACAGGTGTGAAATGGTATTGACCTGATACAGTTTTTGTAATCCATCTCGTGTCCTAATTCTTTGGGTTTCAGCCTGTTCGCTTGAGAGCTCGTCTCTGCGCGACCTTTTTAATTTTAAATTTTCACTATCATACTTTTTCCTATATAAAAATATTTGAGGGACATTCAGTCAAAGTAAGATTTCGGACAAATAACTCCCTCGGTATCGGTATTACAATCACATAACTGGTCCAATTTCTGGTAGGTTATGCTTTGATATCAAGTGCTCTCATTTGAAGTATGTTTTATTGTAGAGTTATTCACAACTAGTACTAGTATTCTAAGGGTTTTGTTGCTGCATTTCCTGCTTTCCCCATAACCCAGTTCTCTGATTAATTTCCCAGATCATTTGTCCAGAAATTCAGCTCCAAACGTAGCTTTACAGTAGTTCGATAGTCGCTGATGATTCTAGAAGCAGTGTTACTGTTGAACGACAATTGGGAATGGGAGGAGTCAATCACATTTTCCATTTTGACGCCAGGGTCTGCCATCACGAACTCCTTATTCATTTCCATTCTAAATAATCTATTGCATGGCGATATTAATCCAGGGGAAGGGAGTTCCACTGGACAGCATCCGGTTCAAATCCTCGTGATGATTATAATTTTCCAGTCATTTGGAACAATTTTATTTCATAACTTCCCAGGATTGAAGGAACAATAAATTTGCTACTAAGATCCAGCCGCACGACACGTCGGGCGAGACAGGCCGCGGCATAACCTAAGGACCCCCGCAGGCAATATGATTTCGCTGAATCTTCCGAAGCAATTCAACGTGGAAACCAAAGGCAATGCCACATTAGTCCGTATACTGTATGCATCTAAAGAATCGTATTGGCAAATAACATGATGGAATTCTTCTAGATAAAACGATGTGGAGTTAGCAAGTTCTCCAATTAGCAATTCATGGAAGACATCAGCTGAAGTGGAAAAAGGTAGGCTTGAAACAATGGAATGTATGATTCTTTTGAGTCGCTCTTAGAAAGCGCTGGGAATTGCGAAGATAATAGTGATCAGGCTGCACTAATTGTGGATGAACAGGCTTCACTCAGTACAATGTAGTACATAAAGCTAGATATTAGGAATGCTTGTCCACGATAATATTAATGTATTGACAAATCTACTCTTCCAGCTATAATGCCCTGACGATGGACGACATATTAGTAGCGGTACGAATTCAAAACCAACTGACATTTACCTCTAAAATTTGGAACTGTGTGGAGCAAGGAACTGAGCTAGCTCCTGACTTCTTTAATATGCCATTTAATATGCATATAATATAGCATGCCATTAAGCAGATGGAAATTGGAAGGGAAGAGACTCACTCACCAATAAACAACAATTGACTGTGTGCAGATGACATCAATCTTATGAGCCGATGAAAAAAACAGCGCAAGAAGCTAATCCATGAATAAAAACGCAAGCTTGATATATCATTGGCGAGATAATTTCATAAAAACTAAACATACGCTTACAGAGAAGGGGCAATAGAGCTTTAAAGACCGTTATAAAAATCTATTGAGTCAATCGATCGATGCATATACCTGCGGATGGAATTAATTACAGACGGCACTGATTACGGAGAAGTCCTCAGAAAAATAAACCTATTCAATAAAGCTTGATTTCCGATGTCGCATGCTCTTATCCCAATTAATATTTCATATCTAACAATGTCCACCGAAATGACGTTTGGGGGCACATTAAGAATCATCGGACCATTTCCTTTGTAACTTAGGGAAGTGAGGTCTGGATTGTGGCAAAGTAGGCAAAAAGAATGCTCGATCGTTTTGACAGGAAATAAATGAGGAAAATTCTTGGCGAATCAGATTCCTCTTCTATCAAAAGTACTCTGAGAGCAGCGATTGCAGTGGACTGGGATTCTGGCTAGACCAGAAAACAAAGAGGCTACCAAAGAAGTATTAGATAGCCGAATGCATTGTTTGGTAAGGGATAAGTAGTAAGACCACGGAATAACTGGAAATACGAAGTACAAATGATGCCTGAGATCTTTTAGGATTGATGGAGTGAGACCTAAAAAGACGTGTCCTATAAAGTATTAATTGAGCATAGCAGTAGCAATTTATAAATATACTTGTATTTCTGCCAAATATGAAAAAGGCATCTATTCGATAAAAGAAGGTGAACAAACTCGAGAAAGAGTAGATAAAAATATTTAAACCAATGAAGCACACTAAATAAAAACATAGATCACTGAAAATGAAGTGAGTCAGGAACAGAAACCATCTAAAACTTATCATGGAGGCAGATGCTAAAGTTCTAAATGGTAGATGAAATATAAAACAAGAAACTACTCAAGGAGTTGAATTATATTTTCCTACAGATTGATGTTGGAGTTTTTTAGTCTCATAATAATTATAGCATAATCGTATTGTAAAATGTATCTTCTTGAAATGTATCCACTGAAATCTGTACGCTCATCCCCATCCAAGTTATTCCAACTTTCTGCCCATTCAATATCGACTTCACGAAAAAGCTTCTTTTGCTGCGCACAAAATAAATATCATGCATTTTATTCTACTGCTTCCCTAATATTTGGAATGGCAGTACTTTTAACCAGATTTAGCCTTCTAACCAGACTTTTCCTGATAAATTTTAGAAAGTTAACAAAAAAATTTGGCATTGATTTCTTGAGTAATTCTTCACAAGTATTCCATTCTCATCTTTTCCAACTTCACATAAATTCAAAATTCCGAATACACCCTGATTTACAGAAGTGATTTTTCTCCTTGGCAATGAAGGATTTCCTTAATGGTTATATTCTATCACTAATACAACAGTTTTAGAGGTTAAAATTCATTCGCCTTGACCGGGATTCAAACCTGGATGCCTCGGTATCTGGCCGAGTGCTTTTAGCCAGTTGAGCTACCGAGGCTTCCTCTTACACTCCGAGATTTTGGGGCTTTATGGCTGCAAGCACTGCCCCGGATATTGAAGGATCCGGATTTGAATCCCCATCATGGTGAATGATTGTTACACCTTAAAAATGTTGCATTGTAATGCACTTTTAACGGATGAGTCCGTTAAAAGTTACTGTCACGCCATATCCCGCAGTTTCTCGGAATCTATCACTAATTTCGTTTTGAATCAATCCCTCCAGGCCCGCTAATTCAATTAATGTTTTTGTATAGTTTTATTTCTAATTTCATAATTCTTGTTTATCTTTACGAAAAATAGTGATGATATCAGAGTGATTTATATTTCAGAGGGTAGTCCTTGACGGCGCTAGTTCTACCAGCGTACGAGTCATCTCGGGGGTTCCTCGGGGAAGTGTAATCGGACCGCTACTATTCTTGATTTTTGTTAACGATTTGAACCGCGAAGTGAAAAGTAAGATAAGGATGTTCGCGGATGACACAGTGATTTATCGGGAGATATCTGGGGATGAGGATCGTTTAATTCTAGCACGTGATTTAGATAGCATTAATGAATGGTGTTCAAAATGGGGATTGCCTTTAAATCTTAATAAATGTTCGGTGGTAAATTTCTTTAAAATATCCACGGAATTTGTTTACAAATGAGCTGGAGTTGACCTTGAAGTAGTTGATACGGTGAAATACCTAGGTGTTACATTCATTAAAGACTTAACTTGGGGGACCCATATACGTAAAGTCTGCGGGCAAGCATATAAAAAATTAGGATTTATTAGACGCATTGTCGGGAGAAGTGACTCCAAGGTCAAGGAACGTTCTTGTAAGGCCCCATTTAGAATATGCATGTAGCGTATGGGATCCATGTGAAAAAGGCCTCATTCGGGAAATTGAGAAGGTCCAACGCCGGGCAGCTCGTTTCGTGGAAAACTGTTACGATAAAACGAAAAGCGTCACTGAAATGCTTATGGAGTTAGGATGGGAATCATTGGAAGAAAGACGACTCAATGCTAGGTTAAACTTACTAAATAAATTCAGATCCGCATGTTTCGGCACCGAGGTCTCGAAAATTATTCGCGCTCCGACATACATTGGTCGCTTGGATCATGTGTACAAAACTCGGGAAATAGATGCAAGAACTAGCACACTCAAGGACTCCTTCTTCCCACGGACAATACGGGATAACAACTGTAGGGTCACACTCGGAGATAACAAAAATGCCACTTGCCACCCTCGGCGTCTAGGTAACAATTAGTTAAACTCAATTGCATGCACTTTCACTAACCTCCTGTGTTTAAATATACAAGGAACGTAGCTACGGTCGTGAATCAATGTAAACAAAAAATACCGAGACCGTAAACTTTTAAACCGGACCGTAAACCGGGACAGTTTACGGTCCCGGTATTTTTTGTTTACAACCTCCTGTGTGTTGTGTCAAAACCCATCCCGCATGAATGCAATAAAGTAATGTAGTGCTGTTTACAGTATTGTTTGCTCTGCTTCTGGTACCCGTAAATTTCCCCTTCCATCCCTTGTCCCTCTCCGTGGGTGAGCCCTCCTCCTACCTGCAGCGTTGGGCCAGATTCCTCACCTTGTGAAGGAGAGAGTTTTACGTAGCACGTTCTTGTGGTGGTGGTATTTCACCTAGCAACTTACTAAAATCTAGCTTGCACGTTCCTGATAAATTTCTTGCTGCATCCTGGGGTACAATTATTTGTTGTAGTTAAGCGTATGTACTTGCATGCTTGTGGAGTGAAGGTCGGTGGATGTGTGTTTGCATGCGCGTGGAATGATGGGATGTTTCTATGAATGTGTGCACTGCTGTGGATTGGGGTTTGCATGTGTGTTTTGGTTTTGAATGCGGTATTTTTTTCCTTTTTTGGGTGGTGACCTAACACCCCCCGCCACACGCCCTTGCGGCGGCTTGCGGTGTATTATGTAGATGTAGATCAGAGAGAGAGAGAGAGGTGTTGCCGTCGCCGTCGTTACCGTGGGCGAACTGAAAATTCAACTTGCGACAGCTGCCGCTAACGCGATGCTCGAGTAAAATCAATGAAACAACTGCCACATATATATTCTGAAAAAAGAATTTTATGAAAACTTTATTGAGCAATGCTAGTAATTTTTCAACTCATCCGAAAATTAAATTGGATTGGTTTTAAGGTATTACTTGTATTCGCTATTGCCATTTGATTATCCGTATGCTTAACGAATAGTGAGAACTTTGTCAAATGTAGATTGAAGTTATAACAAAGTATAGGGGAATAACAAAATGCCCCCAGGCAGGGAAAGCGCTTTTTTCTTTTCAATACTGATTCAGCCCTTCTCCGAGTTTTATTGCTTTCGTCCATTTTCCCGTAGTGCATAAAATTCCTGCAACATGAAAGTTAAATAAAAGCGTCATATTACGAGTAAAACTTTGGAATACAAAATGCTCTTTCAAGATAGTCTTCATTAACCATTATTTAGCCAACACTCAAAACCATGAACAACACAGAAATCAGACTGCCTCCACATTTAATAGTTTGAACAAGACTAGGTTTTACACATTTTCACCATCCTCGCAGTAATCCACCAGAAGGGGTCCAAATATAAATTAAATTAATTTTTTGTCATCTAAAGAACGTCACTAAATGCATATGTGCCATTTAAAGTAGTGTTGATGAACGTGGAAGCCATTTTAGTATTAATTAAAACAGATATTCTGACAACTTAGCGACGACTGGGTTAATGCGATCATATTAAAAATATCAATGTGAGTAACAGGGTCTGTCTTTGTGAAATTTTACTCCGAGGGCTTTAACTCAAATATTAAATAGCATTACTTATGGATAAAAAAAGGTATTGGTGGGAACACTAAAGCAGCGACGCGATTATTTCATTTTATATCATCTCTGAAGGTAAGATATATTCGAAATGGACGAAATTGTTGGAGAGCCTCGGCTGGCTATTCACCTCAGGTAGTAGCTCTTGCGATATTTGGATCCGGTTACGAGCATTTTAGAATAAACAGTTTAGATTTAGAGAAAACCACTGTCAAAAGAATGTTGAATATCTTTTTAAAACTATAGTATAGTTGGTGAGAATCTCCCAGAATCCTGGAAATAGTCAGACAATATAATATTTAAAGTCGATGAAAGACCCACAAGTGTTGAGATGTCTTCGTATGACGATGAATAATTTGACCTTTTTAGCTTTTTTTCGAAATGAATTCAATCCTTTTGTAAAAAAAACGCTCCATACAACGCCTTTTCTATAATGCTCCAAATTATTAGTATTTCAGCTTTGATTAAGTTTGTTAAAGCACTGGTTGTCGTCATCACGTTTTCATAATTATCAATGAGCCCAAATAATTTTTAGAATTTAAGTTCATTTTTCTTTATTATATACATGTATGTATCTATTTGAGTATGCATATGTAAATGTTAGTGTTTCACTCCAAGATTGAATAAAATTTGGTGAGAATCTCCCAGAATACGGGTAGCCAGCTATATTTTATTGGTTAGGAATATCAGCTTTTGCCGACAACACATATACTTAAAGAGCATAAATCTTCTAATTCTTGGCCAAAGAAAATTCGGACGCAAAGACTCTCCAGAATGAGAAATAAATAAGCGTATTTAAGTAAAACAATGCATGGATTTTCCCATGCAAAGAGCGAGTTTTATTCTGTTCACATTTAAACAGCAACAAATTTTATGTCCAACGTTGTATGTCAGCAAAACAAAACAAATTTCATGTCCGACAAAGTCTAGCCTTCTAGTAAATTCAAAATACATCAGAGCAGAAAAATCTCTCGACTATTTGTTGTGTCACCTGGCCGAATCGGCCTCCTTTGCTATACAATGGTTTTCTACATGCTGTTGAAGCTAGGGATGGGCGATGTGCATTGACATCAGTCTGCGTCGACGATTTAAATCTATAACAATTTCACAATTACCGTATTGAATATTTCCCGGTTGTCAGCATTATCCATAATTCTTTTTCGCATCGCTACGTTTTTACTGAATTATAGAATGAACAGGCATTGGCTTGCATAAAAATGCATGGCATGCATTTTTATGCAAGAAGAGAGAATATCGTAGAATCAAAATCACTCGTCTTGACCGGGTTTCGAGCTCGTATCCCCCGATATCTGGTCATGTAGTCACTTAAACTACCGCAGCGTCCTCCATACCTTGGATTTCCAACACTAGTCAAGATGAATGATTTATGCGCTGTAAAATTGTCCCATTCCACTGCAAATCAGTGGGTGACACCGTTCACGTACCTCCCGCGGTATTTCCTGAAGTTTTCTGAATTTTTGGATAATACTCAGTCGAGCATTAGGCAGTACTAATTAGAACTTAATTTAAGTCAGTGATATGAAGAAAACATGTAAAACATTCGTTTTTAGAGTAACGTACTCGGTAGGTACTCTTCCACAAGTATATTAAGGTGTCAGGATGGGTTTCACACGACTGCTGTACAATCATGTGCAAAAAGGAGAGGTTAGCGTCAAGATATGCAGGCTAGGCGTTAGATGGGAGGGTGATGAGGGGGTAAACGAAGCAGGACTGTGGAAAGAAGAGGAGAGATTGGATGTGGGGTTGGAGGAACGGATGGCTAAACTACCTCGGGAGTGAGAGAGGAAGACAGTTGATTGCAATGACCCAGGGCCGTCGTACTCCAGCAGGAAAGGTAGCCAATTGCGTGTACTCCCATGCATGAAGAACAATGCCCTCCTTACCTTTGGGGTGGAGTGAGAGATAAAAAGTTGGCCAGGTTGAACAAATTGCTTTTCATGAAAAATAATTTCCACCATTCTCTGATAATTTCTCTGCCGTCGAGAGCTGTGGGAGAGGGTATATTGACTTATAAGGTACTATCCGTATCCGTCCACTTTTCCGTCTATCTATTGTGTCTTATCGCAATTGTAAATACTGTCTCCGGTTTAAGGTGGCAATTTTCATCTCTTATTAATTTCTACGTGTGTTTCCTCCGAGAACTGTTTTCAAAGATCATCTAAATGCATATAAGATTCGAAGTGGTCTAACTGGAAATCAATTGTCATAGTTTTTGTCACTTGAGTAATTGTGTGAAGTTACCTGATTTTCAACTGTTATAATGTATTAAATTGACTGAGACATTATATGGATGGCAATAGGTTCAATGTATTTTAATTATATCATTGAGGTGCTATTGTAGGCATTTTTCTGTTTAAGATGCGTTTTGGATGGGCAAAATATACTAGGGTAGAATGAAATATTTCTCTGGTTCTCCCAAAACAATAGAACCTGACATCCAAACTACAAAACATCATTTACCATTCCACGTAATTCATTCCTCCCTTCAATCCATCCAACATGCCTATGCTATTCACGCAACTTTCTCGCTTGCTTAACATAACAGATCATTTGTTCCATTAACGTTGATTCTCATCCCATTTGTATTACACTGCCTTTCTCATGCGTTCAGCATTGCTTACAACCCTTATGCTGAGTGGTAACTGAAGCTTGATCATTCACTCCACCCAATTTTATGATTTCCCCTTTGCTATCATTCCTATCTCCAGTTCTCCCAATCCATATTTAACCGTTTCCTCGGCACGCGCGTATAAAAACTCAGGTGGCAATGAACATCCATGTCTTACCCCTCCTTCTAACACTGACCATCTCGAGTCTCCATCCGCTCCTCGCACCTGAGCTCTGTGACATGAATAGATTGCGGATGTTACTAATCAACCCAATCACCTCCCATTTGATGCAATTGATTAAACTGAACTGCCTAAATTACATGGTTGAGTGCCACTTTAGCTCCGTGTAAGATCAAACTTTTCGTTCTATAATCTTCTCATATGCCTACTTTTCCCTTTTCTGTAATGGGAACTTACCTGCATCTAACGAAACTCTTAGGTAACGAAATCTTCTGACCAACTTCTTTCCTCATAAATGTCACCAATGAGTCTATAAAAACCCTTCTTTCCATGTTTTTATGAAGACTTTAGTAGTTCTTTGGAAATGTTATCTATCCTCACCGGAAAGTGCCTTTCCTTTAATGCCCTTCCTATATCACAAACAAGTGTGTTTGCACTTAAACTATACCCACATACGCCATATTCTCTCCCAATAACTAATCTTGCTGGTCTAATATTTTTATCTTACAGATATCCTAAGTTTTCTCTCCATCAGTCACCTCTCATCCTCTCACTGCTCTATCTTCATTCGCCTACCGTTGCGTTCCATCTCTCCATCGCTATCAAATTTTTCCTTCCAGAAACGCCCTCACTTATTTCCTCTAATTGATCATTAGCCCTGTAGAATTCTTCCTCCCGGATTGCTTGGTCGCATGTATATCCGAACAATAACCAATTTTGTTTGTCCAGCTAATGCTTCTATTAATAACATTCTTTCACTCGCCTGCTGCATAACTACTAGGATTCTTCCTATTTTTTATCTCACTTCATGTCTATTAAAACAGCTTATATTTCCTCTCTTCAACTACTGATTTGCTAGCCCATCATTCCATTTATGTATTCGTTTAATGCCAACCAGAGTGTTTGCGTGTCCAATTTCAATTCTCTTAGGCCCCAATGCCTCTTCTTAGCTATGACTCCCTCGTTTTCTCCATTTGCCACGTTCGAAAATATCCTTATATTCGACCTGTGATATATTCCTGCTAAAACTATGTCTCAAATTGCTACCAGTTAGTCTGATGTTTTTCAAATTGCACTCCCGATGGCAGCTTTTCCTCATTTCATCTTTTCATAATTATTTGCTTCTCATATAATTCCAACTGTGCCTTGGGCATCCAGGATCTTCGATCTAATGGTGGATCTAATCGAATTATGGTCTGATTTTCCAGGACTTCATTTATTTGAGCCGTGCAGTGATTACTCAACCAGAATATTTCACTAACTCTGCCTTTCTTTGTGATCGCATTTTATTTGAGCTTAATAGTTGCTTCTTGATCACGAACAACTTCTTTGCTTAAGCTTTGCTCATTTAAGTTCTTTCGTCTTATTTCATACTGCTCAGACAGAGGGGAACCAAGAAAAACTCATATGCAATGACTAATAGAGATGTGGATGAGAAGGTGATACAGAATATGAGCATAAAAAACGGAGGTAAAACAACGAGGGCCATAAACCAATGCTCGGAACTACTGGAAGATTATTAGATGAAAAACAATATCGAATTGAGTGAATTATTTGAATAAGTCTATCGGAAATATCATTCGGATTCAGGAAAAACAGAAGACAGGGAGACTATTTAATGATAGAGGACACGTTAAAAAATTGTGTGTTTTTCAATGCCATTCAATGTTAAACTTATGATCATTGGAACATTACAGTACAATCACAGTAGAATGTTTACGAGTGAGTGGAAATGCTGAAGGCTGATCCATATATTTCTTTAAGAAGTCATTTGCCAAAATTTGGCATTCGAAAAAAAAGGCAATTATGATTTTTCTTTATTTCATGTACTTTTTACTTGGAAAACTAGGCGAAGGGAATTAGAATTGTAATTTGCCTGCGTGAAAATTGGTAATATTTCTCTCCTGATCGTTTTCATAGGCTTTAAATATTTAATTTCCCTTTCCTTGTAACATTAGGCCATGTTTGGTAATGTTTGGCAATTATTTTGTGTAAATGTATTGTTTTTTAATTTAATGATACTTTATGTTGCTTTTAATAATACAAATACCACAAGTATTTGGAAAATAATACGGTTCACAAGTCAGATGCCCAATTACGTGCAGTTCAAAATTGATAACTAGCTATTATTCAGTCATTCATCTCTCTTTCGAAGTTAATATTTGGCGATTTTTCAATAATCCTAAATTTAGCAGAATTTTCAAATTATTACCTTTTGTAATGGCTAACATATATTTCTCTAAATCATGGTTCCATTTATTTTCAATAATTACCCACTTTCCCGTGATGTTAATGTAATAAGTAAAAATAATAAATTCAAGACACTATTTTGTTGACTTCAACACAGGTTCACAGCTGTCCCTCTTATTTTCAAGTGGTTCTTACAGGCCCCTCTTATTTTTTATGGCAGGATTGCGTTTGAAAATTTGTGGCACTAATTATTAAATTAATACGCTTACCTATTTCAGTGAAATTTTAAAAATTATTTGACTCTTGGAGACGTCTTCTAGATTCTTAATGTCTTCGCTGTCTAGTCTTCTAGCGAAATTAGAATAAATAAAATATGAGTATTTTTATCTTGACTCTGAGAAATAGTAACATGGGAAAAGTTAATGGACGGCCTTTATACTCGTAAAACTGTGGTTTATGTAAGTTCTCTTGATCATATGGGGACACTGAGTGAATTGTCTCGTTTGAAGACAATAATTGAGACTTGGTGTTTGTGCAAAGGAACTAGAGTTTTCACAAAGAATAATTTAATTCTCTAATCAAGTGTTAATGTACGTAAGAGTTGTTCGAAGGATTAGAGAATGGTATAAAATATATCCTTTTAATAATTTATTTTGGAAGTTTCCAAGAGTATGCTCTGTGAATAATATTCTTAGCAGAAACCCCTACAAAACCTCAAGCAGGGAATACATTTAGAAATTTAGGGTTCCCTTGTTTCATTGATTCAAGCTATCCTTCATAATGTACTCCTTATCGGATATTCCAGACAGTGCTTAGTGAAAAAAATGTAAGCTAATATTTTTCAAAAAACAAACCATATAGTCCAGGATTAGTACTGGAAATTTGTCCTAAGGTAATTGATATTACACGTACATTTTAAGCGACAAGAATTTTTTAACCGCCGCAGCGTATTTTGACGAATTTATAGGGTTGTGGTAGAGGCAACTACGTTTTAGATGAGCTCATGACATATACCAAATCATGCAAAAAAACATCTGCTTTAAACTCAAGAGATGGTATATTTTGTGCGTTTAACGATACGGAGAGATCCGCTTAATATCTGGAATAACTAAGAGAGACCTGTGAAGAATTTTCTATGAGCAATCAGATGGTTAAGATGAAATGGATGGATGGTGTGAGAAATGGAATCTATATTATCTAATAGTCTGACCCCACGGGGGTCGATTTTATGATGGGCTCTATACCAGGTAGTGACGGCTGTAACCTCCATTCACTAAATCCCGAACTCTGTGAATTTCATGATGCAGATTTATCTATTAAACTATTAGCGAAGATTCTCCCTTCAAATACATATTTTTGCATGGCTAGGATGTAGCATGAGTTCGAAACCTTAAAGATAGGATCCATTGTTAAACATTGACCTCAATTGTGACTAAAGATCGAGGTACGTGATCTATACAAAACTATTTGATTTGACTGACTTAATCATTAGCTCTGAGTATCAACCCTAGAGCGAATGAATGAGTCGCGAAACCAAGATTTCCGACCGTAATTTCGGTAATGATCTACCAGCAACTTCCCTCTCGCGTTCTTATCTTGGAGATCACGGGTTTGGATTCCGTATCGGAATTAGTTGTAATATAGGTACTCTAATAACTCTAATTATTGAATCATGCGATATTTTGCGAAATCTTTCAGCTGAAATATGCTCTTTCACGGGAGTTCATAGGATATCATTTAATTGTTTGGAGCCGGTGATTTTTTGTATTTGGATATTTAACCATATATTGAGTGGAATATTAGTATAACTGAATAATAGTAAATCCATAGTAAACGTTATTTCATATTATTTCAAAATCTAATTTGCGTGATGAAATTCCGACCTTGCAACTTTAAACACTAAACTTTTGACTTCTATTCTGGTCTAAATGTAAACTTCCCTTTCCTCCTCATTTGCGTTCCTTTTTTCCACACGAGAAATAAATGTTTCGTTAAGGAACGAAAATTATGTTGGTTACAATACTACGTATGTAATCTGGAATTCAAAAACCTTTCTTTCACCACTTATGTTATTTTTGGATTTTTGGACTGTGTATTTAATCGAATTATCTGTTCTTTTGTCAATCTAAATGACCCATCCTCGGGTTTAATTGTATAAAATATAATAATTATATGACTCCAGAAACTCCATCAACATATGAAAAGAGCCATCAGTTGCTTAACTCCCTGACCTAGGATTAGTAGTCGTAACCGTCAGTCGGAAAGCGAAAAATGATTATCGTACTTATTTTCTCTCTTCTGAAAATAGATCTCTACTTGTATATTGAGTTCAATTGCGTGTTAATAACATTTTTATGTATCCTAGTTTCGGTACTCATTTCAATACTAAACTGTTGTTCTGCCGGTTAAAACAAGTTCAACTAACCCATTGTGCAGCCAAGGAAAGTACGTTCAGGAGGTGGGCGGGGGATCGGCGATTGGGAAGCGAGCGTAGGGAATCCAGTCAATTTCCGGAGTCGGCATGAAAGGTGAGGGCAGTACTCACATCGCATCAACTCAATATAAAAATACCTCAGGGCACGAGGAGATGAGGGAACATTTCCTTCCCGTGTGCCACGTGTGGTTCCCCAAGAAGTTCTCGTAAACATGAAAGGTCACCTTTCGAATTTAACAAGGACTCTTCGGCCGGAACTCTCTGCTCATCAGTAGAACGCAATTCCCATTATAATATTATGTCTCTTTTCCCATGTGTATAGAAATTCAATAGCTTTTTAACATATAGCTACGACTGAAAATGTGATCGTAACAAAAAAAACCACCTGGCTATTTGTCTGTGCTACTTGGACGTGAGATTGTGGAAGTGATGTATGAAAATCATTGTACACATAATTTTTCAGTGATTTTTGGATTTACTCACTGCCAAAAATTAGGATTTTTTTACTTTGTCTACCGGAAAAAGGAATATGGTTTTCTACAAAAAATAAAATTAATGGACGCACTTTAGAATTTTTTTAAAATAAGGTTCATCTGTAATAATTCCCTTACAATAGCTGTCCAATTTAACAGTGGAAATGTTGGAAGTTTGCAGACAAGGAATGCCTGACAAATATTATGTGAACGCCTGATCCAATGTGCCTAAGACAAGCCCCAACTATTTATGCCATGCTCATTTTTGTAATTTTTAGAGATTGAGTTCAGTTTTCTGTGGTCGTCCACGAAAGCGGAAGGGGGCTTCTCCCCTCACTAACCCGCGGGCCTCTCTGTCTTCTGTCGTTGCAGGTGCCCCTGGCGATCGCCGCCGACCACTGCGGCCTAGCGCCGTCCGCCACCGCGCGCGGGCGTCACCGCCGCCGCCGCCTCCTCGGCGTTTTAGGGAGGAGGGGCGTCGGGAAGGGGGTGCGGGGTAGGCCATGATCGACCCGAGCTCGTCCGAGGAGGAGAGCGAGGAGGAGCAGCAGGGCGGAGGCGGGGAGGAGCACCGCCACCACCACCGCCGCCGGCATCACCACCACGCGGACCAGTCCTCCGGGGGTGGTGGAGGTGGCGGCGGTGGGGGCGGTGGGGGAGGGGGCGCCGGGGGGGCCGGCGGGGCGGGTGGCGCCGGAGCCGCTGCCTCCGGGGGCGGCCTCGATGTCCCCGGAGGGGCCGGGGGCGCCGGCGGGGGAGGTGGCGCTGGAGGCAGCCTTCCCAGGTAGGTGCACCATGGCCTCCCTCTCGTTTTCATTCCCTGAAAAACATTGCAGTCCACGAATGAATACTTCGCGTTGACGCCAGGGAAGACGACGGTGAGGGGGGGTTGAAAGAGCGAAGGGTTGAAAGGAAGTGGAAGGCCAGATGCCGCACGAGTTAATATGGAACAGAGCATCTCCAAGAAGGGGCTGCGAAGGCGGATGCCTTCATGTTTGACGGATCCTTACTAGTTCACTAAACATCATCGGTGATAGTTTAGAATGTACAACACATTTGGGCCTTGCTCTTGCGGCAAATATTTATCGGTTTTCTCGAAATTCCTTTTTAGTGGCCATGTACCCCTTTTTTTTGAACATGCATATCAATTCCCATGCATCTAAGATAAAAGAGGAAAATGATTAAGATAAAAATTAAGCTCAATATTTTCTGTACTTCCACCAAAATCTGAAAGAGAATTGTGTTTACCCGTCTGTTAATGAAAAATCACGTAGCCCTTTGTAATTCTACCTGGGGAGATTTTTACTGATTAATTTTTCGCCCCATGATATTTTTGCTGAGACAATATTGAAGTGAATATTATAGTGAATTAAAAATAATATAAATATATATTTAACGGAAAAATTGCATCAGTGACTTATGCTGAAGGTCGGCATCTTTGTATTATGAGTCACACTTCCAAGATTTCTTCTCAACATATATATTTCATTTGTTTAACTTCAATTGAGATAAAGCTTTTTATTTTACTGGATTAACAAACAGCTTTGAAGTAAATTTTTTTAGCGTTTCTGTTGTTGAGAATGCACCTATATATCTCACAACTTTCTATTCCTCCATGATGCGAATTTCAAGAGCCGTGCTCACAACATGGTCGTAAATGCTACAAATATTTGAAAAAACACATCTAAAACTAAATAAACTACGCATATTTTCAAATATATGCTATTTGAAAATAATTTATCATGTATTTATTTATACTTGCAATTCCAACTGGTTCTTTTTCCAACACTGGTTCTAAATACAAAGTATTCAAAAATTACCTCTAGGCCACACGGTGGTGTAATAAAAAATGTCGAAATCAGGTAAAATTTCCCTATGGTCCGAAAATTGGTATCACTGAAAAAAAATGGCATCACATGTGCGACTGAAAAAAATGATGGTTTTCAACTTTTTCGCGGCTTCAGAATAAGTGCCAAATTTCATGTGCATATGTGCGAAGGGGGTACGTGGATATATTCAAGCGTTCTTTCGATTCCCTCGTTAGCTATTAGAATCATGGAAGTAAGTGTAGGTACTTACTATGTACTTTAATATACCTGTAAGCTTAAGGTATATTAAATCCATGGAAACGCATTTCGGTAAGGATCCTTCTGCTTAGTGTCTCCCACCTGTCAAGGGTCTGACTCGGGTCACAAGGAAACTCCACTTCTATATATTTCTCAGTCATACGTTTTATGCTTTCCGCTGCGGCCGATTTGAAAGAGAAAGCCAATATATATGTAGGGGCTTTTCATGAAAAATAAAATGGGGGATATTCTACTGTTGGCATGATAAAAATTACTTCATTGTCAACTCAAATGCTCTGTAAAAACCTATTTCTTCACTTTTTACCTGAGACGTTATGGTTAAAGTAGGATTGAATTTCAAAAATACTTGATAAATCGTGAATATTATAGCCGAAGTGCCTTCGTGCCGTTAAAGATCCCCCAAAAAATACCGAAACAATTATCTTGCGCGAACCAAAGCCCTATTATTTCATTCCAACCAGAGTTAAGGAATGTGAAACCCAGGGGTCGATAGTCCATACGTAAATACACCAACTTTCGATGAATGACGCAACAACTAAATCGATTGCAATTTAGTAAAAGTTTTCTGAACGAATTTTATTCATGTTAACAAACAGAATCACTTATAATTGACTGGATAATATTACTTAAAACGTACCAGTCAAATTTCAACAGAAAAAGGGGTTACATAGAGAATTTTAAGTTTTGCGTGCCAAGACAAAAAGCCAGAAGAGGGAAAACTTGTCAAGGTGAAGAGAGGAACAGAAGTAATAAGAGGATACAATTTTTGCAATAGAAGCAGCATTAAAAGGGCGCGTTAATTTTCGGACGATAAGCTCAGGGACGAGAATTAATAAAAGGCATATTATTTTCCCAAAGGGCAAAGGAATATTACGCGTAGTGATTAGTCTTTCTTTGATCGGCCAATGCAGGAATAAAGAAGGTGGGATAATTCAAGGAGGTTAATTTCCGGGATAATTTACCGGCGAATTTATATATATATATATATATATATATATATATATATATATATATATATATAATACTATTAAACAAAGAAAAATAATATATATTACTCATTAAATCCAAATGAAATAGGAAATTAAAATTCCTGATATGTCACTTCTTTTAAATTCAAAAATGTAAATATCTGAGTTCACGATTGATATTTTTGCAGCGTATCCCTTCACACGGAGAATGGAGTGAGGCATAAGTACAGGTGTAGCGGCGATTGTTCCATTCAAATGGATAAGGGGGAAATGCATTCGCCTATGTAAAATGAAGTGCATTGTTTGCACGACAAAAGATAGATGTTTTTCGAGAGGTAATTAGCGTGGGAACGAGGTGAGGGGGCAATGATGGGATGTGGGGAGAGGGGAGCAGATCTGATAAACAGACATGTTTAACATCGGGGGCGGTTTCAATTTAGGGAAGTATGAGGCAATTTTTCAGGGGGGCGCCCCATAGGGGTTGGTGGATCTCAGAAGGTTTTTGAGATTTACGGGTCATCTGTAAGTGATAGAGAGTTGGATGAGTAAAGGTTGGGGCAATAAGGCTGAGGTAATGTCATTGTCAGTGTAAAATAGGAAAAGGTTCTTTGAGAAAGGCTTTCAGTGTGTGGGCTCCGGCGAAATAGTTGGTGCAAAGGTTGAGTCCTGCGGCTGATGTGGCGTTGTTTTTGTGTTGTGTAGTTACAGAAAAACAACCCCACCTCTCCCCACATCCCCTCATTACCCATTTACCTCGTTTCCACGCTAATTACCTCTCGGAAAACAGTATCTATCTTTTGTCGTGCAAACAATGCACATTACTCTACATAGGCGAATGCATTACCCCCTTATCCATTCGAATGAACAATCACCGCTACTCCTGTAATTCTGCTTTGCTCTCTTCTCTTTCTATCCCTTTACACGCAAGTTCACACAACCTATCATTCGACGAATGCTTTTCCCTAACAATTCTAGAATCCCTACCCGATTCAGCCACCATCATAGAGGTGAGAACTCGCGAATCCGCATACATCCTATATTTCCGATCCTTTAAAATTCCCACCCTTAACCGCCATCTTTAATTCCCTTCCCAGCAGTGCCTAAAACTTCCGCTCCCCTTCTTCCCTCCCCAGACACTCTCCCCTCAAGACCTCTCAGTCTGACCTGAAGAAGGCCTCGGAGTATGCCGAGAGCTTAAATAATCTACAATGTGAGTGTTCTTTTACGTGTTATCTGTTTTATTCTGTGTTCTGTTGTGCCGTCCGAAAGATATATTGCTCTCGTGAGTACTTCCGCATCATCGATATATATATATATATATATATATATATATATATGTCCCGGGTTCGATTCCCGGACAAGGCACTTTGGTCACCTGCAGCTCCACCCAAGCTAGTTGATTTTTCGGGTACCAGGTCTTCCTGGGAAACCATAACCGGCAGAGGGAAAGGAACTGGCCCCCCTACCCTGATGTGTGAATATTCACATGCCGTCGGGCTTGGTACATGGGTGAGCTCTACCATCACCTACTAAACCGACCTTCGGGTTGATTACTGTGTTATATATATATATATATATATATATATATATATATATATATATATATATATATATATATATATATATATATATATATATACACATAAAATTGAGATTTTAAAAATTCTACTTTTAAAACAGTAATTAGTTTAATCTACGCCTTTTGAGGCAGTTCCTCTCGTATCGATCCAGAGTATCATCTGAATTAATACTTCCTGATTCAACTAATAGTTGTCAAAGCGTATATTTACTAGTGTGCTTTGATTTTCCCTTATGTTTTCTGAAAGAATTTTCGCCTTCCTGTGCAACGCACAAATTTCACCATTTCTTTGCCAACTTTGATATCCTCGCATTACGTATTCTACCAAGCTTCTTTCGCCCTCTTTATTTTCCCGCAGTAGTTCATCTCTAGACACCTTCATAGACCTCTATCATCTTCTCTCCTCTATCTCGCCACTGCTGGTATTCCTTTATTCGTCCCGAGTAATGCTTATACATGTACATTCCATTCGCCCTTATTCCCAACCTTATTCCATCTTTTATCCCCTGGGATTTAATGTAACATTTTATTAGTCCTAAATTGTTATCTACATCCGTTCCCGGAAAACTGCGAATTAATCACGCTCCTCATTAATATCTGCCTAATCATGAGAAAGTCTAACTGATATATTTCTGCATACCCGGCAATTTTTCTTGTCTACACTCACTGTGACGTTTAAACCAAGAGTTCACAATGATTAAAATATTCCTCCTGCAGTGCTTAATTTCTTTCTCCGCGCGGTCATTCCATGTTACTAAACCGTAGTCTGCTTACCTCACGCCCATCTCTTTCTTCGCTCACTGTAGCATTTTACTTCTCCATCACTACCAAATTTTTCCCTCCAAAATAACCAGTTATTCTGTCCTCTAACTAAACGTATCGACTTCTTCCTCCCCATGATTACATGCTGGGTAGACCTGAACAATGCCAAGTTCGTTGGTTCGGATTTTACTTCTACTAATATTATTCTATCCGTTACTTGATCTATGTTCACTATGTTTCTTCCTATATTTTTAGTCAATACATGTATAATAGAAACACTCGCTGGTTATTTTCCCCTCCACTTTATCGTTATTATTCTATAACAATAGCTCCAGTAAACCCTGTTATCTTTCAGCCTCACCTCATATCCTATAAATATCCATATTTCCTTACTCCATTTATCGATTTATATTTTATAATTGCCTTGTCCTCGACAACCTACTAACATTCTATGTGGCATTGCCTTTTCCGCTTCCGGGAGCCGAATACGGTCCGCAGGGCGATTAGTTCTCAGGACTGTTCCTCCAATTATATCCATCATGGGCATGAGGCATTTTCCCGTTTTCTTCCTCAATAATGTTTAAATGCGATACCATCTTTTAAATGGCCACCTAACTAGGATCAAACTCCTTTGTGGCCGCTTCAATGAGGTACAGACACTTCGTGGACTGCATTTCTTCTGGCTGCTGGGTCATCTCAACAGTAGCAACCTTCTTTGCCCCTATCAGCGCAGTTTTATATGTTATAAGGACGTATATTCTCTTTCAGCATGTCAAGTTAAAGCTTCTTGAAATTTCTGAAGGTATACTTTTAAATAGTTTAGTTCAGGAGATTTTATTTTTTATTGCACTACCCTTCACTAATGAAATCACATTCATAATACCGTTATAATTTATTTTTTGTCAAATACAATTTTACTGGAAGCTAGAGGAAAAATTGGACGAGCTTAAATTAAGTACTTGATCAGTTGTTATTAACTGAACCCCTCCACAACATCACGGGTTGGTTCATGTGATACTAGTCGATAAATTTTTAGGAACCTTACGAAACAAGTATGCGTAATGAGGGCGTTATTAATAAAAGAATCATATGTATGACGTGAAAAATCCAAAATTTCTTTAGCTGGATTTTGCGAAATGTGCTATCCGTTTTATAGCAAAAAATACGCAAAATAGGGCTTTCAAACGAAAATCAGTATTTTCTTTCGTAGCTTGTTAGTGTGAAATCAATTATCAAAAATGTAACTATCCCAACACAAACATTTGAAGAGAAATAGAGAAATCATTCTTGACTACACATTTCTTTTGTTGATTTTCATTTGATGTCGTGATTTTATCTAATGTCTACAGTTAGAAAATATTCATTAAACAACATATCCTTTAAAACTCTATTTGTTAAAATTTATTAAAATGGTAAAATTATTAAAAACGAATATTTGTTATTTTTTACGTCAAATTAAGATACATTTTAGACACTTGATTAATTGAATTGACGTAGATTTAAGTGCATTATAGTGGGTGTTCACCTATTGATCAACGAGCTTGCGTACCAACTTTGAACATCACTAAAGTAGTCTGCTTTATCAGTACTAAATCTTACCAGTAAACTTCAGGGGACAGAGGAAGTTATAGAGCATGGCCAAATTATGTACATTGTGAAACTCGTACTTGTGTTAAATAAAGAAGGTGGGAGAAATGAGGAAAATTACATTGAATGAACGAAACTTATCATTACGGTTCCAATTTAATTTGGTTCATGTACGTGTAAATACATCAAATTGGCCTTCAGGACTCAGATTTGACATCGTCGGCTAAAAGAAAGAAATAATGTCAATAGCGCACAAGAGAGCAAGTAAATCAATCTCTTCGATTTATTCAGTTCATTTAGTGTGCGCTTCCAAGTATGGCGTTGCTGAATTTTAGCCAAAATAGTATTTATAACATAAATTCAAAGAACTGCGGGACAAGCTGCGACAGGTATTTTAACGAAGTTCCCCGCTGTTTAAAATTGAAATGCACACATTGCTCATTGTTAAAATCTTTTCCTCCAGCCCAGACTCCCTTGAATAACCGCCGAGTGCATTAACCAATTAAACGACAGATTTTTCCTAACATACGTACATGAGATAGGTGAGGCAAAAAGAAATGCGACAGGTTGCATTGATGCATGTGATTGCAGCATTCATTACCCTTAAAACAAATACACGTCGATAGTTCGTTTCCGTAATTTTATTGAGCGTGTTTATTGCTTTATTTTCTCTTTTGGCGAATGATTATGAATATCAAACAAAGTTCCAGGTTGAGGGCTGAGATTTTATTTTGGTTTTATTGAACTGCGCGTTTATTTTTGAAATACGGATAAAACGAATTTCATGATTATAATGAAAAAAATAATTCTATGTGCGTAAAATGTCGTTGCGGGTCGCGGTGGTCTAGTGGGTAGAGCGTTGGACTACTGACCGGAGGGTCCCGGGTTCGATTCCCGGGCAAGGCACTTTGGGCACCTGCAGCTCCACCCAAGCTAGTTGATTTTTCGGGTACCAGATCTTCCTGGGAAACCATAACCGGCACAGGGAAAGGAACTGGTTCCCCTACCGTGATGTGTGAATACTCACACGCCGTCGGGCTTGGTACATGGGTGAGCTCTACCATCACCTACTAAACCGACCTTCGGGTTGGATACTGTGTTTATGGTTTTAAAATGTCGTTCTACCTAACCAAACTCCGACAGAGATTTCCATTAAATACCACATCAAAGATTGATTTTGCCTGCTCCTATACATACCGTCTTTTTTCAGTGTCTTACCCAAGGTAAAATTTGACTGAACTGAAAGCTTGAATAAAAATTAAAGCAAACGTTGTGATCAGTATTCATACACGAGAACGATTTCACGTTACTAAAAGCAGTTGTATAGGAAGAAAAACCGAGCAGGTTATCGAAGGATGAATGAATCATCAATCGCGGTTTTGAGCCATTTACAGCAAATTTCCTGTTTCCGTTAGAGTACGAGGTCATTAAAGAGTGTTGCCTTTCAGCATTCGATGTACCGTCCAATTATGGCTGAGCTAAAGCATCAAGGTAAATAACGTTATTTCATTAGGTATTTTCAATAATATCACCTTTTTAAAGAAATCCAAACGCTATTTTGTTATCTAACTGGAATCCTAATTTAATAATAAAATGACATAACTTGTGATCAATTCATGGTATCAGGAATATTGTTTACGTAAAAATGTATTAAATGATTTTAAATGTAACTCGGGCGAAAATATTTTGGCCGATTTCATAGCAACATGTTCCACGTATATTTTTTTAATTAACCTAACTTCTTAATGAACCAAACTATGAGTGTAAGAAATCGTTCTTTTTCAAACAGCTTTAACAGCTATGTTAACAGCTTTGAAGCTTTTATCAAGACATTGGGTGTCGACTAAAAGTCAATCAGTTTTCAACATCTCTCTGAAGTTTTTATTTCCAGGTTTTTCTGGCTATTGATGAATTTAAAATGGTGGAAGTTAATAGAAGCTAATTTCTTTTTCTTTAATTACGGCGAGCGATTTGTAACTTTACGAGAGATCTCAATCTGCGAGATGGAAAAAAACTGCAGCCAATATTCTTATGTATGCGTGGGAGGAGGGGAGGAAAAAGACGCAGAAAATCCTTTCAAATTACACATCTCCGTGGAGCGGGATAAACAAGTGAATGGGGACACCATTCCGTTGACTTTCAGAAAAATATTTGTGACACTAGTTCAGATACGTTTCCTAGGAACCCAAACTCGTAAACATTTCTAAGCATGTTCACGGCTGTGGACACTCCCTATAGTAGATGTTATGTTTTTAAAAAAATCTGTTTTCCGTAAATAAACACATGAATCAATTGATTTCGTTAGATGAGAATCTTCCCTAATTTTTACTTCAATGGAAGCAATTCAATTCTGAGTCGACTGAAACCTGATAAGCATTATCCTTACAGGAGTGTTCTAGATTTAAATAATTGTATGTGCAGGTGAGTGGAACGGGACAATGAAAAAATATCATTGTAAGTGAGACGCCGCCAGATGTGCCGTCTGCTCCCGTCGCACCGAAGCTCGACCTAAGCTCCAGAAACCGCGTGCACATCATGTCTATCGACTTCATTGCATCTGACGGAATCCTACGTGCAACGTCTTGCCGTTCTATGTGGCAAAGGTGGACGAAGAAGAATCATTGCTATCGCAAGACGGCGAACGAATGAACTTCTAGATGGGGCGTCGAGCTCCTGCCCCAGTTTCAATTCGTTGGGCGTGACGAAGGGAGTTGTTGACGGAGGGGTGCGCTTCCCAGGTGCAGTTGAGTTGGTAGGGGAAGGGGAGGTGTTGAATTGTGGGCATGCACGAGTCTACCGGTGCGGTAGAACTTTGCAGATAGTGAAGAGAAATGGAACGGAATATTCCATACACGTCATTCTAGTTAACTTTAAACTACATCGCTTACAGAAAAAAAATCCCAAAAATTTATTGAATATAAAATATTATAGAGTATCTATCGACGAAAATTTTCAGCATGAAAAATATAAATGACTACATCTAACGGGATTCAAAATGATTTTAGAGTTATTTGAAATGTATTCTCGGTCTTTATCAATTTAACTCTCATATATGGATAATAACCTATGATATCATAACGTAGTAATCAGTTAATTCGATAAAAGCTACGAAAATATCAACAATTATATTAACGCATTAGGTCACTTGCGTCGGTAATTAACCCATCCTTCTAGGGTTAAAAGTGCCTATCACGTTAAGTGTTCATAACTATTTCTCCCTGAATAAGCTGGGTTAGGAGCAATAAGAAAACTGTTGAATTGAAACTGATGATTTCTCGATAGTAGCTGAGAGTTAATCTAACTTGATGAAGGAGGGATGTATTAAAATCATGAAACTATTAATACGAGTTAACACAATAAAAATTGCTCGTTTCACATATCATTGTTATCCGCATAGCTGGATGATTGATTTTATTGTGATTTTCATTTAATAGATTGAATAGCTGGTTTAACAGCGAAACGAATGTTTCATAAGTGGATTAGTGAAAATTATTTATCGATACCACATTGGCAATCATTTTCACACCCTCTACTGGGAGAGGATAGGCGTAGAAGCTGAGAGGGTGAGGTGGCCGAGGGCTAGAAAGACGTTGAGACGGGACGCGGCGGGAGTCGGGGGAGAGTAAGAGGCGCGAGGGCGAGGAGCGCACATCTGGTCGACCGAAAGGGACCAACGCCACCGCTGACTCTCCCTGGCAAAGTTTCTCAGGAAACTTTAATAATAACACTTTTATATGCGGTGAAAATAGGATGGAGAAACAATTGGTCATTGTTTACGTATACAGGCCACGGAGCAACCACAAGGAGGAAGAAGTCGAGAGGATGAACGATGAGTTAGAGGAAGTAATCCGCGTGTTCCTGCAGGAAAACATTTGATAGTGATGGGGGCTTGGAATGCGACGGTAGGGGAAGGAAGAGATGGTGGTGAGGTGGGGGAATATGGGTTAGCCACGAGGAAGATTTTGTGAGATCAGTGTTAGTTCCTATTCCGACAAAGGTAAAAGCTACATCATGTGAGGAATACAGAACAATAAGTTTGATATCCCACCCAGCTAAAGTTACTCTCAGGAACATCAACAAAAGGATAGAGAGTAAGGCAAATGATTACTTAGGGGATGATCAGTTTGGGTTTAGGAGAGGAAGAGGTACGCGTGATGCCATTGCAGTAATGAGATCACTAATCGGGAGGGATTTATAACACAATCAGGACGTATTTGCCTGTTTCGTAGATATCGAAAAAGAGTTTGATAGAGTGAATTGGAAAAACTTAATGCGTATATTGCAGAAAATAGGAATGGATTGGAAGGACAGGAGACTGATCCGCAACCTGTACATGTCTCAGACCACTCATATGCGAGTAGGAAACGGAGAGTCCGGATGGGCAGTGTTAGGAAAAGGGGTAAGGCAGGGTTGGCCATTGTCACCGGTGCTATTCAACGTATATGTGGAGGAAATGATTAAAGAGGCGTGAGAAGAACTGGAGGTAAGAATGAAAGTCGGAGGGGAATTCGTAAAATCGGTTGGGTTCCCTGATGATCAAGCATTAGTTGCTCAGTCAGCCAAGGGGTTGCAAGCATTGCTTAGTGAATTGGAGGTTCAGTGTGATAGATATGGTATGAGAATCAGCATTAATAAAACATAGGTTATGTGAATTTCCAGGAAGAAGAAGGCTAAGCTAAACATTAAAATAGGAGGGAAAAAACTAGAGCAGGCAACAGTTAACATATCTCGGAAGTGTTTTGGACCGATACGGTCAGAGTAGTAGGGACGTAAGGAGAAGAATTGCGATAGGGAAGGAGTCTTTCTCAAGATGGATGGAGTTGATGACGGGGACGTTGAGTAGGGAGGTTAAGAAAAGACTCGTAAAACTCCGATATGCAGCGTAGCTATGTACGGCGTGGAAACGTGGTCGCTGAAGCAGGAGGATAGACGTAGATTGAAGGCTTTAGAAATATGGGTGTGGAGAATAATGGAGAAGGTGAAATGGACCGAAACGAAAGCAAATGAGGAAGTACTGGAGATGGTGCCAGGCAGGAAAAATGGATGAAAGGGGTATAGAGCGGTAGTGGAATGTTGAAGATGGTAATAGAGGGGAGAATGTTGGGCAAACGAGGAATGGGCAGGAACAGGATAGGGATGTTGGACGGGATGAAGGGAGGAAGGAAGTACACAGAGATGAAGAGGGACCTGATGTAGATTAGGTTGCTGGGTTGGGTTTTGCTTGGAGTTACAAAATGTGTAGTTGATAGATGTGTCCATCCAAAAAACTACCTTAACCGGTAGATTACCTAACAATAATATATATTTTAGCCAACAACCTGTAATTTCTATATCAAATTTTTATCAAGTCATTTGCTGTAAAATTAGGGATGGTATAGACAAGTTGTGTAAAAATGCTCCATATATATATACATTTTATAAATATGCTCCATATATATATACATTTTATAAATATGCTCCATATAAGTCCGGGAGTAAATGACATATTCTTAAATTCAACCAAGCCAATTACTTTAGCTTAATGCGGCACTCTACCAAGTCATTTCACACATCCCCGAATAAATATTTCTCAATAACAAATCTCCTTTGGAGAATCGTCCTTATCTTCACTTCAGAGTAATAGGTGGTGTAGTCAGAATTAATATTTTTGCATAACCATTTAAATCCATATGCATGAATTCCAGAGCAGTGAATGCAGCAATGACCTCTGTTAGACCTTGAGCAATGAGGTCTCCGTTGATTCTGGGGCTGATTCGATCGTTTCTTCTTTAAAGGTGAACCCATTATAAGGAAAGTTCACCGACACTAAATGGATGCTAAAATACCATCTAGTAGAGCGTTAGTTGCCATATGTTGTCTAATATCAACTTTCAGTCTCATGTACCTGAGATCCTATTTACATTGCCATCAAATATTCAAGTATAATTCATGAAATTATATTTATGTGAAACTTTTCATTTTAAAAATTACGGTACAGAGATAACCATGTCCTTTGCCTTCTCTAGAATATCCTTTTATAGTGTTTTTGTGCTTGTAACTTAAAATTAGCGTTATTTTTAGCTTTAGCCTACCTCTTAAAACAGGTTCTTGATTGACCCATGGAATAATCGATGCTACCATTCTAAGCTATGCATTACACGACATGGAATTCCCTAACACACCATAAACAAAGTATTCAACCCGAAGGTCGTTTGGGTAGGTGATGATAGAGTTCACCCAATACTAAGCCCGACGGCGTGTGAAATTCACACATCAGGGTAGGGGGCCAGTTCCTTTCCCTGTGCCGGTAATGTTTTCACAGTAAGATCTGGTATCCGAAAAATAACTTAGCTTGAGTGGAGCCGCAGGTGCCTAGAGTGCCTTGCCCGGGAATCGAACCCGGGACCCTGCGGTTAGTTGTCCAACGCTCTATCCTAATACACCATATTGTAATGAAACATTTTGTAGTTAATGTACTTTATGCTCGTATATTTTTTAATTTCATTTTTATTTCCTGAATGATCCACTAATATTACCTCGCACAAAACTACTGAAGTAATTAATAATGCACAATGATAAAAGAGGATCGAGATGGTGCGGTGGCTATCGTACTGGCTTCCCACCCAGAGAGTCGAATCGAGGGTTCGAATATTTTTCAGTATCTCGATCCCTACTTGAGGTTCTTTGTAGACGTTAAGCTGCGGACCCCTTGGCGCCTTTCGTTAAGAGTAGGCTAATTCCAACGCTGGGTTTCTGTCCCACCTTTCCTGTCCATCCCTAATGGTGCAACTGACCTTAGGTGTCGTTCGTCTCCCCTAAATACTACTACCACCATGATAAGTTTGATAAAATGCATAAATTTTAATGTTTTACTTCGTAAACGAGACAGCCATTTTTGTTTTGAGGCATTAGCTACAGTCGTGAACGATATCCCTGAGTAATCCCCGTGTTTAATTGGCCTAATTTAATCCACGATCAACCGGTTTGATTCAACTTTTCTAGATTCTTTGGGTGGTTTAAAAATGTTTCTAGCGCCATAGTTCTCCTAAATCGTCTTGGGAAAAGGGCTGAAAGGAAAAAAATGGAAAAAACGAAAAGGAGAAACCGAAAGGGCTAAAGGCATGAAAGACTGTTCCTGTCATTGAAGAGTAAGCTGGCATTAATTGACGAACTCTTTTGGCAACTATTAAAACTAGTAGAATTTTGTACTTCTGGGTTGTTAATTCAAATATATCGAAATGTTATAATGTAACTACAAGCGTTCCCATATGTAAATGAAATTACATTTGGAAAATATTGTTAATCACTATAATTATTAAATAAAAATTGATGAGATTAAAAGCATGCTAACGCGGGCAGGTTTGTGCGCTGACTGTTTGCCAAATGCGTTGTATTACTATACTTTTCCATGAAGAAACTTAAGTAACGTCTGTGTCCTGTTCGTATTTTACACCCAGTTTCAATTTTGAGATATTTACAGATAGAAAATTTATCATAGGTAGATTTTATGAGATGTCCAACGTTGAGAAATCTTCAGCAGTGAGGGGAGATCTGAAGTGACTGATGGGCTGGACACATGAAGAGCTTATTTTTATGCACTTGACTGTGCACGTACAAGGATTGTTCCAGGACTCAGTTGACCAAAATCTCTCCCAAAAATATTCAGAGTCGGGTACGGCTGGGATGAATCAGTACACGGTCGTGTCAACTGAAACGTGCAAATCCTTCCCGTTCAAGTGGAAGGACAGAAGAGTGAGGCCCAGCATTTTCCGTGCACGCCAGTCTTTTAAATTTGTCGCACTGTGGCCTTCCATTCTCTTTTTGGTGAGAGGAGCGATATTTTCTAAACAAATTGAGGACCAATATAATTTCACTTTTGGTGGCATTCATAGTTGAGTTATCATCTCTAGAGTTTGTCCATCTCTTTGCCTTTGCTCTTAGCTCCTTGCTCTTTGTGCAAAAAAGTACTTGATTTCATTAGGTTCGTTAAATTCCTCATTTTTAAAAGCCATCAACTTATTAATAAACATACCCTCACACATTTTGTCTGAATTTCACGACGGCACATTCCGCTTCTTGGCATTCAAAGTTGTTTAAACTTATGGCGTACTTCATGAAAATACCTTGCATATTACAATGTAATTGATATTTCTGTGTCCCGTGGTATTCTTATCTTTACCTATGCTTATGACGGTACTTGTACCAGGTAATTAAGCACTTTCTCTCGCAAAAGGTTTCCCTGCTGTGGTCATTTCTTTCCCTCTTAGTCATTTTCTCAGGCTCGAAAATCTTGCTACAACTATTTCTCACATCGCCAACCACTGTGTTCCCAAATTAATTTAGGACCCGATTTTTCTCCAAGGAAAGCTCAAATTTTTTTAAATAAGCTAATTTATCTAATAACGTTTTAATAGTATTCACTCGCATGATGATTTTGTGTCTTTTTCACTATCCTGGTTAGGCAAGACTCACTTTGATCTTTTCCCGTTCAAGAAAGTATGTTACTTATCCAAACAGTGCACGCAGTCTTTTTCCATAAATTCATTAAAAAAACATAGGTATATATCGTTCTCCATGCGGTTTTTTTCTTCGTAGCTGTTTCGTACATTGGGAAATATAACATTATATCGGAGCGTAAAAGTTGCTTAAATCCCGAAAATAATTTACGAGCCAGATGATTACTACATATTTTATCAGAGACTAGAAATTTGGATCTATAGAAGCTGAAACCATTCTTAAGGGAGGCGAAAAAATTTTTATTTTAGTTCAGTGAAGCTGTTTGACTTGTTCTTGAACATTTTGACTTGTCTTCTTAAAACAGCGGGTTATAATTAAACTCCCTTCCTCAAGGAAGGAATCTTGCTCCTGATAAATCTACAAGTGTCATGGCTAACGTGTTTTTTTGACTTTATTTCAAAATGAAAGGATAGATTTGACCACCTTCTCCAACCTTTCCCCTTCTCCCTGTGTTCAAATTTCTCCCAGCCGCATTAATCAGAGGCAGGGAAAACCTCATTGTCTAATCGTTGACCCGATTTCGCTGAAGGAACTAATAAAATATTTTAGGGGATTTTTCGATAATATTTATATGTTTCGACACAGTCAAACGTTAGTAACCACTCTCGGTAGACATATATCTAAGCGATGAGTTATTCAGAGAACCCTTTCAATTTTGTCCTTTAAATTTTATGCTGTACGCAAGTAACTTTAAAGTTTCACTCTTGATAGGCGCATGCTACTTAATTGCTACATTAAATTTTGGCTCTGGTCTTTGTAAACTGTGTAACTCGTTAATCGCTCCGTCATCCACTTTTTCATCAAGCATTTACATGCACCGATATAATGTGTTTAATTACTTTTTATTTGAAATCGATGAAAATATCTTTGCAACGTAGTCGCAGGTGTGAAACTGTAGCAAAAACAAAACTAGTCAACCCATAAAATACGTTAATCATTGAGCCAAGAATGACAAAGGGTTAAATTGTCATTTCCGCTAGTTATACGTTAGTCACGGTTTGGGTGATTGAGTTATAAAGGTTGTCTTGAAAACTGCCAATTAAATGTAATATACTTTAATTGTACAATGTGCACATATTCAGCAACAAGGAACCTGATACCCTTAGGTTCCCAGCAGAGAATTTAATATTTTAGTAGAAAGTTACGCAAATATATTTTGTAGGAGCCCATTACGATAATCGAATAAATTTCATGCTCCACATTCCAGGTGATTTATTTCATAAATCTTAGAAAATAAATTTGAATGTATAAATCACCCATGGGCTTTATTACAAGTATCAGTTATAATACTTTAAGTACTATTTTGCTAATTTGAGTTTTGAAGTAGCAAAGAAAAGTTCTTCGCTAACTTCATTATTGATCATGAATGATGATTCATCTCTTTTTGCAAGGAATAATTGTCATTTTTTGTGATATGATCGGATAAACACTTTGCAAACACACAGTTATTATCACCATAAAATTATCATAATTTTTCTGGTACTAATAACCTCGGCCGATATGATGGAAGAAATGAATCGATTATTCTTAGGATGTGGCTAAACAATGCTTGTAATTCATACTTCAACATCATGAACTCCCACCAAGCTTGGCGACATTCCACACTCGATGCCCATCGAACGTCTTGGTGAAGGGAAATCGTTGAAACAGTTGATTCAATATTTACATCTTAACTTTTTTAACTCCGAGTAAACACTTCGCGTAAATGTTTCATAGGGCGAGGGCAACAAGAGGACTTGAAGGGCATGGTCTCGGTGCTAGATTGACACCGTCGTGTCGTACGTGATGTTTTCATTATTCATTCATCGCTCACAATGGAATAAGGACTAAACTGAAGCCGGGTGTTAGACGAAAGCGGGAGCGATTACGCAACCCTGCCCTCTCTCCAACACCCAACACACCCGCGCTCCCTTCCCCATCCCCCCTACTGCATTACCTCAAGGGGAGCGGTGCGGGAGAGACGCCTGCGAGAGGGTGGGGGTGGCGAGGATGCGCAGATGCGGTGCGCATTGCGCCAATGAGGTTATCGAAGGGGGTGGCAGTGCAGCATATTTTCTCCTGCGGCTCGAATTCTCGGTTCTCTGATAATGCTGGGGAAGGGAACCCTGCGAGGTGTTCGCTTTTTATTTACCGGAAAGTAAAGATTCTCATATTTTAAGAGTCGATGGTATTCACCTGATGACCTAGCCTCTGTTTCCCGTTGCACTCGGACGACAAAGTAATACGTACATGAGTGGTGGCAAAAAATATGACTTTATGCCAGTTGTAATTTCACGGATCCCAACATGGACCAAATGAACGTCTCTTTCACCGACACAACAGTTGACTGAGCAACATAGCAATCCGAAGACGAATCTTTAAAATTGTTGGCTAATCGTATGAACGAATGGTCACTTTCTCAACGAAAGAGAAGGGTACGAAACCAGAGCCAGGATTATTTTGAACGATATTATTTTAGCATAGTTTTGGAAACATGCCAATGAACTCATGAACCGAATTTTATTAAATCTCTTTTAAATATTTTTCACTAAGATTATATTAGAATCTTATTCTTTAGTATGTTATTGTGCAGCCGTTGTTAAACTCAGTCCAATCGATGCGTCATTCCGCTAAATTTCAGCACTCGAAGAAAAAATATCTACTTTCGTCGTGGCTAATATTTGATTCCACATATTTTCTCCTTGACACTAGGCGGGGAATCTTTCAGCTTCTCCGACGCTACGCAAAAGAGAGATGATACGAGAGGGAGTCTGTTTGATGCCATTTCTCCCATTCTGCAAGTCAAGGAGTTTGGAAATGAAGTTAATATCGCATTTTGTGAAGCTAAATAATAATTGCGCCAGCCGTAGTGTCTTTCGGTGCACTGAACGCAGCCATTCAATTAATTTCACCCTTCACTTCCGCTTAGCCGTGGTGCAAATTTCACTCCCTCCAACAGAACATGCATCCACCCAAAATGTTCACATGTCACATTAAATTGATTCCTGCGCGATGCTACCACTGAAATGCCTTTTCCGCTTCGCCCAGACACTTCCTGCCACATGAAATCATTCGGCTATTACGACAGCATGTCCTCGAGTGACGCTCAAAACTCGACTCGAAACGCACTCGCTTTACGTCGTAAGCCACTAATGCGGCATCTGATCCGACGTCCGTCCCAGTTACCTTATCACTTTCTTTCCGCCTAACCCCCTTTTACCGTCCAGTACCCAAAGCCAACACCTTGGACGCGTTCCAACCTCCGACATCATCCAACTTCTCCCCATCTATCCGACCCCAGTCATTTCTTGAACATGAAATTTCTTCCAAATTGTAATTTATTTACGTTTATATGTGCTCCTCCACTGAAGTTTAAAGCAATCTATTTATGCATCTAAACTTCAGTGCAAGCTTCCAATATATAGTTTCCCCAGGGATCTCGTGTATTGCACTCCAGTAGAACCTGCGAATTTATGACTTCCGAAAATATATGAGGAAAATATACGGATTAACGAAGAATAAAGAAATTTTGCATAGGAGAATAAACCATCACAAGACGCTGTTGTTTATTTTTATAAATTTGCCATAATGTGTACCTGGTTTGTTTAAGTCCTATATCCTATTGGAAATAAAAAGATGATAACTTTGTAATTTCACAGAAATTTCTTACGATACGACCCGGGTTGCGACGTCCAACCTATCGTAATAAATTTATGTGATATTACAAAGTTATCATCTTTTCATTTTCAATATGAATCGATTTCACAAAGTTACACCGAATACCATTAATTATCCTATCTCCTATTTTATTCCAAAAGTTTAGCCTGCTCTATCAAAACTCAGGATGATAGGGTGCGTGTAAATGTTGATTTCGTTACTTTAATCAAAACATAAGTTACCAATTGAAAGAAGGAAAAAATGGACTCATCGTAAGCGTTGAGAGGATCAAATCACATTGATTAAAGCTATTGGTAAATAAAAGGCTCTTGAGCATTATGCGTTCGCTGTACTTCCAAAAGGTGTTCTTCTTCATGCTTGGGCCTGTGTCACCTCGCCGGAAATTTACTGTAGTGAGTGCTATGTTATGACCATAAACACACAAAAGGGAACACGTATATTCCTTCTATGGGGGTAAATACTTGTTATTATTACTTGCATACGAAGTAGGAAATTCAAATAAATTTCGATTACAACGTGCATTTTGCACCAGAATAGATGTTTCCAGTTCTCATTCTCAATAAATGGTTCGCAAAGAAGCGGTTATCATTCAATTCTATTTGATTCCCTTTGATTAACGGAGAGCGAGAACGTTTAATTTCACCATGTAAGCAACAACTTTATGACAAAATTCCGGCCCTCTACATAAGCAAGTATTCAAAATAGCTAAAAAATAGTATTTATAAAATCGAGTATCATGAAAGCTGGTACCAGGAAAAAACATCGAAAAAAACGGATTGCTACTCGATATGGATGTAATTTCACTGCTACCGTTTTGGATTCAGGGGAGCTTAATAAACTATAATGCGAAATCTATGGACACAATACGTGAAGGGAAGGTATAACTTTGAGTGATAATCCACAACACTTAAATGATGACCAATTATTTTTGGGTCGCAAGGTTTGGAGTCACAAGAAATTTATTTGGTAGCAGTCCACATCCATGAACCTACCTTAACCGGTAGATTACCCCCATATCTCCTAAGTACGCGGGTTGCGGTAGTCCTGGGGGTAGAGCGCTGGATTACTGACCGGATGTTACTCAGGGCACCTGCAGCTCCACACAAGTTAAGTGATTTTTCGGGTACCAGATCTTCCTGGGAAGCCATAAACGGAACAGGGAAAGGAACTGGCCCCCCTCCCTTGATGTGTGAATATTCTTACGCCGTTTTGCTTAGTACTGGGTGAACTCTGCCATCACCTACTAAACCGACCTTCGGGTTCATTACTGTGTTTATGGTTTTTGTATCTCCTAATTGATTAATGCTATTTTTATCTCTTAAATTTATCAATAGTATCGAAAATGTAATTTTTAGTACTTAAAAGCTTCGATAAACAGTAGTCACGGTATACACATGGATCGACACGACTGTTGGTTTGATATTAGAGTGTTGAGCTATAAACCTACTAAATGCAAAGCGTAGGTTTATCAACCCCTAAAGGAATAATTCGTATTTAAACCACGTGTCTTCATTGACCTACCAGAGCCCGCTCCTTTGAGAGTTTCTGCGGTTTGATTTCTATCCGTACATGCGCACTACGGTCGCTAAATATAGTGTACTCCTTATTTCTGGTCAAACCGTTCGTTTTTATTATTCAATGTTATTTTATGACATTTCAATGATAAATGTATTTCTATTCATCGCATTATCTTGTTTCTTACTCAATGGGAAAAAAATTATAATCATCATATTTTCTAATTTAAATATACAAGGAACGTAGCTACGGCCGTGAATCAATGTAAACAAAAAAAATGCCGGGACCGTAAACTTGATTGACACTAAGTGGCAATGGCAAGTTCATCACTTAGAGCCAATCAAGTTTATGGTCCTGGCATTTTTTTACATCATATTGTCTAATTGCTTCCGATACTTGTTGTCACTAAAGTGCGGCTCAATACTTTCTAACGCGTACTCCGAATAGGTAAAACACCACAAAGTCGAGTACTTGATATTACATTAAATAGTGAATTTTTTTATATATTAGATTTAAAGGAGGCAATGGTGGATGCGAAATATTTTTAGATACCTCCATATGTTAAATGCATTACAACGAGGGAATTGATGCCTATTAGAGGGACGTAGTTTTCGTGTAGAAGATTAGTGAGAGCTTGGCATGCTTCAGGGCTAGCGCGGCCGTGAGCGGTCTGCCCTCCTTATCCCTTCCCAAGTGCTCCGAAAGGCGAAATAGTTCGTGAAGAGGAATCAAAGTGGTCGAGCGAGCGGTCGTGAAGAGACATTGATTGGATGGCGGGGCGTGATGGAATGAGCGGTGTGCAAGGATTGGGGAGCTGCGGCGGAGAGAGGACTGGGGAGGGACGAAGGCGGGAGAGTCAAAGCGGCTGGGTGAAAGGCGTCGACGCAAATAACGGGTGTGGCTACTTTCCTGCGGGCTTTAGATAGTAATTTGCTATTTGACGATCACGGTTAAGTTAAACGTTTTACGGAGGTAGTGGATGCGTTTCCCTGACTTTGAATGATCAAAGATTAAAAACGCTTTCGATTTGAATTAAGCTACAGAGAAGATCTCCAGATGTAAAGATGAAAAGGAACAATTTGTATTTTATTTTTCCGTCAAAGTATCTAGAAATCTCAAAATTGTGACGACGTACGACGTTAAACCTTCAAAATAATATAAAACATGCAAGGCATGATAGTCTAAAATACGTTTTTCGAATTTTTGATGGTCCTTGTCACTTTCCTCGGGTAATAGGATTGACCCATACGAATAAAGACGGCAGAATTCACCGAAAATTGTCAAAGAGAGAGTGCTTTCTTTGGTGCTTTTTCTTTTTCCGGAGTTATATTATTGAGATAATACAGGTACCTGTAAACGTCCTGTGTACCTGCTTGTGTACATGTATCATATTCAGACCGTTCATATTTAGGTGGAGTATACGTATACTATATGTAGAAGTAAATAAGGAGTTCGAGGTTCTCAGCAATATAAGTTGAATAGTGATCATCAGTTTATCCTTTCCTTCGGGTTTATTTCAATAAAAATGAATTAGTCCGCCATACTTGGTTTCACGAGTCACATGCCAGATCAAATCATGAAGGAGGATTATGATACTACTAAAATAGAAATGTTTCTCTCCGAAAGGAATCTAATTATAACAAGCTCCTTTATCCATTTAGTCTTCGAATTGGTTCGGAGAAGAAGGAAATTAATTAAAGTCAACATTGTATCTTTTTTGAAAAATTTTGCTTGTGGGGAACCCAGAAATGCTAATCCAATCATTAACTTCTAGCTAAATTCAAAAATATTTCAGTACAAAATCCCGGAATCAGCTCATATCTTAAAAGTTTTATTAAGCAGAGCATTCTTAATTATTCAATTTTGAGTTTCATTTATTACAAAATTACATAAAATATTTCCGCAATTCAAAATTTTATCACGATTCTTTCACTCGGCAAGTCAAGCGTGGATATCTTTCGGGTTAAATGTATAGATCTTTAAATTTTAAGCACACATTAGACGTGAGCGCAGCTTTTATTTATAGATGAAAGCGTCTGTTAAATTCCTACTATTAACATATACCTCATATTGTCGAAATTGCGTTCATACAATTCTAGTTACTTCTGATTCTTTGTTAAGCTTTCCAAATTTATCTGCGTATTACATTTACGACTACGCGTATTCTCCTTAGTATTCAGCAATTTGCTTATTGCTTCAGAGGGACTAGTGCCAGTAACTGATAAAACACGCCGAAACTAGTCTGGTATATTATCGGCACCTTATGGAACAAACCCCTTAGTCCGTAGGAAAATATAATGAGGAGATATCGTATTTTGGACATTTTTCTAGTTTGGTTTCTTATCGGAACCACAGAATGAATAGTGTAATGTGATCGATTTTGAAGGTAATCTGTGAACGTTAATATATTCACGGATTAACAGTATGGCTGTAAGCAATGATTGAACAAAATAAATATTTAATGTCGTCGACTGTGTCGAAAAGCAATAGTTGTTCATTCTAAGAACATATTTTTTCTCACCATAACCTGAACAGAATACCACTTCAGATTATCACTCTTAACGTATACATTTCCATTATTAATGAAGTAGTAAATTTGCTATCTGACCTCCGAAAATATCACAATATTGATTGGGTAGGTTGCGTGATTTCCGTAGCTCTATGTTTTAATTTTCAATATATGTAAAAAATGAGTGTTACCTTCAGCAAGCAGTGTTCATTGGAGCTCCAAGACTAGAATTTGATTCGTCCCGATTTTTCTGTAGTTATTTTTATGGCAAGATTCATCGAGAAAGCAGCCATTGCTTTTAAAACAGTCGTACCGGAATTGGTGACACCTGCTCTGGCTCGGTCATCAACTCCGTGACATCAGTGTATCATTAAAAAAATATCACTTAAAATTTTACGGACATAATTCGCTATGAGTAAGTACCGAAGGTGATGCGAATACTAATATTCACTAGAATTTGCTAAAATGCGGAAACACACTAACTCATTCAGAAAGTTGAGCAATCTAACTCACACAGTGGAAAAAGATTCAATGTTAGAGATGTTGTGTTACCCTGGTGGAAGTGCCAGTAAATTGTTTATTTTCAATCAGACACACTCTCGCAAGTGGGTCTTTACATTTTTGATGCTTGACGCTGGTGCCACTCTTAAAGAGTTACTAAAATATAAGGGTGGAGTTCGGGTGGATCGATGGACGGTCTGTTTAGATAAACTGTTAGCCTGTCAAACTCTTAAGCTGCTGAAAAGATCGAAAACGGGTCGCACACATCTAAATTTTTGCAGATTACCTATGTTCAGAGGAATAGTTTTATGTTTCCAGCATCCCAGTATTTTTTAAAACGCGATCCTTTCAAATGTGTATTTTGAGAAATATTTTTCATTCGATTGCGTATATCTTCTTATGAAACTTCTGTCTTATTCTGAGAAACGCATGATGAAAGTCAAAGTATGCATATTTACGCACGCTTTAAGCGTTTTTTGAACTTTATTGAATTGAAAAAGCTTATCGTTATTCAAAAAATGCAAAGGAAAAAAATCTGCAAAAATTTTGATTTTAAAGAAAAGCCGTTGTAGCTGAATTTAATTGATTGCTGAACTATTTTCATAGTTCCTTTAGAAAGTGGAAAATAAGGAGGCATCACGCGGAATAAAACCCAATCCTCCAGCCGGTCCAGCGCTGTACGTATTGAACTATCGCGTTCACGGACGATGGAAGTTTAGAGCGAGTCCGTCAATCGAGAAATTCGAGAAAGGAGAAGTCACAATCATTTTGCACAAACCTTTCAATTGATCGTTAAAAGAGAGAAATATGCTAAAAATGTAAAATTTAGTTCACTTGGGCTAAATTAGATTGCTTAATTTGTCTGAATAAATTTGACAATTATTAGTCATCATTATCAGAATTTCAGTCTTCTGATTAGTATAGAGCAGCAAATCCATTCTTCTCTTTTCTGTGTACATACTCTCACCACCAGATAATTTCTCTCTTTTATGACGTCTCTAATTTTTCCTGTGTACTCGTACTTTTCTCTTTGTGTATTTCTCTGGATCTTCTCTTCAAATTTCCCTTGTGTTATGTTTCTAACTAATTCATTGGGTCCCAAGGTGTGTCCAATCCAACTAGTTCTACTTTGCCGTAGAGTTCTCAATATATTCCTTTCCTCTTCCGCTGTTTTATGCACTTTCTCGTTCCTCACTTGGTCTGTTCTCGTTACCCATACCCATATCTCTGATCCGTCCCATGATCCCTGCGAACGATCACGATCTGATGAATTGTTATTTTTGTTTGTAACTTTTTTGAAAATTTTGTAGTTGCCTTTTCTTAGTAAACGTTCTCTTATGTTTAGTTATTTTTCGCTTATGTAGGTCAAACTTTTCCATCCCAAGTAATTCTGTGGCAGTTAGATGAAAGCGTCATTTGATGAAGCCACCCACTCACTCTAGTTGCATTCCTCGAACTGTAGTATCTGCTTTCAACTTCTCTCTTGCACACAAGGATTTTCTGCTTTTTGATGTTCACATTATATTCTCGAAGTATTTAGTCCATTAAAAGTTGTTTGTAGTTCACCTTCGCGTTGATGTAAATAATGCAATATAACATGCGAACTGGAGCAGGTTAATTTCTTTTCCATTCATAATCGATCCTTTGATGCTTAACTCTTGTGCTTCTGTTACTGCCTCTTCTAGATATAAATCGAATAGTGCTGGCAAGAGGTTGTACCCTCGGTACACACAACAAATTACGAAAGACCTTAAGCTAGAGTGTATGGAAATCAAGACTGAATAGAGGGAATTGGAGTTTAGTAAACCAATCTGTAATTTTTTCCTACGTCTTTGAATGATTCTCAAGGGAAACCTAATTTTAAGAGCAGAAAGTTAACTCCATAGTTTCAGCCTCAACTTTGTGGGACTTTATTTTAATAAATGAAAAAGAAAAACTTTGTTTCAATCCACCACTTTATTTCAGGTCCGACTAGTTTCGACGCTACGGCGTCATCCTCAGGTACCTGAGGATGACGCCTTAGCGTCGAAACTAGTCGTACCTGAAATAAAGTGGATTGAAACAAAGTTTGTCTTTTTCATTTATTAGCAGAAAGTTATTTCTCGGTATAATATTTCTCAGTGGTTTACCATGGTCAATGTTGTACATAAATCGCTGATACATGATTAAATTCTTTATAACTGCTCTGAGTGCGTAAATAAAGTACCCAGACATTGACAGTATGATGCCTTGTCTGAAAATATTAATTTTATATCCGTAATGAGATTTGATTACTTAATGTCCTGTGCTTAAATGCTGCTAAGTTAGAGCTAATACAACTTAAATAATGGTAACATTATCCGTGGCTCTGCACTAAAATGTAAGTAGGGTTTAATATTTAGGTCACCGTTTCGTGCTAGCTGCAGGAAATTCATTAGCCCAAATTTAGTAAGGTCCAGGTGGATAATTTATGTAGCTCTGAAGTTACGGCGGAGGGCAAAACGCTCTCAGGAGCCTTTGTTCTCTTACATTTATGCCAGAAATAAAAAAACAATTACATCCTTGAAACTGGCAACGAGTTTGCTTCCGCATTACATTCCGTGAAAAGATGATGGACACACAGGTGATAAGTAAAAAGAGAGATTTTTTAGCTCTTTCTCTCAAATTAGGTATCTCTAAAAAACTTTCTCCCCATTCTTGAGTGCACGTTTGAACCGATAGTTAAATTTAGTATTGCATTATTTTTGTTACTCCTTCAAGCACTTTTCTACAATTTATCTGTACCGTAAGTAAATATATTGTGTGGTAGTGAAGAGCGCAGAAGCATAGCAATTGAAGCAGGATGAAGGAGGAGAGAGCGCATTGTTGGGAGATACCCAAAGAAGGCAGAAAAATGGATGCAGAGCATTTAATTGGCCATGGGATGCTGAAGACTGTGATACAGGGGAGAATGTTAGTGAAATGAGGAAGGGAAGGGAATAGCATAGGGACCTTAGACGGAATGAATGGAGGAAGGAAGCCTTCGGAAATCAAGAGGGACTTAATATCAGGTTGTTTTTGTTAGGAAAGGCAAGGGAATTGTTACTGTACGGTTTGGCATCTTTGTGCATCCAAAACCTACCACAACCGATAGATAATAATTGCCCATTGAATGACAGTTTCTGTGTAATAATATTTTTTCTAGCAAGTCCTATGTAAAATCAAGCCAAAAATTCCGACGCAAATACATTTCAATCTGCATCTAAGATTTCAATTTCAAAATCTCTTGAATGTACGAGAGACTTTCTTATCCCTGCAAGCCACGGCAAGTTAACTATTCGTCTCGAGCTAGGTTACCCGCCCCACCCGTCACTCCCTCGCTCCACCCTTGTCACCCTTCTACACCCTCTTGCACTTTCCCTACTCGCTTCCTCCATCATAAAATTACGTATGCATGTCTAAGTTGCCTTTAGATTCCACTACCGGAACTCTAATCAAATTCCAAAGTAACAATTTCAGTGCCGTTTCACAAACACGCCACCTTGATTTTTGACAAATAGCACCTTGTCTATCGTGTAATTTATTATGATAGCTGTTGAGAACGCTGTAGAATCAGGTCTTGGAAAACCTCAAGTCAGGCAAAGCAAAGAAATTAATGTCTTTCACGTCCAATAAAGACCATTTTTGCCATTGAAATATCCATGCTACTGTTCTTTTCTTAATGTGTTCGGTAAAATTTTTAAAGACAGGAACTAAAAGACCTTATTTGTATTTTGATTAGACTTGTATTATTTTCCTTGGTTGTACTTATCGGGTAAAACGGGAAATATTTAATTTTCATTTTCGGTTCTAGGGCTGGAGATACGACTCGTATATGACATACGTTCACCAATTTTCATTAAAATTAAACACTGCCCATTTTCGTAGAAAAGAACCTTTTAGGCTGCAAGTGGGCGGACTAAACTGTGCTTCCCAGCTTCGAAGTGAGCATCATTGCGGTGGATTTTCTTGCATGAATTTTCTGTTCATTTGAAAATATCGGTATCCATTTGAATAAAATCGTTCATATTTCTCTGCTTGTGCTTTCCATTACATTTTTAAGGAAAATATCATCAAACACGTCTTTTCTATCCGTTTTAATATCACAAACTGATTGTTTTTCCGGTTCGGGGTACACTTCCCTTATTCGTCGGGAAACATCAACTCACGGCGGAAATAACAGAAACAGAATTAGCACAAGTTATGAAAGCTAAGAAATTCCACGTTCTTCGACAAAACATGTTATTGGTGTGTGTGTGTTTTATAACTTACTTACCGGAAATTTTTAATTTGAAAGACTCTTGTGATAGTAATCTGTACTGTCTCTGACAAGAGCGTCGTTGCATCTTTATTGCTCCACTCAGTTCTCACTTCTTCATGACAGGACATCTCCGTGGCCCTTAAAAGGTCCTTCACCACCCGGGACCCGAGGATCGAAGAAGAACACCGGAAGCCCTTTGCAAGGGCGAGCCTGTCCTTCATTTCTACAGTCTCAGGAAAAATATCAAGGATCCTCCGAAAACATGACATCGAGACTTACTTTTTTCCGCCTCCGAAACTCAGAAGCCTACTTGTTACGGCCAAGGACTCTTGCGGCCTCCATACGCCAGGAATTTACGAGATACCTTGCTCATGAGGCCTGGCGTATGTGGGAGAGACGGGCAGGACCATCGCCACCAGACTGAAACAGCATCGGCGGCATTTTAGACTGCCAGCCAAAATAATCGGACGAGGCCGACGATAGTATCTTCCAGGACCATACCATCCACTGGGAAGACACAAAGGATCTGTGCCGGATTGACAAGTTCTGGGAAAGACTAACTAGGGAGGCAATTGAAATACGGTGCAAGAAAACTTTTAATCGCGACACAGGATACTCCCTCAGCACCTCGTGGAAACCGGTGCTGAGGAACATTCGGGAAGCACGGGAAAAAAGGTGGGAACCCCCCGACCAATCCCATGACTCCTGCCAGGGTTGACGCGCCTGCCCAACAGTATATAAGGAGGACATTTTGCAAATTCTGACATGCCCTGAAGACGATGGATGACTCGTCCTTCGAAACGTCGGCCTCGATGGAGAACCTGACCCGGTGAATACCCGAACAGCCATCCACAACTTACGAAAGTATTTGACATGAGACAAGGAAAAATAACGAAACCTCAGAAAACGAGCCCAATATTTGCATATTTTCCTTGCGATTTGTGCCTAAATACTCCCTCTGTCATTACATGCTTCAACCGTAAAATAAAAACTGAGTAGAATATAAATGAATTATCAACTTACGAAAGAAACTATTTTCCGGGACTTTTTCCATCAATTCTCCCGAATCTTCTAACATACTAATGCCTTCCTAATTCCAGTCTTCTTCCATTTTGTACCATGAGTACCGTTGCAGTCCACAAATGGTGGACTGTTTCTCTGCAGTTTTAGACTATAGTATAGATTCTCGAGTCATATTTTTCATGATCATAAACTGTACCTTCCTGAGGGCATTAAGCTTACACACCTTATAATCTTACATACTATTCTATCGCTTGTCATTTTGTTTGAGTTCGTACCTATGTTTTCTTTAGAATGTCCAATCATTTTATCTGATGTGTAAATCAATCAAAAATGAAATAAAAGTTGAACATAGCAAGGTTTTTAACTTAGAAACAAATTTCCATATTTTCAGCAATCATAAATCTATGTTATGAAACAAAATAAATTTATGGTGTCCTTCGACGTTACCGACATGTTCACAGGTGTCCCTGGAATGGAAGCCCTGGAACTGGCTGAGATAGCCCTCCTTAAGGCTAAAACACCACCTATTGTGATGAGTGAGTTGTGTGACTTATAAGTATTATGTGCAGATTAAAGTAGTTTTATGCTCAACGTTAAACGCTATAGACAATTAGAATGCCTGGCTATTGCGTCACCTCTCTTTCCCATCCTAGCGGACAAGTGGGAAAGACAGTTATTTGCTTTAAACTATCCCCTACAAAAAATTTGTTATCTTGGTTCCGATATGTTGATGATACCTTCTGTGTTTGGACTGGATCCACAAGACAATTGGACCATTTTTGGACTTTTTAAAATTCTTTAGTATATGAATACAATTCAAAAGTTAGTTGGAAACATACGATGCTATAAATTTCCTGGATTTTACAGCGAAACTAATTAATCAAAGGTTTGACTTTTCCATATACAGAGAAAAGTGTTACACCGACCAAATTTTCCACTCCACATCCAAGCATCACCATTCACAAAAACGTGCAGCCTTGCATACCATTTTACACAGGGTATGCAATATCCTAATGTCACTGCACAACAAGGGGAAGTCCGTATTATAGAACAAATTGCACTCAACAATAGTTGCAGGGAAATAATGATTGACAACATGTACAACAGAGGAAAACACAGAATTCCAGAAATCTAGGTACCACATACCTAAACTTGACGAGCACCGATGGCGAAGAATTCCATTTTTTGGTCATATTTTACTCAGGCTACAACAAATATTCTCCAAACACTTAATCAAGACAGCGTTTTACAACACACAGTATAAATATAAAATAGGTTCACCCAACTACGGAATTGACATTATGCAACAAAGCGGGATTTTGAACTCGATTGTGCGGACTGCAACGCAATCTACATTGGACAGACAGGGAGGGTATTTGATATTAGGATTAAAGAAAACTGATCATGGTTCACAAAGAAAGACAACAGATCCAAATTTGCCCAACACCTCTTGGAAAAGAATCATACCAGTAACTTCACAGAAGGCATTCTTCACACAGAAATGAATGGACGAAGATTGAATTTTTTGGAGGAGTTGGAAATTTGGCAATCCCTTCCGTCTGACAGTTTTGTGGTGGTCAATGAAACAATATACCTCTCCCGTTCCCCTCTCTTAAAATTCCTGAAAGACTCCAATATCTTTGCACGCCAAACCTACCCCCACCAAGGCAGAGATGACCTTCCACCGTCCCTTAATGAAGGTCAGACCACTGCGGACAAACAGCCCGCTAATTAAATGTAGAACAAAATGGTTTTTTTCCGCTGCTCTTTCTAAGAACGGTGGAGCGTTACACTTTGTTCTTCATTTAATGAACATAAATTCCAAAAGTTTGAGCCAGAAACCTTCCAATACATACCCTTCCCCTCCCCTAGCCCACTAATAGGTTGATGCACCAATACCTAACTTACTCCCTCTCCTTCACTCCCGCATACTATCCTCCGCTCTTGAAGCCATGCCGTATAAGTTGAAAATTTTTCATATATGTAACCTGATTATGAATACAGCATCGAAACCATGGTCTTGGAATATTAAATCTTTATGTGGAAGTGCAAAGTTTCTTTTTTTATCCTCATCATGAAGGAATTCCACAAAGTTAAACCTGAAACTTATATTTATTAAAACTAATTAAATAAACCATGGAGTTCGGGGACTAACGGGTATATGATGAAGTCAAAGAAAATGCTCCGGAGCATCATCAACAAAATTAGTAATTTCAAGAACAGATCTCCCTGGGAAACTTCAAGTTAAAGAACTGACAATCTTCCCGTGATTTGTAAATCTCGCATGCACTAGAGCTTAGCACGATGGGATCTCCATCTTTACCTTCAAATTTCAAACTAAGTTTCCGCTTGATTACTGTGGTTTTTATTCAACACAAGCGTGCAGCGTTATTTTCAATAAAGAAGTTCCGCAGGAATCCTTGAATGAAATGGATCCGATAACCTAGATATGTGACAGAACGGAAACAGGTATAAAATGCTTCACTGCTTACTCAATGTGCAGTGAAATAACTCAATATGCGGAAGATGTACTAAGACGATGAATAAGGGAACAAATGAAGTCCCTGATCTTTTATACAGATGTAATATGGAATGGAAGAAGCGAAGACGGAAATTGAACCCGAGCCAAGAAAGGTAAAGATTTTGCGACGAAAAAACAAGTACTGCGCAAGAAGACGGTAATTCATCACGTGGCACTATTTGAATGCATGATAGCTTTTGTGAGAATTTTGGCACTATTTTTCAGAAACGCGAAATTTTGTAAAGGGAACACCAAAAAATACAAGGAAATTTCGAAACGTGATGCTGAGGATGACTGGCAAAAATTTAACCAATGGAAAATCGGGTAATGAAGACGCATTAAAGGAGAAAGTATTCTCGAAGAGAGCACAGGAGGAGATAAAGCAGAGAATGATTGGGAGCGCCATAAGAGAGAGAAACTGAATTCATCTGCAGATTGGGCAAGGGTGCCCTCCTCCCACATCAAAACAAACTACCCCCCAAAGAATCGAACCATTCTCATCACACCTTCAGTTGTGTACTATTACAAAATAGGCCAGCTTTCGATAGGTCAATGGAAATTTGTGAACTTTATTGAGACATTTCACCTTTCCTTTAAAATTTGGCGTATTATTTTAATGGGCATGATCACCTGCTAAGATACGCATGCTAGCAGATAGAAATTACGACATTACCACTTTCGATTTCTTCGTTAGCCTTTTTTTAATGTATAGAAAATTTATTTTTCTGTATTTAAAATTTAATTTTAAGTGATGCATTTTTTGACAAGGAAGATTAAGCACACATGGATGAGCCAAACTATATCACCATCGAAAAAAAGTATTGCAGCCATTCATACTAAAGTTCATCATGTCATTAGATAGCTCAAACGTTTCCGTACCCGTCAAGGTTTTATTTAGTAATATTTGAAATAAAATATCTGATATATACAGTGGAGTTGACTGTTATGATATTTAATTGACTTTATGTACAACATAATTTGGGATATTGCTAGTTATTCTTACTATTTGAAACTTAATAAGGAGGTATGTCAACTTTACCTTCATTCCCTTAGCATAAATTTGAATTTATTCTCCAGTTATTACAGTGAACCCATCCTAAAAATACAATCAATGAAATTATTTTTGTAGACTATATGAGGAATATTTTCTCGTAAAAAGTTCGTGCACTCTAAGATAGTTAAGCCAAGAGGAGGCTGCATACAGTATTTTTCTAGCAGCCTATGTATCACGAAGCCCAGGAAGTAGCTAGAGGTAAAAACTCATGGTTAGGACAGAAAACCTAAATTTCATCTTTAAAATGAGCGTTTTCTTCCCATTTGGAATACAATTCATCTTTAGATTGTTTTAGCCCAGGTTTTCATGACACTGGTTCCATCATTCCTCTTTCATTCTATTACGAGAATAGTGCTTGATGCTTATCATAGTATGACGAACAAAACACTCAACAAAAATTGGCCAAAAGATTTAATTCCATCGCTATAAATGTCCATTCAAAAAAAGGTGAAATGGGCTATTAGTGAGGCTTATAGAAAATAGGCTACATTATGAACTTTGGAAAAGTGGTCTCCCGAAGATGGTCTCTCAAACTAATTTCTCTAACATACCCGTCCCGCTTACTCTTTTATCGTAGCAATTGTTGACAAAATAAGTGAATATTCTTTTAAAATAATCTAAATGTTGTCCCCTATTGATCCCGAATATTTAGTGAAATAATACGCGAATTCCAAATGTGATCTAATTCCAGCGGATCAACATCTCTCTTTTACCTTTTCATTTCATTTTTCCACAACCTGCCTATTGAAATTTAGCTTCTTTAAGGATGGCCAGCATATTCTTTAGATGTGTGTCCCCATTAAAGGATTGATGTAGGAGTAACGTCCAAGTATTTGGTCTGGAAATGCTTCTATTTTCAAAGTGTTCAGTACTATCTGAATATTGTCTTTACTCCGAATGAGGTGGCCAGATGTGCCCTATATGTCAACTAAGGCAAGAAAACAAGTTTAAGTCAACATCCATGTGTATTCGGAAACTTCGAAGAGGTGAAAATCCACATTTTGTGAGTTATAATGTTATAATAGAGCTGTCCCAAGGACCACATGGCCATTTTTCTAAATCTGGTTGCTTTACCAAAGAAGCTCATTGCTAAAATTAGCAGTAAAAGCATGTAAGTGGGGGATGTCCATGGTGTGACCTGAGCTGTCTGTAGGCATTTACAAGAGCATTTATAATTAGTTTATGTTAAACAAGAAAAAATAGCCGATTCTAAATAAAAAGAGAATTTCAGCGCCAAAGTGACGCCCGTTAAACATAATATTTAAAATTAGGTAAAACATTTCATTTCCTATTAAGTCCTGAAAGTGAGCCAGGCGATTTTTCCAAGACACATCAAAAACGTGATAGCGGCCGGATTCGAATGTTCGGAAGGTCCGTGTCTTCCAGGATCCCAGTTCTGCAGCTCTTTCCTTCCAAGTTAGAGATTTTTTAACGAAAAATGTGGACATCATTAGCCGTTTTAACTTGCACTACTTCTGTTTATCTATTTGCGTCGTGAATTGATGTTTTACGAAAACTTAGGAAACAGTCCCCCGAACAGGAAAAAAGAATCAGATTATGATATTAAAATGAATAATAAATATGCGTCCAATAATATGGTTCTCTAACATGCAATAATAAGCACAAGTAGAGCAAGATTTACTATTTTATTTAAATGGACAGCGAAATTTTCGATTAAACAGAAAAATCGTGCAAGAAAACCCACCGAAGGGATGCTCACTCCGAAGCTATTTCGTTCGCTCACTTGCAGCCAAAAAAGTTATTTTTTACGCAAATATACAGTGTTTATTTTGAAGGACATTGGGTGAACGTGTGTTACAAACATCCGAACCTTCGAGCTGAACATGAAGAAAAATGAAATATTCCCTATTTCTTCGCCTGACTTTCGATTTTCCAAGACCTGAAACATCAGTGTGATAACCGGTGCGCTATTAATGCAGTAATCATACAGATATTTGATATCAAGAACCAGTAAATCCTTCTTTCTCTCTTTCCATTTTTATTGTTATCTTTTTCCAACGTTCTATTTTTGCGGAACATACTTCCTTCACTTGATTACACGTGTCACATGATCCACTTTTGGGGAATAAACAGTAAAAAAGAACTAATTATAGGTATTTTCAGGAATCTTTCGCCCTTTAAACAAGGCTTTCCGTACTACTCTGTCATTTTTTTCCTGTGTCACATTAATGCATCACTGCATGCGTAGTCTTCTGTCTCTGAGGGTCCTAATGTAATTCGCGTCGAGAGCCTCTTCGGCCGCACTCGCTCTTGACTCCTTCGGTCTCCCATCCACGCCTCCTGCGTGATAACACCGACGTCGGGAGAATGGAAGAACACACTTCATGCACGTCCAAACCAGTGCACTCAATTGAATTGCATTTATAACCCACTCATTCACCACCCTCATTCTATTTTTTTCTACTTCCCACAAATACTCCTCAAGTAGGCCATTCGAAATGAATTATGTAGGCATTTGTACTAACCCTGGCTAACTCAAATTTCCCTACCATCATTTATTGTTGGAGAGGTACACTATGCATGCTGTATTTTTTTGTCATACAAATTTAAAGTGGAAGTCTCAAGGATCTCTAGGGTAAACTTGGTATATCATGCATAGGAAATCATTTAGGGTGCAAGGTCTGAAAAACTTCATTAAACTGTTGGTGTCTTATTCTCCCACGAGCATACATACGAGTACATCTCAGTGATTTTCTCAATGGCTGAACTCAGGAGCCAAGAAAATTGTCAACGGATCTCAGGCAGAAGAAATGTAAGACCGCTGGAGACCGGTTATTGCATGGGCTTTGACCTCCCCGTAGAATCCCTCTTTCACCCTCGCGATTCGTTGCGTCGTGAAATCCTTTGCCAGCGGGGCGTAGAAGTCGCAATCTTCGCCGCCGTGGGTTGGAGATGGAGGGTAATAAGGAGAGGATATGAACCTCCGAGCTCCCGCCTTCAACTCAACTTCTGTTTTCTCTTCCCTCAGAAACCATTTTCGCTCCAACGTCTCCGGAAGCACGACTGTGATTAAAAGTCCGCCTGTGGGATTTATCGATTGGCATCACAAATTCAAGCTCCTCCGGAGTCCCTAGCGGCGAAGGGCAGCGAATTCCAAGGATGTGCGCGGAGTGGTGTGATGCGCCACCATCCGTTATGCGTGCAAGGAAGGTGAATGCACCACCGACGACGCCCACACGTGTCCGCAGGCGCGCGCGGAGCGAACGCCCCCACTTCCTCTAACTTGTGGGTGTTTCAAAGCTATTCTCTCGGGAGTGGGTGTTATTGCGAACTTGGGAAATGGACACCCGAATAAATAGGACGAGAAATATCAAAAATAACATTTGTATAGCTTGCCATTCCATTCGCATCGTATTATATTTTGCTCCGTACTCCAGGAACACGTTTGCTGGACTTACGGCTGCAAATGCTTCATATAGAAAGAGTATTCAGATTACATTTTCGCATTCCAACTTCACTTTTGTTAAAGAGGGAATAGGGGAAAATAAAGTAATATTTTCTCGTTTTATCACGGTTACGACCTATAGGAAAGGAAAGTTCTTGAATTTTCCCCTTTGAAAGACGATCTTTATCATTTTTTCGCTGATTTCCGATCCACCGACGTTGTACTGAAGTTGGATTATTCACATTACGTCATCAGTTACATTGATTGACACTTTTGAGATGCCCTTCATGTAAAATTACATTCGTAATAATCATTAAAATTTTTTCGATGGATAAAACTATTTTATTATTGCACTTGCATCTTTATCCATCTCCTAAGAACAAAAGGTCAACTCAATCCACCTAACACTATCCTTCCATTTATCACATTGGGCAGCTACGTATAATCTGAAGTGGTGTGATCATATGTGTACAGATATCTTCTTCTCTATTTCTACTCGTAAAAAATTATTGAGAACTTGCTCGTCCATCAATCATTGTCCGAGATTGCCGATTCCCTATGATTTCGCCTATAGCAGCATGATGGTGCAAAAAATTTCTTCATAATAACAATGAATGAAAAAAACTACTAAATATTAAATAGAGAATTTATTATGCATTTTAACTTCAGGTCTCTGAATTCCACCATAATTCTTCTAAAAATCCATAAATACTTTAATCAGTTTATCATTGTGTATTTTAAACATCTACCAGATCTTTAGTAACTTATTTTCAAGCAGATACTGATGGCTAAATTCGTAAACTAATTTAATTATCGTGTCACAGGAAATCTTGTGTATGTACGTCGCTGCGTGGAATGGGTGTTGTTTGGTAGTTTTGGTATTCCGAAAGGGCTTATAATTAACCATTTGCTTATGTAATCGCACAGTTTTCCGGACGAACCTTGTTTTTCTCTAACGATTTACTTCAAAAAGGTCCCCAGTACGTCCATCTGTCAATAGATATTATATGCTTCTCTGTAAACAAAATACCTTAAAATGACATTAAAATTATTCGGTAGAATGAAAATCCAGTGAATTAATGATATGAAATGGTTACGAAGCTGAGCATGTGGACCGGTATTTAGAAATAGTTGAAGCGGGTGGAAACATTCTTCTTCCACTATAGTCCGACGCGAAGGAGTCTAATTGCGACACGGGCGCAAGGCGTCCGTTAAATATTTTGGCTTCCTAACACGAATTTGGCAAGAATTTCTGGATTTCATGAGGGGACCATGACAATTTTTTTTCCTTTCCGGAGAATGAAACATCTTGCTATTGTGAGAGGAGCTATAAATACCTGAACAAATCTATTATTGAACATTTTCCAAAAGTTATTAGCTTTAAATAAATTTATTCATGTTTTTTATTATTTTTAATACTTGAAGTTGTGTATATAATAATATAAGTGGATCTAAGAGCATACCAGCGAATTTCCAACGCAGCTAGTGATTTGACCGTGGTAACGTAAGTATAGTTCTTTATATGGTAGTAATCGCTGTCTAATATTGCTGCTAGTAGTAGTAGATTTAGAGGGGGCGACCAACAGCTAAGGTCATTTGCACCATTAGGGATGGATGGGAAATAAAGGGTGGAGGGAAACTTGGCGCCTGCATAATAACGTCCCATTCGACGGACATCTTACTCACTCAAAGTACTCTCCAGAAAAAAACCTCAAGTAGGGATCGGAATATCACTGAAAAACATTTTTTGTCTCCAGGATTTGAACCCAGGGCTTCTTGGTGAGAAGCCTATACGTTATTTACGGCACCATCCCGATCCCCATAATATTCTTCGTCTAAAATTTTCGGCGTAATTTCTTAACCATATAGTTCCTCCATATATTCTTTCTATCTTTCTTCAACCTTTTCATAACCTATAACTGTATTTACGTTACGTACGTTTTCCACGAAAGAAATGTTTGCATTAATTAATGAAGTAATTCATTTCAACACTCAAAATAGATTTTTAAAAAACCATAAACACAGTAATCAACCCGAAGGTCGGTTCGGTAGTTTATGGTAGAGGTCACCCAGTACTAAGCCCGACGGCGTGTGAATTTACACATCAGGGTAGGGGGGCCAGTTCCTTTCCCTGTGCCGTTTATGGTTTCTCAGGAAGATCTGGTACAAAAAAATCACATACCCTCCGTTCAGTTCAACGCTCTACCCACTGGACTACCGCAACCCACCAAAATAGATTATTTGTTGAACATCCAGTCTTTTAAAACTCAAATGGAAGTAAAACTTGAGTAGCCCTACATTTGTAATACGTGATTTGTGATTTAAAACATGAATTTTATAGTCTCTACTTACGACACTGTCATTCCTTGGAGAGGAAAATTGTCATTCTTTCATTCTAGTCATCCAAAACCTTTCCCTTAAGGAAGTATTTCAAAGAAACTGAGATATGTAAAATAATGCATCCAAAACACGCCAGATGTCTTAAAACAAAATTTTCTTTAAAACGGCAAATTTATCTCTTAATTCTAATGCCGCGAATCCTCAGTTGAAGCATCCGTAGCCAGGGAAAATTGTGGAGAGTTGAAGCCAAATTCAAATTTATTTCATATTTCGGACATTTTGCTTTTTAGACTAACTGTTTTAGGAGCTTGGACTAATCGTAATTTTCCTTGATTGGAGTATTCCAGTGCCCCTCGTATTCGGAAGCCCCTCGTATCCGATCTATATTGATCACTTTTCATATTTTTGGCTCACGCACTCAAGAGGAACAACAGAATAATCCAATTTCAAAATGACATTAAAGTTTCCTGAATAAAATAACTAAGTACTCATTTAGGATTATTATAAATCAATAATTAATACGAAATAATATTTTAAATCAGTAATCGTATTCCTATCTCGTCTTTATGCCTCGTGGATGCCGCGTCGTATCTCTTTTGGATTAGTATCTTAAATGGCATATCAATGAATTGACGACGTTAAGATAGTTTCCTACCATAGTTTGATTTTTTCATTGTATATTTAGAAAATATAATTTAATTCATGAACGATTTTCGGGTCTTCCAAAACATCAGGGGTTTCATGTTGGCCAACGTTTCGATGACCGACTCGTGCATCGTCTTCATCAACCCTGAAGACGATATACGAGTCGGGCATCGAAACTTCGGCCAACATGGAACCCCTAACCCGGTGGAAGACCCGAGAATCCTTCATAAAGCAAATACGCCGGGAAAGCACCAGATCTTAATATAATTTAATGTTATTTAATTAAAATATCTTCAATGACACCTTATGAGAGGAATCGTTGGTTGGAGGAACCGTTGGTTCTATTAGTTGTGCACCCATTAAGGGGTATATTTAACTCCTTCATAGCTCCCCGGACATTTGTTACACTTGTTAGTAGAATTCAATAGTTCTTTAGCCATCTGAAGGAAATTTTTCCTTATAAACGCACTCATTTATACTTCAAATTATTTGAAGTTTTATTATATGATAAAGAATAGAAGGAAATGCACTTACTAATTATGTATATACTCAATGGGACAAATCACAAAACACGAAGACTTATTGAATGGTTTGTGTTAAATCGGGATATCTTTCAATTGCATATATCGAATTTACACTGAAATTCTGTCTATTAATCAACTTCAAATACATAAAGTTTCTTATGATTTTCTTAGCTTTTTTCTTGCCATCTTATAGCATTCTTGCTGTCAGTAATAAGTTATGGTCACAAATCATAAATATTTTTCACGCGTCTTTTTTCATAATTTAAAATCAGTTTTAGGACATTGTTGCAAATTAGGATGATTCATGCTTTATTTCCTTGATTCTTATTCGCTTTGAAATATTTTCGGTTCTTTGTAATAATTTTAAATGACAGAATCGTAAGATATCAAAATTATTATATTATCCCGTATGAGCTGCGATAGGAATGCTCATTAAGTAACTGTGACCACAGATTATTTTTTAGTATTATAAGTAGTAGAGTATAGTAATAAGTATGTAGAGTAAGTTTAGTAATAAGTATGTAGAGTATATATGTCATACTGAGGAAACATTCGTTACAAGGGCAAAATAACGTCAGACTGAGAAAGATACTCAAACGGTTTTCAAAGAAATTTTCAGCCAATATTAAAGCCTTTTCGGAAAACCTGGTTTGTATTTGAGTCCATGATTTACTGTCGATTTCAATAATGCATACCACTTAACCGTTGACGTTGCTGAATTATCTAATTTTATGTGAAGTCCTATCATTAATTTTAAAGTATATATTTGTCATTTAAACCTTTCTACATATTGATCCGAAACTCACCGCTTGGGCTCCTGTCGATGCTTGACAATGCCATCTATTGCGCCAGCCATGAACTCATCGGACAAATCCATATTTCGACGTGGAGAGCTTTTCACCCTTTGGTGACCAAACGAATGAGGAAAACTGGAATACCTTTGAGTACTTATTGCATTCATATTGAAGAGATAATAGTTGGTACGAACGGCGGTGGTTACCCAAAAATATATGACTTGTTCAAATTCATTCTACCTACCATATTTACAAAGTAAGATTAATTAAAGTGACAGGAATGGGTAATTACACTTTGGCTACGTATATGATACATATACGGTCATATACACCCGTGGTAGTGTGCGAGGTATTGTATAGTTTCATTATAACTTTCGAATTATTCTGCAAAGTCAAGGCTATAATGAATTGGTTGATTGATCTTGATTTAAATTAATCACAATTTAGAGGGAAGAGAAAGGCTGCAGAAGCAACTATAAAAACCCTGCCACTAAATTTTCTCAAGTTGATAAACTACAAGACCATTAATATTTATTTCATTTAGTCCATTATAATTAGAATAAGGTTACATATTTTTCCAACTCCATATCCATTTTGTCCATGGACTTCGGGTGAGAAACTTAATTCATAAGTATGAAACACCTGGGCGACGAGTTTCCACTGTGGGTGCGCTCGATTAATGACGGGAAGGAAATAGCCTCCTGGAAAACGCCTTTGAAAAACTCCACACATTAATTCAAGTGATGTTTAGGATTTTTTCACATCTCATAATTATTAAAATTCCACAGGCAACCGAATGGTGGCATAAGAAAGAGAATATTCTCCCTAAACTCTTGGGTGACTTCCATTCTCCCGTAGGCGAAATCAGATTCAAAGTGACTCTGCCCTCGCCTACTACATCAAATTATGAATAATATGATGCCATTAGTGACTGGAGTAATTAATTATATTCAGTTCAAGCCTAATGATGACGCCTAAAAGACGATGCAAACTTTTTTACATGCTTAAAATCTCTTATGATTCAAATATTATTAAATTAATAAGTGATTCAGAGAAATCACCCCAAAGTATATGTTAAATCTTTCCTCACTAGTATCTGGCAATAGTCTAGTGTCCCAGAAGTTAATGTAGTGTAGCAATGAAAGAACTCAATAGGAAACTAAGGAAAAATGAACGGAGTATTGATCAGGCGATTGGAGAAATTGAAGTTAAAATAAACAAATTGACAGAGTTAACAGCACAGCCAACCTATCTAGTTGTATAACATGCAAGTTTACCGACAGGTACTCACTAGGAAGAAGAAGTGAACAATTTGTGTGATTATAAAGGAGGAACAATCTGGAATATGCCGGAAAATAACCACCTAATAGAGAAGACATATTGGAACGGGGTATCAAAGGGAGGGCTGGAAGGGAATTATCTGGGTTCGGTGTTCGGTGTAGGACTTTAATATGACGGGGGAAAGGCAGAATTCGAGTTATACGGAAGAAATAGTTTGATAATGATAGACGCCTGATTCGAGCACTATCACAAGAAAATACCAAGAGAAACAAGGAGGATTTTTTCTCCGAGAAGTTCTGTAAGCCTAACTGTCTAGTGAGTTTTTTCGGCAGAGTTTCTGAGAGATGAAGATGGATAGGTAGCAAGTAGATTACATCATGCAGTAACACAAATTAAGGAACAACGTCATAATCTCGCAGTTTCCCGAGGGTGGCTGCAAATTCCGAACTTAATATTTAGTCATTATATAGAAATTTAAAATATCAAAATGAATAAGATAAATACAGGGTAAATTTGGAATTTTTACTGCAGTTTTAGTATACATGTATTCAAAGAAATTTGAAGAAATTTAATGAAAATCTGAGGGCAAAAGGATGGAGCCGATGAGGAAAAGTGAGTATACCTCAGCCTTGCGGTATTAGGAAAAGTAACAAAGGGGGCAGTATCAACCGTAGACACTAAGAAAATTAAAAATCCTTTCATCGAAGCAGAGATGATTTAAGGATCTCAAAGAGAATGGAGGACCTTAATACGCAGTTAGGGAAAAGAATGAAAAATGCGAAATAATATGCTTAGCCTAGGAACTAATAATTTTAAGAACACGTCCCGTGAAGAGAAAATGGTGGTTACAGAGTTACTATATTTTGTAGGCAAAGAAAATTATAAATGATATAAAAGAAAGTAGAAAGAATGAGGATTGTCAGAATGTAATAATGGAAACAATAATTTGACCCTATGAGCCAGGAAAATTATAATTGCAGCTAAAACAAGTGAAGGAACGTAGGAAAGAAGATGTGGAAGAGATTGATAGTAAAGAGATTAGTCCAGCCAGCTTAAAACAATTTGGGGATATGACGTATGCCAGAATAGCATCAATCCAGACATATCGATAGTTTATAGGAAATTATGTCGAACATAGTCATTAAATACGATAGTATCCCCGAAGTGTTGCTGAGAGTTTAGCCGGGAAACAGAAGACGTAATTAGATCAATTTTGATCCCATTTTCAAAAATAGTAAAACGGAAGAGGAAAGAGAGTATAGTGAAGATTACACATGTAGGACCATAATTTTTGTTCACATGCAGCAAATGTGGTTCTGCAGACAATAAAGAGAGAATTATATAAAAGCTCAACGGAATATCTACACAAAGATTAAGTTGGATTCAGAAATGGAAAGATAACAAGTTTGTCACTGATGCAATAATATAAAATTAGCGGAAAGAAATTCTTACCGATGATCTTAATGAAGATGAACATCTGAAAATATGTTTGTTTGCTCCAATTTGACACCAATTCACAAATTGCGCTGAAATTTGCTACTAGAATAAATGAGCATACAGCATAAGCATTAAATTTAAAATGCATATCCTGGGTTTTAATGCACATATATATTTGTTAACATAAATAAAAAAGTCCGAATTTTGTCAGTTCTTGTAAGCTCCCTGTAACGAAATATCCCTGGAAAGGTCACTTCTAAATGACTTAAATCAAGTATCATTTCATTCATATTTTCAAGATTTTGCGTGTTTTAATGCACGTTAAGGTGAAAAGAGACCGGTTTGTACAATTTGAGGTCAGTTCCAGGTCATTTGGTCTCCAGAGACTAATAGGAAATAAATGAGTTTCATTAGGATGTTCGAAGCAACTCCACACCTCATTCGTAATTATAGTATGGTTCAATATATTAGGTTTTGAAGCTAAAGTGTATGTGAAAAAAATAAATGAAAATGTTATTTTACTGGAAAAAAAGAAATATATAATATTAGTTTATGACTGGAACCCTGTAAAGGGTGAAGGTAAAATTGGGAATGAAGTCGAGGAGTATAGAATAGAATGAGAAGTTGAACTTGGCAAAATTCAATTCGTTCAATGAATGAAGTTTTAGACAAAAATAGGAGGTAATTTATGGAGGCATGGCTGATAGATAACGAAGCCATGGGTTGGAAATACGTTGGTTGAGAAGATGGAAAAGTGAATGCAACTTTGGGTGAGAATTATCGGAAAATTAAGTACAGGGTGACTCAGCGTTACCTGATGATTTTGTATGGTTTTCTCGAGCCAAAAACGTCATATAATGCTGCCTCACTCAGTATTAGGCGAAAGCGAGGTGGCACTTTGGCATTTCATATTAGATTTAGAGAGAAATGTTCAGATAGAGATAAATTTAATTTACCGAGAAACATCAGAAAAACATAAGTTAGCTTGATATGGGTTGAAGAGAAAAAGGTCGTACCATGTACGGCCTTTTGGGAATGAACAAAAAATTAATGGACGGAGTTTAGACAGGATGAAAAATAGGGAGAAATATAATCACGGAAGATAGAGAACATCCATGAAAAACAGTATGGTAAAGCCTATGCTATAGGTATGGGACTTCAATCAGGCAGGAAGGAAATCACACCAATATATTTCTGATCTTTTTATTTCTGGATATTTTGCAGTCAAAATTTAGTTATTATGTTCAACTATATAAGCATTCATTTTTTTAAAGGAGTAGTTTATAATGGTGACCATTCATTCCACCCATTTTAATAGCCCCGTTGAATTTCTATTGCTATTACAGCTGGCATACAAGATAATCAGGATTTGTTTTCGTTGCCTCATAAATATCGAGAAGGCCTTCGACATATAGTAATGGAGTGAAGAAACTCATGGAGTATTGCGAAAAAAAGAAATATGCTTAAGGGTTTGGCGAAAAATTAATCAAAGTCTATATGCTAACTAGAAGCGTAGGTATGGGTGGCTTGGGGAGAATGAAAATGGGCAGTGATATTACAGACTGAGCATTGCAATTTATTTTGGGTGCTTTACATGATCAATGCTAGAAGTTTAAACGCAATAAAATCAAAGTAATGAGACGATCAAGATGTAAGTATGCCAATCTACGCACTAAATCAAGAGCAAATAAATTAGTCAAGTGAAAAATTGCACATGCTTTGGTAGCTTATGGAGGAAAACGGACTAAGAGTGAGGGACATTAGGGGAAGAATAGATTGAAAAGTCTGAAACAATTTGTATAATTCTGGTCTATCTCCAGTTCCTGCTGCAACCTCATCCAAAATTTCTCCCATTACACAAATACAAGTCCTGGAGGCACTTAAAAGAATCAAGTCCTCTTCAGATGAAGTTGACGGAATTTCAGCTATTCTGATACAAAAATTACGTCTCAATGTGCCTCCTGTTATAACTCATATATTTAATTGGTCTATCCTAACTGGAATATATACCTCCCTCTGGAAATGCGCCCTCGTCCGTTCCATTCCAAAAAAATCCACACCCACTAACATCGACGTTCGAGAGTCTCTTACATGAACAAATCACAACGTTTCCCATTGAAAATGACTTTTTTGATCCTCTACAATCAGGCTTTCGGTCCTCTCAAAGCACAGCTACCGCTCTCCTTAAAATAACATATTATGTCTGACTATCCATGGATCGCAGAGAGGTGACAATAAAGACTCTCCTAGACATTACGAAAACCTTCGAATCTATTGACTGAGATATTCTTTATGCGAAACTTCAGATCATGAATTTTTCTCTCTCGTCTTTACAATGTATTCGCTCATACATAATTAACCGATTTCAAAGAGTCATCACACCTAATTCATCCTCTAACTTGCTTCAAACACACAGAGGTGTTCCACAAGGATCTATTTTTGGACGCTTGCTTTTTTCCCTGGATATAAATGATATTAGTAAAGGTATTTAGTGGGTATAGGTTCTAATGGATGTGTTGATTTTGTTCCCTTTTACAGAAGGTGACCTAACACCCCCCGCTACACGCCCTGCGGTGGCTTGCGGAGTATTTCGTAGGTGTAGCAAAGAAAAAAGTTGACATGAGAGGGTATTTGATGAAAATTATACTAAGAAAATACAAAGCAAAGTGAAGGCTTTAATATGAATCTTAGCACAGAATGGAATCTAAATATGATCTTTAATGGAATAGGATGATCATACGAGAGTGAAGACTTTTTAGATGTGCATAGGTATATACAAAAATGGAGAAAGCAAGTCGGGTTGAGACAGAAGCTAACCACCAAGAAAGGAAGTTGCTCGATGAAATCCGTAGAATGTAGAAAAAGCGAATTTAGAATATATTGTTGGGTAAATAGGTGCACACGGCCAAAACGGAAGGGTGAATTGTAAATAATCCGGGGATTGAAAGGAAAATAATCTGGAGTTTAGACAGCGTGAAGACAGGGAGAAAATAAAAATAGGTGAAGGACGTAGTGTAGGAAACACAAGATGTAGTACACACGATTCGTAGAGCACCATATATTTGTCTGGGAGTCTCCAAAACCAATTTTTTTAACGCAGAGCAAAGAAAATTGCGGATAAATAGTAAAACAGCTTATAAATCTACATTCAAGCAAATTATTTATTTATTTTCCATCCCTGAGTTTTTGTAAAAAATTGAGCTTTGTAGCTGAAAATGGAAAGAAGAATAGAGGTGGACTCTACCATTGATCACGCGATATGCAGTTCGTAGATAGCATTCTACAAAATATTTATGAAGGTTTTCACGCAGCTCCTGCCAATATTTTAGCTGGTGGCCAACAGTTACAAGCTTCTAATATGTCTGCACCCTCGTCCACATTTAGAGAACACACGTTTCTTCAACTATTTTGATTTCCTACAATTGGCAATTAGGGAATTTGACCTATGATTATCATTGCCCAAAATTTCATGTCATGTCGACGATGAATACCATTTCTGTTAAAGAGTTACTCCATCCTTGCTGCCTGGAAGTTATTCTTTCACCCCGCATATAGTCATAATTTCTGCAATCCTAATGTCAACCTTATGTTCTCGATGAATTTCCAGGCTTGTTTAGTGGAATACTTCTTCTTCAAGATCTTTCCACGTTAGGCATTAGTAGAGCTAAAGGTCATCCACGTAACGCTGGTGTAATTACGCTTACGACTCGACGAGACATCGGACGTCTCCTTCCACGTCTAAACATGATCGATACCGGAAAGATATTTTTTCTCGCAGGTGTTTGACGTAGTCCCCAAGGCTTTACTTCCAGAGCACGTTACTCTCCGAGCTAGCTCAGACTGTTCGATTCCATTTCCAATAGGCATTTTTTTAAACTAAAAATGTTCATTCATAATGCACAAAAAAGAAGTTTTGTCGTGTATAAGAATGTGCACATGAAAGTTTCCTGAGGTATGCACTATCAATTTACAATAAGAATATAGGATCTGTAGATAATTGATAAATATTTTTAAAAAACTTAATAAAAGAGTATTTTGAGAGCATTGAGATTCATATCATAAAATTTCAGGATTAATATGAACTAGAATTAAAAGTTCCAACGTAATCCGGTCGGTAGGAAATATAGCGAAAATGAAAGAGAGATCAAGCACTAGAACTCGATAGATTTTGATGTTTTTTCCCAAGAACGATATAGATTCAGAATAACTGCAAAACACGGCATTAGGGGAAAAATTTTACTTTTCAATTTATTTAATTTGAAAGTATCATAAAATGATATCATTGTTGCATCTAACTCTTATTTTACTGTCCTTCTTTCTAGCAGCTCATCTTGCTCGTATAGACAATTACCATATATGCCGTATTATATGTTGCTGTAGTAAATGTTACCTCAATTAGTTGAGAAAAACGCTAACTTTCGATCAGTAGTGATATTGTGGCATCGTTTTGAGTTCACGTGAGCCCTAATTTATTTGTATCAAGTGTTTTTAATGTTAAATTTAAAACATTTCATCGGTATACTAAGACAATGAAGGCATTAACGATTGTGCCAGTCTTTAAATTCCAATAATTTTCATTTATTCTCTTTTCATTCAAATGATGTACGAATGTACACTCGGACTCATATGTCAATATATTTGCATTCGGAAAATAATCAGGTACTCAAAAGAGAAAGACAATGGTAGATCAAATTAATTCCAAGGAAGTTGTTTGACCAATGAAAAGAACTAGATTAATTTAATTAATCCATTTGATACCCTTTCATTCTGTATTTCCCCGTTTAAATTTTCCAGAAGGTCACAATCATGACACTATCTTCTTAATCTCACGCTAAAATTCATACTATATATTCTAATTTTCAATATTTCATCATATTCACGTCCTTGTGTTGATGACTGAGAGTCATTACGTTATGTGTTACGTGTACGTTGAGTCATTATATGTATCCATATATGATGATGCAGTGTAAGCAGTAGACTTTACTTTGCCGAAGTTATCATTAGTTCACCGAGTTTGAAATGTGTTAATCAATTTAAATATCTCAATTTGCAAATGTAAGCAAATCTTTGCGGTGAAGTAGTAGTGCGTCAAATACACTGTGTTTATATAGTGGAACCTGGATTGATATTTTAACATTTGAATGCAATTTTTAACGGACTTCTTTCAGCAATGTCGTAGTTTGTGTATGTGAACTAATGGATAAATGGGTTGCAGTTTAAGATTAGTGCAAGTGGCATTTTTATCATTAATTTCTATTTATATGCGCTAATTGATTTTCTACTCTGTTGATTCTATTCATGTTGGACTAATTGTTATCATGGGAGTTGTACACGTATTTATTTTGGAAGAATAATACGTTTAAAAGTGCCCCATATTATTTCTCCTGCGTTCTTTGCAGATACTCGCTGAGTTAGCGATTTTTATGAGTATTAGGTGCATTTTTTCAATGTATTTATTCACCTTAAACATAAAGGGGATAACTAATATTCATGAATTTTAACGGAATGGAATGTTATATACAAATAAAATGTTATATCAATGTGTGCAAAATGTTTTACCAATCTCCATTTGAAGCTACTTGTACGTATTTAAAATTAGGCAGCAGATAGTGTCGTGTTATTACATTAGCGTCAAGGACCCCCTATGTGGACAACATAAGGATGAAACTGCAACGCATATATTTCTAATGTTTTATTAAATGCTTTTATCACATGTTTATTTTAAAGACATGTTAAAATGAAAGAGACTCACCAATTTTATCTAAACCTTACTGAGCCTTACAGAAGACCTTCAGATATGAAGACTGTGAAACACTAGGGGCTCAAAAATCTTACTGCGTCTCTGGGCATCAGTAAAGACTAATGCTATTATTTAGTTATTTTCACATAAGTAAAATACACATTCTTCTCTCATGCTTTTCCGAGAGGTATTCGTTGTGATTATAGGGAAGATAAAAATAAAAAATGTTTTTTGTAAAAAAAACGATTGGATGTGATGTAGGATTGGTCGTAAAAATTTAAACCAAGACTGGGTAAAATTTTATTAGGTTTAAAATATATTCAACCATTCATGGTGTACACGAATATACGGGTCACCCTTAACGAAGCTCTTTTTTTATTAGACGGGTTGTAGGAAAATGAAATGAAAGATTAAATGAGAGGCATCACATTGCTCTATTCAGGTCACATTTGGAACACGCGGCAACTATTTGGGATCCATGAGAGAGGACGTTTAATAAGGAACTAGAAAAATGTCAGAGAAAATTCGCCACATTTTTTATAAAATTGCTACGAGTAAACGAGACGATTACGCTGGAGGAATTAGGACTGGAGCCCCAAGAGTGACGAAGAGAGCAAACAAGACCAATGCTACGACCCTAAGAGTAAGATTATTAGAGAAGTACAGAGCAACCGAGTTTACAAGTCACAGCGATGAAATTATTGTTGATGCACATTACATTAGCAGGCTCGACCATCAGGTTAAGATAGGAAATATACAGGATGCCAGGACTCAAAAGTACAAACAAAGATAGAAAGTTGGGGACTTGCTCTTCTGTCGCACAATACAAAGTTATAAAAAATCAGACGAGACTCCTGCTTTTTAAATTTAAAGAACAAATAAAATCCTTCACTCGAACTCACCCATCATTTCCACTGGTGTCAATAGACATACACATATATGCATGTGTTTGGGTTTACGTATTATATGCATGTTCAAATATGTATTTATATTAATTTGTTAGTAAAAATTTATGCAAACATTTATGGTGTTCTAACATCCACTGAACACGTCCTGCACTGTATCTTGTGGATTTAAATTTCATTTCATAGGGAAGTTTAGTCCTCCTATGAAGAAACAGAGAGGGACCAATCTGCTCACTTATCTAAAAACATTATTCCAACAAAACGAAGAACTGTAAGGGAAATCTGATCACTTGGGAGCAAAGACCAATGCAATTGTGCCGCAGTGGAGATCTTTGCTCGAGGATCGAGCGATCGAATTCACTTGATTTGATGGTTAATGTTGGGAACTACGTTAATCAGTATTCAAGGAGTGGCTTACTGGGTGTATTTTCCAGTTTATTTCGATTAATTTCCGGACTTATTTCTCCCACCGACTTTAAGTACATCATGTTTTGGTAATCCACAAATCCCATATTTAACGTCACCTAATGAGTAATTGAAGTGAACTTTTTCTATAAGTTTACCCCCAGGCAATTGCAAATGTGTGCTTAATGTTCCCTTATGACGCTCCAAATATTTATCCTCAAAGATAAGGAATTATATGAAATTTCAATTAGTAAGGCAAGTCAGCCGAAACGGTCTCAATGCCAAGGATTTCAGCTTTCAAATTTTCTCTTCGAGCCCGCTGATACGAGTACATCCTTCCTCTTACCGGCCCAGTCACTTTTGAAGCTCGTGAATACTATGGCAGCGGTTTTATTTTGCAAAGGAAAAGTTCTTCTTCATTCGCAATATCAACTCCAAACGATGGTTAACTTTGCGATAGCACACTACGAACTGACAATTACTGCATCTATTGGAAACTTAATATCTTATTAACGTCAAGAGGAGTGACCAATTCCTCATCGTCTTAAGATCGAGGGACGGGAAAGTCATTAATCCGTGCCTCCTGTGCCTTACATATGGCGTCCTTTTCTCGCTTATTTCGTCGTTCCCTTCGCGTTACCGCCCCTGGGCTATGGGTGCTAAGGGAACGGGCGTGCTTAACCGAGCTCATCTTCCTACAATGGGGCAAGGTGCAACCCGGTGAGCGCTGACCGCGCAACAGCGTACTAAGGGCGCAAAGGGCGTGATGGTAGCCAGGCGATGGGGAGGGGGAGGAGAGGCGCCCTCGAGGGGATATTCAGAAGGGGTGGCCTTCTTTCTGGCTTGCTCCGTCCTGAGCAGGGATGGAAGGCGTCGCGTGGCCCATGGGAATTATTCACGCAGACATGGTTTTACCTGAGCCCCGACTCAATATTCAAATATCCAGAATGTCACACATGAAGTGACTTTCGTGGTACAATTTCTCTCGAATTACCGGTTTTCCAGATGTGCTGATTAATCCGGGAGCCCAAGAACAAGGTTGCAAAATCACGAAAACAATATGCTTCCGGAATAATGGTCTTTGAAAAGAGGTTCGCAAAATCCACACGCAAAACCCACGAATGCTTGACCAGATGCATTTTATGCTATTCGCTTCATGTACCGATAGTCGATGACCAAGTAGGAAACGGAATTGCACTGAAAATTATCCATCACCAAAGGAGTTTGCGCTCGAGCGCTTGGCATGGGAGATTCCGTGTCCTATTCACTACGTTAAATCGACCCCCTGTCATTTTTTTTCGATTTTTTCCCGCGAGCTCTAATTTGAAAACTGGCATTCCTATTCGTGAGCTACCACTTAGGGGTATGCCGCGAATTCCAGGGACAGTAAACTCAATTACTTTTTGTAGCTATATCCGAATTTTTGATAAAAATAAATGAATGGTGGCAATAAGTGTTTCCGATTGCAATGTTTGGAGTCCTCAGCCTTGGTTTCGTTTCGATCTGGAAACGAGTGTTTTATTCCGTAAATACCAAAGTTTCCACGGGGGTAGCTGTGCTGTAGTGAGAGTTATATAAGGAATAGTTTATAGTTATATTTTTATAGTTATATTAGAATATAATTTGTTAAACAGGGCGACGGCTCAGGTAAGCCGACACGCGGTCTGACAAAATTTCATTCAAAACATGAGAAAAGTGGTAAGTGACGTACCGTTCCATGCTGGGATCCAGTTCTCTGACATTACACATGCGCATAGGTATGACGAGGAATCCTTCCTGCTGTGGTTCAGTTTATTGCGTGTTTGAGGTAAATCCCTTCCCAAGGGGATTCCTTCAAACGAAGCCCGGAATTTCGTCGGAATATGTAAGGTGCGAGGCGGTGTCTCGTATAGCGACAATGCAAGCGATCCTCGAACCAACTGCAAAGAAACCGCAGAGAAAGCTCTCCCGTCGTTACTGCGAAAGTGCGGATTGCCCTCTCAATAGGGACCTCATTCTGTATTCGTGGTTCCTTTTCATAGGTCAGCACACAATCTCCAATACCATCAATAGTGCTCCTTTTTTCTCCCGAGGCTTTGTAAATTTTCCTGCGGATGACAAGCAACTATGTTATTTCGTGACATTAGCAAGATAATAAAATGTGAGAATCCGCCCTTGAATAGCGTGAATTGGCCTCAAGAAAGAAAATAATTGTTTGGCTCAACGCCGGAACTTATTCATCATTACTAATCTAACTTCAAGATTATTATGCATCGTCGACGAACATGAGAGATTTACCAATATGTGGCGATAAAAGTTACTTTAATTTTCATAATAAATTTTTAAGACCAACCAAACGCAAGTGTGGCATAAGAAATGGAGATGACTAAAAAGCACAAGGAAGATTATGTATTAAATCTTACCGTCGACTAAAGCATGTAACACTTGTTCTTTATTGTGAAAGTGAATGGTGGAAAATATTTCATCATGTTCTTAGGGTATCTACCCCAAACTTTAATTGACAATTAGCAGTGAGGGAAATAATAAGACGAGATTCTTACGGCCTTTTCTAAGGCTGGCTACGATATAATAAATAATATTTTCTTAACCGGTAAAGGGTAGAGGGAAAAACCCTTTTTGACTTAAGGAAATATTATTTATTTTGCCAATGTTAGTAATTTGAGATTAATTTTAGATTCAAAATATGTTATCCATTTTATTTAACAATGACAAAAATGCAGTAATACCGGTAGGAATCATAGAAGAGTAGGAGCATGATAAGTATAGTTTGTATATTATTCTCTGGATATTAGTGATATAGTAGTGGCGTATGCTTGCCAATAATTGAGAATTGCATTGCCTCTGGAGGAGACTTTGTGAAGTTTCTCTCATTCACTCGGACACGTTGAATCACCCATAGATATTTACTACCGTAAACCTCTGTAAACACTATCCTAATCATGCTGATGATATTGTACGAGATGGATTCAGAAACTCAACTATTTGAGACAGAGTTATATTAAGTAATAAACTGTGCTAATTATCACTAAAATATATTAATTACTAAACTAATTATTAACTGTAATTTCTCTTACGCCGTACGTAAAAGTATAAAAACGCAGCATGGAAATTTATTATTTTGGAAATATTTCACATAAAATGGGAATTTCCTCCGTAATATATCTAATACAATAAAATAACGGGCAATTTACTCTCGCTTAATGGCTTGAACAACTTGCAAATATAGAGTATTGCCCACAATTACAACGGTGAATAATTCATGGCGACCATTAGCTTCTAGAATGTATGCAATGACTAATCACTTTGTTAATGGAACACGGTATTTTATGACCCTCAAATGGACTCATTCATGAATGAAATAAGCTTAATAAAGTCCACACCACACTTTTATTTCTCCGATACAGGTTTCGATTTATATAATAACATCTATTTTCAAGATTATAAAATAAATAACTCAAAACTTGGGTAGGAAAAAGTGTAAAGTTTCTTTATTGTCGCATCCATCCTGACAGCACCAATATACGATTCTGATAACCCCTTCCAATGCCTGCGATGGCAAATGCAGTCAATGGATGTGAGATTGCGTGAGAGCCCGTCGCTGACCATTGGTGCCACGGTGTGGGTTGACCCACAAAATCAACCGCTCGCATTTGACAAGCACCACATTGGCACAATCTTAAGAACCTGACTTTGCCAGTACAAAATTTTTCCACGTAAATGTCCTTTAAGTCTCTTTTTTGGTGACCAAAAAAAAGGACGAAATGAATACCTGAGCGTATCGGATTGCGTAACTCAGGTCTATTTAAAGGTTTTCTTTCCACCTTTGCAACGCGAAATGAAGAAATATGCCCAAATCAACTTCTCTTTTAGTCTATTCTTAAAATTGTATATTTTTATGAATCTCTTTAATATTGAGATGACGATATTCGATCTTCTAAGAGGAATAACTCGCCCATGAAGGAGCCGGAGTCAACAGTAGGGTTTCTATGGCTATCACATTCAAAAGGACCATGCAGCCTCTAAAAATGGCGTATTATAATTTTCCATGAAACATACAATAATACTTAGAGAAGACGAAAATATAATCCTTTATCCGTCTGTTGGGTAAAGTCTTACAACAATGACTCAGCTTCTCTTTAATTGAATGAGAAAAGAATGATGCTTCAAGGAGAATTGTGTTAGTTTTAACAAACAGTGTTTAGGTCTCAAGCTCTTTTCAAATTTTTGGGCTGGCATCATTGGCACGCGTTGATTAAAGGCCATAAATACCCCTTCCGTTTGGTGGAATTTAGTCGAAATTTTATCACTTTCTCCGCAATAAATAAAGACAATACAAGCTAGTGCACTCCAGAATAATGATTTAATTTATTGTGGCCACAAAAATCTATCGCATGCGCACCGAAAAAGAGAGACATAATTGGAGTTTGGATGAAACGCCATCAAGGAACCAAAAACAGGGATTTTTGTTAACAATCAGCAGTCGAACATTTATCTACATGTATACTTTCCCCTGTACTAATCATGGAGAAATTAAAAATGAGGCCATGCATCAAATGGCATTTCACTAATCCTTGAACTGTTTTTAAATTGTATTTGTCCTGTATTTGCTCAAATTTCCTGCGATTTTTCCGCCAATTTTGAACGCAATAATTTTCCACTGACCTCAAATTATCCTCCGCTTTTATGTAATGATTAAACACTAATATATTTACATGGATGTTTCGATTTTGACTTACACCACAACTTCGCCGCTTCGAGCCTCCTTTTAATATGGGATCTAGATATTAAGTAAATGTAAAACAGTCGCTATTTAATTATTTATAGCTCCTAAAGAAACGTATAAATAATGAAATATAACTGGTTCCTGGTTCAGGTGAATGATATGGCATATCATTCATTATAACGAATGCATGTATTTTCAAAACACCCGTGAGTAATTAATTAGATTTCTCATTCCTGAACATGTAATTTTTTTAGTGTTCTGAGATTAGCTTTAGGAAACACTATATCTTTGCTCGATACTGTTTCAGAGTTTTATCACAACCCAGGAGTTTTCCTTACTCTTAGAACGCGTCCAATTTGCGTACTTTAGCGCGTCCCATTTTCGATTTCACTAAGAATGCGAGAGTTCAAGACTGCAACCCCTCCTTCCTTCACTTCCTACATTCTCTCTCCACCCTACGACCCCCTCACCATGCCCCTCCTTCCCGTCTATCTTCACCACCTTCCCTTACGGACCAGCGGGAGCTCAGGGAGCGATCGTGGACGGTAACGTACCCAGGAGTTGATGGAAATAAACTCGTTAAAATGTTTCCCTTGGAATAGAGGACAGTTTGAGCTTTAGTGGGAAAAGTGGTTTTTGACCTCTCATTCCGTCAGGGTGTGAGGGGGTTGGTGGGCAGACGGGGGTTGGTTGGAGAGGAGTTCGGGAGGGGATGAGCGGGGAAGAGGAGGAGGTGGGACTCATGTTGGGAGGGTGATGGGGCGGCAATCTGCCGACGAAGCCGTCCCGCGTTAAAGTCTTGGGGAAATTGGGTGACCTGGGGGAGGGGAGGCGGCTGCAGGGATCGATGGTGAAATCATCAAGAGCCATCCGCCGTGAGGGGACCACGGAAGGGTGTTGGCAATGCGTGGCCTTTTATTGCGGATTTCCCCCTCTGAGCTCCTTTCCCTTCGCCTATACCTTTGCGGTCAATTCGGTCTACGCGCCCAAGGGAAACCGTTTGCAAGGTCTCGCCACGACGTTCACCACACATGCGTGACTTGATTATCGTAGCCGTACCGGGAATTGCATTTTCGGTTTCTGATTTGTTATCGTTCCCGTAGAGTATCTTCCCCAGCAGGAAATAATATTGATCCGCTTTATCCGATCCTTTGTTCACTGCGCAACAAAGGATTAATGCTGTGTGTGTTTGTTCCAATGCAGTCACATTTTGGCTGTTGCAGTGGTATGCGTTCCTCTTTTCTGAATAAAACAGATGGAGGGTGCCGAATGGTCTTTCCTTTTGAGAGGATTTTATTGGCAACCTTTACAAGGTTAATTATCCTGGAATGAATATTTCTTTTTTACAAAAAAATTCTTATTTAGCCATCAGATTACTTTATCCTCTATTTAAATTTTTTATGTCCAATATATATGCTTTCCATTATTATTTTGACGAGAATTTAGATAATATTTCTTAAATGTGATATAATCTTATCAACTTGATGATGAAATGTAAGCAATTTTCAGTTAAGGTTAGTTTTTTGCAGTACCTTCTTAAAAAATAGTGTTAGTGACCGTTAACTGTGGTAGTAGACTTATTAAACAAATACATTTACTATCATGAATCACTGTTTTCTTGAATAATGACAAAGTTGCATTTATTTAAATTTGAGTGGTTTATTTTCTTTGCACATGCAAAATTCTTTTTTTAACTTTGCTATTTCGCCTAACAGATCAGGTAAGAACCTCTTTGAGCGATTGACATGAATATTTGACTTGCATATTTTCCAGGTAAAAAGGAATTTTACATCCCATTCCCTTGATATAAAATGATCGAGTACTTCACATGGAATCTATTGTGATCAGAAAATCCAGATAATGAGTCCGAACGCTTTTTGAAAAATAAAGATTTCAGACGCGGGAAACTGTAAATAGCTGCGCAAGCTCAAGGCAGGCTAAAAAAAATTATAAGAAAGAAAAATAAATAGTAAATTACTGCTTTCCAAAGCGCTGTTTTCGATTATTTATATAATTAAGTTTTTCTTGGAAATCTGAAATATTTAAATTATGTACTGAAACATTTTAAAAACATTTTTTCTACATAAGTTATTTGTAGATTAAAGGAGCTTTCAAAATTGTTTGGCAATATGGTGATGAATTAGAATTAATTCTAACAATTAATGCTCAGATGCTATGGCCAATATCATCGAGTGAGGTTCTACTCCATCATAATCGGGCTTTTGGCAATTATTTTCAGCGCCGATAGAATTTGAGAGAAGTTTACTACTTGTTTTATACTCTCGTATGAAATTATTTTTCAATGCAGTAAGGATTTTATTTTCTAACAGTTGCGCTTTCTTGCGCAATTTGGTGTCACAGATATAGGTATTTAGTTTCGTTCAACGTTATTTCCCGACCGATTGCAATGAATTCTCTCACAGGTGTTTGCTATCTTAACACTGTCCTTGTTTCTATTCTCATAAATGCCTTTTTATCAGAGTACTTACTTCCATGTGTTAGCGTAGAGTTTTTTCCTCACTAAACATTTATATCTTTGACCTATTTTATGGATTTCAATCTTTGACAACTCTTTTCAGTGCAGGTTTACTCGTTTCATGTGACGCATTTCTCGTCGTAGTGAGAATCTGGCTCATTTTCCCAGAACATTGAGACAGCGTGCATTTCATATATGCTAACGAATGTTCCAAGAGTGGTTGTGAGCATTATGAGGTGTATTTGTAAAAGTAAGATTTTTCTTGTCAGCTTATGACAAACTCTAAAGCTGCGTTATTGTGATAACGTCAGCATCTTAGACAACATATTGCAGTAACCACGAAAGAGCGTAATGGTTTTACATGTAATAAGCCCTCTCAGATAATGAGTGAATTTTTATTGAATCATTTAGTAATAGCTTATAATTATAAAAATGCAGCACTTTACGCGGGGGTTTTTTTAATGTTTTACGGTATGAGATGAAGTTTTACTAAGTTTTTTTCAGTCAAAATAACAACTTTTATAAGTTTACAGATACGAAGACCTAATTCCTGCGAAACTGAGCAGTTGTTTTACCAAAAATAGAAAAATATACGATTGCAACCACCTTTTAATTATATGCAGCGTGTGGTAACAGACATTTCTATTATCCAGAGTGTTTCATTCAACGCGCATAAATGCTGATTATGTTGAAATTCAAACTGAAAATCCCAAGCATGAGCTTCAAATTGAAAACGCAATCTCCCACGCGTCAAGAACACACTGCTTTGAAAAGAAAGAAGCATTATGCATAGAAAAAATTACTAGAAGCCAGAGCTAGTTGGCCGATGGCAAAAATCATGATCTGCTGCAGCCACGTCTGGTGGCATAATGAACGACCCTGCATACAAGGTGGTCGATACCTTCGACTGGATGGTTATCAATGGATGATGTGTCGTCGTCAACCCCGAATAGGCATGCGCAACCGGTGAAATGGAGCAAGGGACACACAATGGAGAGAATTGGCTGGAGCCGGTAGCGGTGAGATCGATCTGATGCGTTATCTGGATGCCAGTCGCGTGGGTCTACTCGGATTCTTTTTTAATTCTCGGCGAGATAAATAGATTTTTATTGATCTGTGTTGCGAGAAAGTGTTCGGGCCTTCCCTTTTCATGCCAGCGCAGCGTTATGCGCAAGGCTTTGTCGATTTGCCGTTGGTAGAGGGGTGAACCGAATCTCTGGCTTTCCCCTCCCATTCACAATGTTCAGGAAAAAAACCAATGGCGTAAGGCCAATTTCAAAGAAACGATGCATTGGTACGGCCGCCGTAGTAATTTCATGGAAGTGTTGCATCTGTGTTTGAGTAAATAAAATTTTTATGGAAAAGTGAGCCCGGGTAATCATGCACTGATCTCAAAAATAGTTGTTTTTAGCATTTAAGAGTTTCGCATTTAAAAAGACTTTCGCAGCCAAAGCGAGTCTACAAATAACCTTAAACGTGACCGTGACGTGGCGTATGACGTGGACTCCATTGATAACAAATTTCGAACCCGCATTAAGTAATCTGATCTAGATTTATTGTGCGCGTATATTTTCTTTAGAAAATTTTCTGTGAGAGAATTTATGAAAAATTAAATTTTCAATCCCTGTAACCAAGAGAGCTTATTTAAAGAAGATGCCTTTGGTAATAAATTTTTGCATAATAATTTTCTCCTACGACCTCATATTTATTAATGGAGTGTACAAAGTGGATGCAACGGAGACGAATGAAAACGTTCTGAAAAATCGATTGCCATAACGAGCTACTTTCATTTGTTGCTGTATTTATCAAATATTGGGGTTTTAAGAAAAGGCCTTATGAACGAATCACGGATTATTTTTTAATAAAATCGTATTAATTGAAACTTATCAAGAGAACCTTATATCTGTGGTATAAATATAATACAACCTTTTAAAGAGATACGAATGAAATAATAGTTGTAGTTATGAAATCTAACTTATAATGCCATGGATCTAAAATTTCTAAGACAACTTTAAAATGATATCGAATTCAATCTGTTACCCATCTGTCTCGGAATCGAGAAAATAATACCTGGTCATCCAATCACCGACTCTAGAATCAGATTTTGTTTCTGGACATACATTTTCAAGTGAAGTGGTAAGACAATGTTGAATGAGCATAGATTTATCTATTTTTTAATATTCAAAATAATTTTCATCAATTACGGCCACCCCAATGTCTCCAGGGAAGAACGGTGTTGTTTTTCGGTTGATACATTTTGTTAAATTGCATTTTTAGCCTCTTCTGCGGGGATAATACCCTATGAGGCAGTAATAGTTACTTCAAGGAGTTTTACTGTGTTCTTAGAAGTGCCAAAATCTAGCGTCCCGACCAGTTCGCCTGTCCGTCGCGGCATTTGTAACTCCCACCCTCCCCGCGGCTCCAGTGCACAGTCGGTTGAACGCCGGCCACTGCTCCACCGAAATGTACAAAACCAATAGACAATTTCAGGTCTTTCAATTTTATAAAGACTTATTTTTGGATCAAACTTATTCAATCGCTCATTCTGCCACGATTTAACTGCATGCAATCAAACCAGTATATGCTCCAAATTTCTTAAGTTACTTATCATTTATATTTGAGTCTCCGTTCAGGGATCAATGCACGCGAAAATGCAACATGAAATCTCGAATGAGCCATTAAGACGAAAAACTGAAAAGCTGACTCGATTCCACGTATGAGCACTTGTATTATTTTTCGGAAATTGTGATTGAAATAATCTGTCACGCACATGTTACCAGTAAAATTACTTAGATGACATTCATTTTGATAATTTCCTATTTGATTAGCGATTTTTTCAACCACAAATCTGCCGTAAATGGGATTTTGGCGGTTTCAGGGTTTGTAACCATCATTTAGGAGGATTTTATAACTACATTTTATGAGGTATCTCACTCATCCCCTTATAAAGAATTAGTTCATCTGTAGTCTTTTGATATACCCTCACCATATTCACCAATTCAATTATTATTTTTTCCTAACTAAGTGTAAATTATAGCATATCTATTGCCTCCCCTACTAGAGAACGGTAACTCTAATATTTTCATTCGGTATAGCCACAAAACAACTCTTCAGTACTATTTGTGCTCGGATAGCAATTTAAGGTTACCATTATTTTGTTGTCCAGTATGTTTTGTATTACCAGTAGTTGGGGACAGGGTTCTATCAATCGAAACTTTTGGGTCACTTAGAAGAAAAGTCTTTTGTTACCGGTCCAGCCACTTCAAACCTGTATGACCCACTAACGTATGCCGCCTGATTTGATGTGGAACTGTCAATCAGCAATTGTGTGCCTCATCACGAGAGAAATTCACGTTGTGTCGATCTTATTGCATAACAAACCGCTTAAAATTTGGTTTTTCACTCTCACCAATTGAAGTGTGTGGAGAACGTAATGGAATGGAGTGAAGGTAAAGGATAACATTGTACCCTCCTCCAAGATACCTGGGCCACTTATCAGTTTGTCCCACAAATGTGTCCTACACAGTTATTCGAACTGATAATCAGGTGTCAAGGAAAAACTATAATTAAAATACCAGAGGAAGTGACAAATCAGCGCTTTTAGACTGATTACAAAAAAAGAGATGAAAAGGTTTCTTTCGATGAGCCCTGAAAATTTTTTAAATAAATGTGACTACAGGAAATATTAAATCGACGTGGTCACTCTGCATCGTTCGCGCGATAGCATAGAAAAGGAATGGACGAGCATGCGGAGTTGGAGATTTTAGGTCATTCATTTGTTTTCCAAGCGGTCGCAGTGTGCGTCTGTTTTTTACAAAAACGCTTTCATTCATCGACCGTACAGATACTCACGCCAAAAGTTCCAAACGAAGTGGGGCTCGTGCAACGAGTAAACTGAAGAGAACAATGGAGCAGAGGGGCAGAAGCTGCAGGCTGTGTTGCCGAAATAAAGTGAAAATGGTTGTTGAAAAAGTTGGAGTTCGTATTGCGTGAGAAAGAACCAGCGATCTGAGACATCAGTGATGTGCCGCTTCGTGGAAGTTATATCCTAACTGAACTCCGAGAGCAAACAAAACCTTGGCGTATTTAAATACCCATGAGCAAATACATCTTGTCGTGGGAATTCATCCCTAATATCAAGGTTTTACATTTTTCATGCATTTTGGCTTTTTAAGTGTTTGCAATTTCATTCTTGTAAGGCACTGAGGGGAAGATACTTTATGAACCTAATTCCCTTAAGATAATGCTTCCACTTTTGGATCAGAGGCGTCTTCCATTACTTTGAAATTACATTGCCTTTGACTTAATTTTGCCAGCCTGAGCGCTTTTTTACACATGCGATAGGGTCAAATAACTTAATTCTTATCACGCTCTAAATCTCACTATGAAACTTTGTTATTCCTTACATAACAATAAAATTATATAAATAATTTTAAGATGTTTATATTTTACGAATAAAAGTAATTTTTAAACCGAAGAAAACTCTTATCATAACATTTTTCTATATTACTCCTTCCTAATCGGTTACGTTAGACAGGAAATGCGCACAAAAGGCATCGATTGTGACTGGCGTCATGTCATTGCGTTTAGTTTCCAATTCACCTGATAAGGACTGAAGCTTTCAGCTTCAGTGAACACAGTTTTTTGCAAAATCATATGCTTTTTGGAAAAATATGTATTCAATCATATTAATTCATCTAGTCTAGTGTATAGAAAGAAAGTGAATAGCAGGAATTTGTACTATCGGTTTAATTAAAATTCTTTAAGAGATGAAAGCCAAACTCCTACAGGCTCTCTGCATAACAGAGAGCATTTGACTGAATTCGTTATTCAGTTATTTAAAAAAATAATATTCGCTTTTCAAAGAGATTACACCAAATTTTCATAGATATAACGAGAATGAAAGTGCGCTTGGAACAATTTTCTTCATCTGTCCAGGTATATTAAAAACATGGAAAAGTTAGATTATTATTTACAAGTATATTATATTACACAAGTATATTCTACATAACTAATTGTTCACAGACTCTAGTTAGTTATAGTATTAACAGTTATTAACTAATAACTAAATAAATAATAGCATATAGATATATTTGAAGTATTTATTATTATACAGTTCTATAATATTTAAGCATCGCAGTATCTCTGCAAATATCAATTACACACGAAACGTATGAAATTGTCTAATGGCAATAAGTAAATTTCGTTTCATTAAGCTACATAACTAATGGTGATTTATTTATGTTCTGTCATAATAAGTACTGTACCTTGAGTTAGAAAATATGCTATCAAATCCAGTTGATTTTTGATACAAAACTGAGATTTACCATGCAAGACTAAGAAAAGTTAATTTGCCATTAATGCCAGTTGTATTATTGATATTACTCATATGCAATTTTTTTCATTTATTTTTTTCATTCGAGATTATTGTGCATAAATGGATGAAATTATTATGAGAATCTCTGCGTTGCATTTAGCTGGCTCAAAATGCCGTACAAACTGTAGGAAATGACGGAAAATATTGAGATCATGACGGAAACCCAGGGAGATTAAAGGATAGTGTTATCAATTAATTATTCTCACATTGCCACTAACTTTCAATTTGCGTATGCTTCGGGTTCAAGAATTACATATAGCTTCTCTACCTTAAGGTAGTTACCGCGGAGATCTCTTAAAATTTTTGGAGAAACGTTTAAATGCCTTTCCTGACGAATGGAAGTCTGAACAACGCGCCGAATTCAATAAAATTCAAGAGAGAACACCCAAGCCAGAAATCGATACCTAAGCCGTGCCCGTCAAGAAACGGCTGCAGTACAGGAAGCTCTAAATGCTTTAGGCATTGGCCCTGGACGCTCGATTTCACTACCGTGATCACTAACAAGCATCTATATGCATTTTTCCATGAATCTCATAGCTGTAACGTCTCCCATAGTAGTTGTTGAAGTAATAATGTTATTATCTTTTCTGGTTCCTCTGCGATTTTTGATTGCTGTAATTAGAGTCAATAAGTATCCACCTTTTATTATCATTATATTTCTATCTACACACGTGAAATACGGCAATATTAATTGCATAATGAGTATTTTGAACCCAGGTCTCAGATTTTGAGGACACTGTCAAAGCCATGGACCGTTTTATATCTCAATCCCTCACTCCTCCGTGAGTGATTGAGGTACAACCATGAAACTTTAGAGTAGAAGCTCGGTAATTGTCGAAATCAGAAATGTTTCCTTAAATACTGCGCGTGTGTTTTTAGGATGTCACAATGAATAATTATTTCAATTAAGATTAATTGTACATTATCGAAATCCAATAACTAAATTAAAGTAAAATTACCGTTGAAAGAGTTTAAATGGATACGTAATTGATAATCGGCTTAATCTCGTCGAGTTCTACCTTCGGCTAGTTATGATTGAACTTTTTCAAAATCTTACAGAAGAATATTGAATCGCCGGATTATAATAACATTTGGTTAATGACGAAATTATTAAATAATTATAAAAATTATTTAAATATTAAATTATTATAAAAAAATTAAAATTATTAAATCAAATTCAACTTACTGATTACTTAAGTTCTTACTGATTTTCGTAGCCGTCTGTGATAATAAACGTAACACATACCTTTTTTCAAGAAACTGTAACAGTAACTTTAACGGAGTCACCCGCTATGTGTGCATTATAATGCAACAATTTCAGAGAGTAAAAATCATTCGCCTTGACCGGGATTCGAACCCGGACCCCTCGATATCCGGCCGAGTGCTTTAACCACTTAAGCTACCGAGACGTCCTATTACACTCTGAAATTTTAGGGGCTTTTAAAGGAACAAGATGTTATGACGAAATACCGTACATACAATGTCACAGGCATTCGTAGTCGTGCGCGACGCGCCATAGTCCACGATGTTAATAAAGGCAATTTCAAACACTTAGGCTGTTCATACCTTAGACAAATTTCAAGAAACTGTAACAGTAACCTTTTTTGGTGGCTCGCAGGGTATTTATGTTGATGTAATCTGTCATGTATGAATCTGTAGCATACAAGGTATATCCCAAAAGTAGTAGAACCGAGTCGATTAAAAAAACTTTTCTGTCATAATTGATATATTGACTCCAAAAAACACACTGTGCGTCCACACACCACCGCCAGAGGGTTTTTCCCCGCCTCGTATGCATTCTGGAAGGCGGCGCCGGGAATTCGGCTAAGCTTCCTCGTTATGACCTGTTATAACGCTTCTACCGACCCGCAGTGATGTCCTTTCAGCGCAGATTTGAGGCAGAGGAAGAAGTCAGGTGAGGCCTTGTCTGAAACAATTGGATCCTCACTCAAACTTGTGTTTACTCAATTGCAGAAATTCTATCAGCCCTGAAAGTTCTAAAATTGATTATATTTATGTTCTTGATAACAGTCATCCTATTATTCATACCACGACGTTCCAGGTTTCAGTTCTTGATGAAGAGACAACTATTCTTGTCATATGAAGGCTTCGAGTTCATATTTGGTATTTAAATTGGGACCTAGTTTATATAAAACAAGGGTAAACACCATTACTTTTTAATGCTAAGTTTATTCTACAAAACTATGTGAATATACAGAGTACAAAAATGGAGGCAAAATTGGAGTATGGACATACGGAATAGAATGCAATATGTGGGTAGTAGTTATTTGTTATAAGAATATGTTGGTTTAGCATAAAAACTGTGGATTCAGCATAAATACCGTTCACAGAGACTTTTGAGAGGATTTCTGAACAAGTGACAAACGTAAGAAATTCAAGCTATGACTGAAGCATCGTGTTTGTATGACTTATTTTACTCGAACTGAATATGTATGGGCCAAAAAAACATACACGTGTATGAGATTATTAGCTTAAAAAAATTAATGAAGATGAGTGAATGTAAGCATACATTTATGAAAAAAATCAACTCAGTTGCAATTAAGCATTTGCTGATGCATAAGCTCCTCATCGTGAATAATGAATTTGCTTTTTCAAAAAGGCCAAGATAAAAGAAACGCAATAAATCGAAAACGCGATGCCTTTTTTCCTTTTGAATTTCATACATGGCAGGGGTAGACTGGAGTAGGTCACGTGGTAAAATAACCCAAACTGTATTTTAAAGCTATAATGTAATTACACTCATATTTTACACGGCCATTTCCACGCGGATTGCTATTTCACTGGAATAAGTTAGTCCAATTAGCGACGAGGATAGCATTGACCGAGTATCCGGTGCAATTTTGTTTAGAAGTTCAGCCGCGAAACTACTGAAAATGCATGTATACTTTTGGTTGTTTTCTCAGTTTACTATAAAAAAGGTCCAATTTCCATGGCTTACCTTTGAAAGAGCTGTCTATGCCTCCTGGTTGTAGTTCAATAATTGTTGAAAATAAAAATTTTCATTTTGAAATTGGGATTTATCTCAGTAAAAATAATTACAAGTTAATTCATGTGTCATAATAGATCAAATTGTTTATATATGTGCGCAAAAATTTGAACTGAGAAAAAGTAAATTAGATATTTACGTTTCGACGGCACGGCCGTCGTCATCAGACATTCTGAACTGATCTGACAGTCATCAGAGATTCTGATGACGACGGCCGTGCCGTCGAAACGTAAATATCTACTGTAAGTGTCCTTCTTTTATGTTTCTGTGTGTTTAATATTTATTAACCTAGTGTTTGTGTGTTTATATATATATATATATATATATATATATATATATATATATATATATATATATATATATATATATATATATATATATATATATATCCCTCCCATGGACTACAAGCTTGTCGTGGGGGAAGGGCTTGTCCGTTCCGATGACCCCTAGAGCTGTGCTGGCGGGAGTAATAATAGTTGTTCCTGGTAGGGTCACCCATGCCAGATAGGTCGAAGATTAGGAGCCAGACGAAAGGTAGTCCACGAAGCGTCTGTTCCTCAATGAGGTGGCTGCTAAGGCGTCTGACCCCAGTGGGGCGGCCATTAAGTGATGGTGTCACGTTAATAACACTATTAGGGAAGGCAACGGGAAACCACCTCAATTATCATTCCCAAGAATGTAATGATGGGCACTATAGAGAATATGAGTCCTGGCAACTACGAGACTCGGCCCTAGGGGCCGTGTGTCGTGCCCGGCAGCGGGGGAAGCAAGGCTTCCGCGGTCGTCATCCCACGAAATCCTTGCGGAGGAGAAATAACAGCAGCAGAACAGAAGAGGCAGAAGAAGACGAAAGTACTTAGAATAGGAACATAAAACGTCAGGACAGTGCTGAGGAAAGGCAAATTAGAGAATATTAAGCGGGAGATGGAGAGAAGTAATATAGATGTTTTAGCTCGTTTTAAATGAATGAAGGTACGTGATGATGACGCCAAAGCGTTTGAACCGGTAGTACGAATGAAAATTGTGTGGAAGTTACAAAGTATATTCATTTAAAACGAAAATGAACCTCCACAAAGTTGAACCTCAAACCATAGAATCCATAGATGTTTTAGGTCTATGCGAGGTGAGATGGAAGGATAGCGGGGATTACTGAAGTGATAATTTTAGAATAATATACAGCGGCGGGGACGAGAGCCAAAGAGGGGTTGCCGTAATATTAAATAAAGGGGTAGGTAGAAGCGTAGTCAACATAGAGCAAGCAACTGATAGAATTTTACTCGTAGAGATTAAAGCAGAGCCGACGAACTTGATCATTGTTCAGGTATACATGCCACCGAGCAACCACAAGGAGGAAGAGGTCGATAGAATGTACGATGAGTTAGAGGATATCATTGCAAGTGTTCCTGAAGTGAAACATTTGATAGTGATGGGGGATTGGAATGCGACGGTAGGCAAAGGAAGAGATGATGGTGAGGGGGGGAATATGGGTTAGGACCGAGGAATGAACGCGGGGAGAAAGCAATTGAATTCTGCAGGAGACAGGGTTAGTCATCACCAACAATAGTTTAGACACCACAAAAGGCGTAGGTATATATGAAAAATGCCAGGTGACTCAGAACGGTATCATTAGAATATATTACGATTAGGTGCCGGTTTAGGAATAGTGTGATAAATTCGCACAGTTTCCCAAGAGCGGATGCGGACTCTGAGAACAATTTAGTTGGTTTTAAATGTAACGTCTGTTTCAAGAAGATAAGGCAAGGGTGGCGGGTGAGGAAATTGAATGTAGAAGCATTGAATGGATTAACAAGGAAAAAGTATCAGCAGGCTGTGAAGATCATGAATGAGGGTAAAGAGCTGAGTACTATCGAAGAAAAATGGGAATGTATCAAGAAGGCACTATAGGAACCGTTAAAAGGAAAAGGAATAGGAAACCATGGGCAATGGATGAGATGATTGCAAAGATGGATGAGAGAAGAAATTGGAAGAATGTAAACAGAGAGTCAGGAAAAATGAAATACAAAGAGTTAACAATAAATTGAGAAGGGCCACGAATAAAGCAAAGGAAGAATGGTGGAAAACGCAACGCGAGGATATGGAAAGTTTACAGAAGAAGGGTGAAATTGGTACTCTATACAGCAAGGTTAAGTTATTATCGGGAAGTAAGAAGGAAATATCTGTGCTAACAGTTAAAATAAGTGGGGTAAGATAATAGTTGAACCAGAAAACATCTAAGAAAGATGGAAGGAATATATAGAAAAACTGTATGTTGAGAACTTAGGCTAACAAGGTTAGATATAGAAAAGAAACATGACGTAGAAAAAGATAGCTTAGGTCCAGGCATACTCGACGATGAAATAGGAAGGGCATTAAAGGAGATGAAAGCAAATAAGGCTGTGGGGGTGGACAATATTCCTGTAGAAATGTTGAAATGGTTAGGGAAAGGGGGGAAGAAGGCCATATATGGACTGATTCGTGGTATCTATGAGGAAGGAATCTGGCCGGAAGATTTTGTGAGATCGGTGTTAGTTCCTATTCCAAAAAAGGCAAAGGCTTCGTCATGTGAGGATTACAGAACAATAAGTTTGATATCCCACGCAGCTAAAGTTATTCTCAGGATCATCAACAAAAGGATAGAGAGTAAGGCAAATGATTACTTAGGGGATGATCAGTTTGGGTTCAGGAAAGGAAGAGGTACGCGTGATGCCATTGCGGTAATGAGATCACTAGTCGAGAGGAATATAGAATAAAATCAGGACGTTTTTGCCTGTTTCGTAGATTACGAAAAATCGTTTGATAGAGTGAATGGGGAAAAATGAATTCGTGTATTGCAGAAAATAGGAATGTATTGGAGGGACAGGAGACTGATCAGCAACCTGTGCATTTCTCAGACTGCTCAGATGCGAGTGGGGAACGGAGAGTCCGGATGAGCAGTGTTAGGAAGAGGTGTAAGGCGGGGTTGCCCCCTGTCACCGGTGCTCTTTAACCTATATGTGGAGGAAATGATTAAAGAGACGTGGGAAGAACTGGAGGTAGGAATGACAGTCGGAGGGAAGTCGTTAAGTCTGTTAGGTTTTCAGATGACCAAGCATTAGTTGCTCAATCAGCCAAGGGGCTGCAACCACTGCTGAGTGGTTTGGAGGTTCAGTGCGATAAATAAGGGATCAATATTAATAAAACAAAGGTTATGCAATTTTCCAGAAAACAAGGCTAAGCTAAACATTAAAATAGAAGGGGAAAGAATAGAGCATGTAGAACAGTGTACGTATCTCCGAAGAGTTTTGGACCAACACGGTCAAAGTAGTAGGGACGTAAGGGGAAGAATTGCGCTAGGTAAGGAGGTTTTCTCAAGGAGGAGGGAGTTGATGACGGGGACGTTGAGTAGGGATGTTAAGGAAAGACTCGTAAAAACTGTGATATGGAGCGTAGCTCTGTGCAGCGCGGAAACGTGGACGCTGAAGCAGGAGGATGGACGCAGATTGGAGGCTTTTGAAATGTGGGTGTGGAGAAGAATGGAGAAGGTGAAATGGCCCGAATGGAAAACAAATGAGGAAGTACTGGAGATGGTGGGTGAGTGAGGGGTTTGTTGAGAGAAATCCTATGGAGGCAGGAAAGATGGATGAAAGGCATATTGAGTGGTAGTGGGATGTTAAAGAAGGTAATAGAGGGGAGAATGTTGGACAAGCGAGGAAAGGGCAGGTACAGGATTGGGATGTTGGAGATGATGTAATGAGGAAAGAAGTACACAGAGATGAAGAGGGACCTGATATAGAGTAGGTTGCTGGATTGCATTTTATTTGGATTTACAAAATATTTATTTCATAATCGTGTCCATCCAAAAGCCTGCCTTAAGTGGTAGATTACCTAATGATAAAATAATATATATATTTATACTGCATAAGATTGCTTTACTCTTGAAAATGGACTTTTATTGAACATTCCGTCAAGTATGAACTCGTGTTTCTTAATTCGCTAAAACTTGATAATTGGCAGGTTTGTCCGTTAAGCATTCCTTGAGGGAAAACTAACTGGACGTGCGTAAAGCGAAGTGAAATCATTCAAATACTGTGGTAAATTCTAAATTTGAGTAAAATATGTATGCATACCCACACACGCACACATATATATATATATATATATATATATATATATATATATATATATATATATATACATACAGGGAAAGGAACTGGTCCCCCTACCCTGATGTGTGAATATTCACACGCCATCGGGCTTGGTACATGGGTGAGCTCTACCATCACCTACTAAACCGACCTTCGGGTTGATTACTGTGTTTATTGTTATATATATATATATAATTTCTGTCTATTTCAATCTAGCTTATATATTTATAAAACTCAGTAAATCATCACAAATGCATAGTAGTCCATCATTTACACATAGAATCAATACCAATAATAATTATATCCAGTTATGAAAAGGTAATCATTCTCCAGTTACACTAATGTAGAGGCGCTAAGGGATAATATGCAGTGAATGCAGTATAAATATATCCCATCCATTTCAGACTATCCTCCTTGTGAGCATCGACATTTAATTCTGTTCGTCGACCAATTTTAGAACATCTGACAGAATGTGAAGGAGGAGTATGTAGGGGTAAGAAATATCGGAGGCATTCCAGTTATATTATTGTAGGACAATAAACATTCAATATATATATATTACATACTACATTTCTATATATATGTATATATATATATATAGTGGGAGAATAATGGAAAAAATGTTTAAAAACACTTACCTATATATAATATTATCTGTGAAAATCGGTTGTAGCCTAAATTATATTTTGTCATGGGGAGCAAAATATTTAGGAATGCGCCGTAATAAGCAAAAGTAATAGCTAAGGCCTTGACTTGAAAAGGGTACCCAAGATTTTTATGGGATAAGGCAAGAGAATAGTCGACTAGCCGTGGAATATTTCTCGGAATGGAGGAATAAGATATCAAAGGAAATGCGACCTCTCAAAATTATGCTTTTCTACTAAACACGGTCAAATACAGTCTTTTGGCGGAATGGACAAACTGTGCCTTAACTGTCATCCGAGGGATTGTTAATTTTAAATTTGTAAGATAATTCATATGTGATGTATAGGGAGAATATAAATAAAAACTAGAAAGTGATGAACTTCTCAGTTACTCCTCACATTAAGATTGAAATACAAGTAGAAGGTTATACATTGCAGGAGATAAAAAAAATTGAGGTATTTGGGAAGTATTTTCGATAAAATAAGCTATTAAAGTGAATTCTTGTGCCAAGTAAAGCTTTATTAATTGAAAGGAACTAATACAGGGTCATAGGTAAAGATATAAAGAAAAGAGGAAAAGCTTTAGCATTCGGTGTAGCGTTTTTTGCTTCTGAATCTGGGTGATATGGTGAAAATTGAAGTTTTAGTGAAATGCTTTTGAGAAGCAGATGCGTAAATTAATAGAGAAAATAAGATGGACAGTAACAAAAGCTAAAGAAGAAATTTATTGTTAAAGAAATAGAGAAGGTTATTGGCACAAATTGGACAAAGACGGATAAGCGGATCAGAAAGAGCTAAAAAAATATGCATTCGGAAATAAAGATATAAAGTAGGTGAATATGAAGAATGATTTAGTGTAATCCAAATGTTGTTTACATAAAGTTATATTCAAAAGTTTCACGTTCCTTAGAATACTCTAACAGTTTTTTTTAAGAATTTTCAGCATCCATCAAACGGTGGAAGTTTTTATTTGGTAAACTAATGCTATAAATAATAGTGTAATCATTTAACCATTTATTTAAGCGAAACAACTATGAGCTAATGATGAAGGTCACCATTTTCAAGAAGATCACAAAAACGAATCCTCCGGATGCATTAATGAAAGCAGAGGTTTCAAAGAGAATCGTACAACAGCTGTTCGTTAAGTTAAGATTCGTTGTCTTGTGTCACGGCAAAATATATCAAAATAATTATTTTATATTTCAATCTTAATATTTCATGACTTTGTAAATCCATTGGCCAAAGTTGTTTTCGAATGAATTCGTGTTGCATCTTGGCAATTGAGGAATAATTATTGCTTATGAAATTAATGCGTTTTATTTTTTGATAATTGCTTCTTGTCATTCATTAGATTCTACAGTTCGTCCGAGTAATAGTATCCTTGAAGTGTTCTCTGATGTAATTCTGACCAAACTTGGTATTGTATAGGAGTTATATCCCAATATGAATTACAGATTTCATCAAATTATTATTGTCGTGCTCATAATTGCCATTTATTGTTCGTGGTATTCATTCCAAAGGTTCATGTTTAATTATCAGGAAATTTGTAAAAACACCAAAATTACGTGAAATGTAACAATGAAAGAGTTATGAGGATTGCTCTTTCCATTTGAATGTAGGAGGTCAATAGTTCAACACATTAAATTAAAATGCAGTTTCACTTGTCAGCCATTGAATCAGGTAAAACATATTCATGGCTCCTTATTCTGAAATGACTTTGCCACTTTAGTATTCAAACAGAAAATTGATATTTTTAGAGTAGAGTTTTTCACAGCCACTGAAAATACATTTTTATTTGCCAATCATGAAAGTTGGCACTTTATAATAGTTTTTCAAGTGACCCAAAAAAGTTGCAACTCTCACTAGCACACAATCTCCACAGAAAATTTAACATAAATTTAAATGTTTTCTGTTCATCCAATATCTTTTCTGCATTATTCCATGCCAAGCAACGACATTCAAACACACTGTATTTATTCTCAACTTTTTCTGTATAAATCATATTTGGCAGTTATTGGAACCGTTATCTTAAATTCAACACTTGAACTTATGTTCTCTTTGTTTCATAATTTTGAGTTTTGGTTAACTATTTTTGCTCTTTATGCAGAGCTTTTATTGGCTAGCCTATTCTCCGGATGGTCTTATTATCATGCAGTTTCATCTGCACTAATTCATAACCTATATTTAGTATAGCCTTCGTGCTTCGTCGGATTTTCATTAGTTTTTACTTTCTTATGACTTTCTTTAATCCGTTACCTCTTCAAATAGCCCTGTAGTACGCTCAACACCGACTATATACTCCTAACTTCATGACTAACTAAAATTGTTCATACCCAAGTCTTACTATTTTTAATTTTAACCGCAACTCCTCAACTATCCCATTTATAACTTACGGTTTCCTAGGAAGCAAGGATGAAAGTGGATATAGCCCTGCTCTTCGTCTCTTACGATCTCATTTATCCGACTCTCTAGTCTCTGACTAGAAGTTGGAAGACTTTCAATAGGTTAGTCCACTCAATGGCCATGCGAAACAAACGTAAATTATGAAAAACATACAGGGTATTTTAAATTCTATTTATTTATTCATTTTCACTTGTTAAATACCAAATTATATTTGCCCTTGAGTCTTTTTCTCTGTCCTTCACTCCATCAATACAAACTTTTGGCGCTATCTTTGCGGTTTGCGAAAATATGGTGACAGTGCCAACAATCAACCGATCCTCTTTTTTTGGGATATGGTTGAGATGTTTTTCTAGTAGACACGAAAAGGACATGAAAATACTTCCCACCATTTTTCCTATTTTATTGAGTAACTTTGCAGAATGTTTACTCATTCTAACGGACGGCAGAGTTTTTTTCCAATTCATTGCATTGTATTCCTGAATCAAATATTAGCATTCCCTTTCCATATCTAAGTATACTGACTAAATATCTAGTGTGATATTCATCTCGTCATTCTTATCATCTGGTCACCTTTCTATGCAGCTTTTATTTCGAGAAATGATTTCCCTGAAGTACCTAATATCCTCACAATGTACTCTTTTATATATTTTTGAAGATCTTCATATCGTTTTCCCGGTACTATAATTATTTTAACTGCTTGAAATCAGTTGACATTATTTTTTCCATTCAATTGAAATCAATACTTCGTAATTTTATTTCAACCCTCTTATAAACCGCTCGAATTTTCATAACGACTCTACACCATGATTCAAATCTACGTTCAACCATATGTTACTATATGAAGTATTGGTGCTGCGCCATATTTATTAAGCTATAATGTTATCTAAACCTTATTTTTTAGCAACTCCAGGCATTTTAATGCATACCTACGCCCTGATTAGCGACTTAACAAAATGTACGTTGACATTGATCTATTCCTTTGCCAAATTCTATTTACTTCTTACTATCGTTATTCCTGAAACTTAAAGCAGACTACTTTAAATACTTGATTTTCCTCACTTAAGCCACCACTGAGCTCTAATCATCTTCACTAACATATCTTGAATTCGAGGAATTTTCCCAACAAATTTCTTCGGTTGATCATACCAACTATTTCTTTATATCTTTGCCTACTTTTTGATATGTAGTACATAAAGAATAGGCGCATTAGAATTTTTTTCTTATTTTATTTGCTATTTTCACAGAAGAAGCCTTCAAATCGCTTTATTTTTAATAACTGCACTACGCACTAATTTGCTCTCAGTAGAACATTAAGCATCCGCATTGTTATACAATACTTTGCAACAATGTTAGCAGCAATTTCCGATGCACTTAACGCAGATATACCAAAACCATCTTACTTTGCCTATACTGTATCTCTTCTTCGTATTTTTTTCTCGGGTTCATCCTTGGGAAACCTCACTAATAATTTAAATAATACGGTTCTCTTATGCCACTTCTTTTCGGTTGTTTTAAATTTGGCTGTTCAGGGATTTCGTGTGATGATTGCCGATAGATACGCGTGGCTGGTTCACATTATTCTCTGAATTTGTTATTCTTTTCCGGTCCATGATAGTTTCATTTAAATATAATTTAGGTGATATCCAGTAACCCTCCTGAAACGTGTGCACTTAACGGCGTATAATCCCTTAAATAATATGGTCAGACGCCCATTCGATTGCCTTGAGGACCGGCACTGCGCGAAAGACCTTCAAGTGGCTTCCAGTCTTCGATTCATCTGGAATCCGAGACCCTGCATGAGGATCCTGTATGGAGAGAATCCTTGATCCCGCCATTGTATTTTTGGGAAATATGAAAATTCTGCCAACCACTGTTGTAGGTCGAACGGTATAATCATTATTTGCATTTAAGTATGTACATGGAATCCGCGTTGGCCAGCTAAACAATTTTAAAAATATTATTTTTCATCACGATAGCCCTTGTTTAAAATATTATTAATGATTTTAATTATATTGATTTTATCAATACAATATCCAGAGTTATATCTTTTGAAAAGACAAAATGTATTTAACTACGTAGAATTTGCATTGAATCATAAAATAGAACGAATATTTTCCTTTTACGTGAATGCAATTGAATGCTGACAGCCCTTAAAATCGTCAGTGAAATGACTGAGTATCTCATAATCATAAGTTATCTAACAGATATCCTCTGAGGCTAAAGGTTTTAAGAGTAGTCTTTGTGGGAAATATAATGATCGTACTGTTTTGTTTAGGAAATGGTTCGGTGGTGAAATGAGAATGGGAGAAAAACATCTGCAGCGTCACCTTTGTTTTGTACTACATTTTTTAATTTAAGTGGAGGTACTTCAGGAATCGGGCTAAGCTGACAATGAGTTTTAATCCCTTCCATTATTCTCAGAACGCCCACTGGATGATCAGAAAACCTCCTTATTAATGAATAGAGGAATAAATTTACCTTATCGGATACTTCTTGACTGAATACTAACCAATCCAAGCAAATCGTCCCACCTTGTAAAAGACCACATACCTGCAAAAACCACTATTAAACCGATGCCCACAGTTTCTCTTGTACGGACGTACTGAGAGCTGGGCAGACCCGAATCGGTAGCGGAAAGGTCCCTTCCCATTATGTATTCCTTAGCATTTACCCTCGCTCCCCTCCATCCGCTGACTCTTACAGTGACTTCTCAGCACAGCCTTCTTTGACTAACGTGACTTTTTTGTAGCCCTGCCTAAGTATCTCTATCCGCCAAACTTCCTATTCAATGGACATTACGAAGAAGAATTCTTGTCTTATTCAGTGGCCACAAGTGAAGACTTCTTGTCAATAATACCGTTTTATGACCCAATGTAGTTGAATACTTTCAGAGAGTCTGTGAACCAAGGACTCCACACTCTCTGTCCCAGGAGAATATCAATGCTGCAAATAATACGGAGGGAGGGAAAGTCTAGGAAATAAACGGTTCGTAAAAGTTCTTCTTTTTCGGAAAATCGTTATCGGTATTTTCCAACTCTTCCTTTTCGTGAGATTTACATTCACGTGATAATAAAAGTACGCTATACTCTTCAAGGAAAAAAATTCATAAGAAGGAGTCCGCGAAACATTGTAAAAAGCATAACATATTTATTTTGAATCAGTGGACGCATTGACCGTATTTATTTCACATATTCAATTACTTAAGTGTTTATTTATTCTTGTTTTATACCCTTTCAAAAATTCCCAAGCAAGCACTTTCAAAACGAAGGCGTTCTTAGAGATAGCAAAAGTTCTACAAGCTCCTTTGTGCATGAAGGATATTTTAAGCTCCCATAAAAATAAAAAGGAACCCCAATGCAGGAAACTTTTCGGGAAAGCTGTGGAAGTAGTGGTGATATATTTATTTTACTTGTTTTTAGTGTGATTTAAATATTTTTCTCGAAGAGGTCTTAGAAGGCTTAACTTTGTTGGCTCAGTTTAGCAAAGATTGGTTAGCCGCTGGCATTCTTTCCTCTATATCTAATTCTCTTAAGCCCCAAAAGCTCTTCTTTCTCTTTATTTGGTATCCCTCAAGCCGTAATAAATTTCCTACTTGTCATTTTGTTTTCTCATCAGACTCTCTGCTTCATCATGTTTTTCAACGGATTTATTGTGTCTACATCCAATTTTTCCTAAGGGAAAGTGATCCATGTTCATTTTATCTTTTCTACCCATATGTACACTTCCGCTTTACTCATTTTATGTGTTTCATCTTTAGTGCCACTCGTCAGCACCAGAGTCAAAAGGCCCCCCTCAGCATTCTTTTAGGTCTGCTTTCCCAATGGTCATTGCCACGGGATTCCATGCCCATTTCACGCACAGCTTTCTTTTTTTAATCCCGTATATTTTTGAGCACAGAGTTCCTATTTTTATTTCAAGTGTTATTTTAGTTTTTAGTATTTCTCGATGCACGTTTGTCATATGTCTACCACCTAACTATAATTTTTCCGGAGTGGGTAATGCGTTTGTATTTGCTTTAATATTCCTTCCTGTAGCGCCAATATCTACCTTCAGCTTTTTAACTATAAAGGATTTAAATTTCTTTCCAATGATTTTTAAGAAATACTATTGAAGCCCGCGTTCCATTTCCATCAACAACGTCGGCACGTTTTTTCTGCTTCCAATGAAAATCTGCTGCGAAATTAAGCTCCCTTATTCCTTCTCAATTTGTCTCAATATCTTCCTTGATTCACATACATTCATTGCGCTTTTTTACTGCCTCTACCTAGTATGCGTTGAGAGATTGCATCCTTGTCCAACTCTTCTATTTCTTGTTCTTCAATTTTACTTACACCATTCATTCGTAATGTAGAGGCTTTTCTAAAACTGATAGATTATTATTCTTCAGTCTAATGTATTTTATTCTAATTGTTAAATCTAATTGTTTAAGCATTAATTACTCGACCCTAAGTCTTCAAGTATCTTCTCTTATCTTTCGGTTGATCATACCCCCTATATAGTACTCTGGATTCATGCGACACCGGACAGAAGGCTAACTCCTCCCCGTTCATTTCTATCTTAAGATATTGGTATTTTATAGAACCCCTTTTTAAAAAATCAAAAATTGTAACGAATGGCCTTTCGATGACAGCAAGGAATTTAACAGATTACATCATACTGCTGATGACAGGATACTTGTACTTCATGAATTACATAACATCGGTTTGATTTGCCTGCCAAGCCACTCTGGCTACGCTGCTACTTTCACCTTGTTCATTTACGAAAGAATGCCATTTAATTCTTCCCTATACTTATATAATTTCTCTAAGTCGTCTACTACTATTTTAAAACTATATCACAAAAATTGAAACTTATAATACACAAACTAAACCATCTTATGGCAGTGAAAAGTTTATTTGATAATCGACTTTAAATAGACGCCTAACTACCAAATAAGATTTAATTTTTTGGACTAAATATGTACATAATGACATAATAATGATATATATGTGTGTGTATATATGTATATGTATATATATATATATATATATATATATATATATATATATATATATACATCATATATATACAAGGTTCGTCCGGAAAATAAATGTCTTGACAAATAAGTCTTTTTTGACAAAAGGTGAGTGGTCCATTACGAATTTGTACCTGAACGACACACTGTAAATGCTGCATTTTACGTCCAAGTGCTTGACAGGCTCCGAAAACGAGTCACCCGCGTCCGGCCAGCGATCAACCGTATGACTGACAACCTGAGCGACAATGCGCCGTCTCACACCTCGCTTGTCGTGTCGGACTTCTTGGCCAAGCACGGCGTGGCAACGCTGCCGCACCCGCCCTACAGCCCGGACTTGGCACCACCGGACTTCTTTCTGTTCCCGAAGATAAAGAGGAGTTTGAAAGGAACGCGATACGGGACTTTGGACGCCGTCAAAGAGGCCGTGACGACGTGTCTTCGAGAGGTTCCCAATGATGCCTTCGCGGGAGCGTTCCAGGAATGGGAACGCCGCTGGAACAAGTGTATCGACTCAAAAGGGTCCTATTTTGAGGAATATTAGCTTAAGATATGTCAAAGTGTAATACATTTTTTTTCCTGAGCCCAATACACTTATTTTCCGGACGAACATATATATATATATGTTGGAGTATATATATATATACGCACACACGACACTAACATACACACATGAATATTTATGGCGGCAGTCCTTTCAATGCATACTCAACTGATTCTGCAGCCACATTCTAGTAAAATTTCGCCAAAAAAATTTACTACATTTCTTAAAGATGAGTAATGTTAATATCACACAATAATCGAAATGACATAATTATGTTTCAGAAATGCGTTATATACCCATAATAAACAAAGTTTTCTGTGGCGTAAAGAATCGATTGACTCTTCAGTAACATTCAAAAAGCTTCAACTTGTCCTCAATTTATAATTGAAGAACAATTTTAGGCTACACGCCATTGAGACATCATGAATCAAATGAATTAAAAAATTCTCAATTTGATTACTTTTCATTGTAAAAAGGAGTAAATATCTAATGTAAGGGAAGAGAATGGAAAACAGGTATTTCCTTAAAAATTGTCGAATCCTAGCGGGCAGAATGAATTTCAACCAGTGTACCGATAATTTCGTATTTTTGAACTTTGTATCATACGCAGCATTGGGTAGAATTAGGAGGGTATTATCGAAAAAAGGAATGACCAAAAGAAAGACTGTGGGTTAGGGCATGGTTTTGGACATGGAAATGATGGAACGATGTTCTGTTATTGATAATGGGGATGGAAAGTAGAGTAGAAGTTTCACCCACGCAACACGAGGGGAAAAAGTTACAGTGCGGGATGCAGGATCCTTTCCAAAAAATAAGAAAAACGATTTTTCTTGGCAAAGCGGACGACAGGAGTTTGACATTTCGAGGCGGGAAAAGTGGTGAGAAGTTTTGGGAAAGCAACTTGACCTGTGTTAGTTGTCATCGGGCCGTTACATTATAGACTGAACCCTGTTCGAGGGTCGCATCACAAATCCGCGATGTCACTTTCAATGAAGCATTGATACGCGATAACATTTATTGTTAAACTGGGGAATTCGGGTTCCGAGGTCATGCCCATGTTTAAGAATTCGTATGGAGATGGTGAAATGTCCCAAGGGATGGTTTTCTGCTTGCACAGGATGTTCTGGGAGGTAATGAGGAGGTTGACGATGAGGAATGCTCTGGACATCCATCAACATAAGGGTGTGATGAAAATGTGCCAAAAGTGAGACATGCTTAATTATGATTGAGCCCCAAGTGTCAGGATGTTAGCAGAAGAGTGCAGTATTTAGGAAACCACAGTGGATTGCATTCTTACTTTATTTATTTAGCCAAGAGAAAGGTGTGCCAAGACGGCTCCAAAGGTGCTGTCGGAAGACAAGGTGACAATTTCGCCTTGGTACACTTGGGACACTGTGATAGCTACCCGCATCGTTTTAGAAAAGGTGGTTACTGGTGACGTGACATGGACCTTTAAGTACCACCAAGGTATAACCCCTTTGAGTACCAGTTTGGACCACTGGATTATGTCAAAGAGGCCATGACGAAGTGCCTGAACGAGATTCCCGTCGACGCCTTCCAGGAAGGGTACCAGAGGCGTGACAGAGGCGCTGACCTCGGTGTGTTGATGCACAAGGCTGCTGTTTTGAAACGTTTTAGTAATTTATACTGTGACCAGCAATAATTTTTCCTCCGATTTATTCTACTAATTTTGTTGGACAGACCATGCAAAAAAATGTATCTTCATTTTTCTCAGAGTATATTTAGTAAATTATAAGGAATATATTTGAATAAATTTGAAATTTCCGATGACGCGGCGAATAAAAAGGGATGGTGAATAACCACGTTGAAGTTGAGAGACTTAGAGGTTTTCTATGTAAAGGACGAGTGATAAATTATTACTGCAAATGCAATGGACACGGATCGGGAATGCTTAGACAATTATGCGTTCAGCGTTAGGAGAGTTTCAGCCATTGAAATTAGAGGTACTCTTGGTATTTGGCTGCTTAAATTAGACTGTGGTGAGGAACAGGTGTTTGGGAAGAGAGATTTCAGGGAGGTTAAGGGTGGCCGAGGAGAAAAGAATTGGGAAATGAATTTGGTAAAGAAATCAGGAGCGTTAGTATAGATTAAGAATATATCATCGCTAAAATGTCCCAAAAATCAGGTTTTCAGCGCCTGTGAGAAGAAGATTTCTTTCTCAGGAAGGCCTATCAAAAGGTTTGTGTAGGAGGGAGCCATTTTTATGGAGAAAAAGTGCCCGTGGCAGTATATTTTATCTGTAGGATTAATTTGACCCAGCAGGAGAGTGCATTTTTCCAAGCACAAAACTGGTCAAGTATAGGAGGAAATTGGAGGAGAAAACGTGGGGAGTGGTGCGTTGAGAAAGGAAGTACCGAAGTGCAGCAAGGTTTTCAGAGATAGGAATGTAAGTGCACAGGGAGGTCGCATCTATCGTAGCCATTTCTGCACTCCTTTTTAGAGTAAGGATTTGAGTCTAAGTGTCGCAGATGATGGAAGTCAGTCCAAAGACAAGAGCTATATATATATATATATATATATATATATATATGTATATATATTCACGCACACACATTCAAACACGAATTCCCATCATACGGCGAACAAATATTCTTTCACATGTAAATAGATATAAGGAAAGGGGATAGGAACACACATAATAGACGAACACAGGGGAGGTGTGGAAGGCGGAATCAAGCTGACCACGAGGGTAAAAATATTTCCTTGACCGGATCTTCCACTTGCCCGGCGGATACTCTACCACCTGAGCTATCGAGGAAATTTTTTATATGTAGTTATATGTATATATTTCAACTTTCAACTCATTTTGAAATGATTTTGGATTCATTATTAAATTATTCGTTGATAATTGAAGTGGACTCTCAAAAAACGGTAATTATATGGAAATCTATTATTAAAAATGATATTTTAATGAATAATTTATTCCAAACAATTCAAATATGTACGAAATGTAGTTTGTAGGGTACATACTTTTGTAAGTATCTCAATGCTATATCTGATGATTTTTTTTGGCTTATTCACGTATGTTAGCTAAGTGTGGGTCGCGGTGGTCCATAAGTAGCACTACTACTGACCGGAGGGCCCGGATTCGATTCCCGGGCAAGCCCCTCTAGGCATCTGCAGCTCCACCAGGAAGTACACAGAGGTGAAGAGGGACCTGATGTACAGTTTGTTGCTGGATTGTACTTTGTTTGGAGTCACAAGAAATTTATTTGGTAGTAGTCCACATCCTTAACCTACCTTAACCGGTAGATTACCCCCATATCATCTAAGTATGCGCGTTGCGGTAGTCCAGGGGGTAGAGCGCCGGACTACTGACCGGAGGAGGTCACTCTGAGCACCTACAGCTCCACCCAAACATGTGATTTTTCGGGTACCAGAGTTTCATGGGAAACCATAACTGGCACCGGCGGAAAGGAACTGGTCCCCCTACCCTGATGTATGACTTTCACACACCGTCGGGCTTAGTACTAGGTGAACTCTACCATCACCTACCAAACTGACCTACGGGTTGGTTAGGGTGTTTTTTTATGGTTAGCAAAATAAGCACTGGTGGAAATCGTCAACAATTAATACTAATGTAATAATAGCCTATTAAATTCATAGTCAATTCCTTTCGCATTCAAGTCCGAAAATTGTGGGAAATATGATAGCGTAACCATTTTCGTCATAAAACCACATGGATTCTAATTTATCCTGCTATTTCCAGACTGGAATCCATTATTATTATTATGTATTATATAGTGCAATTAATTTCCCATTATAAAATTTACCGCACTGTGACATTGTCAGGCATATACCTATATAAATTACCCTCACTATATCCTTATTAAATAATGTAACGTTATTTCTTATTCATTTCACTGTTCTACTCCAACTTATTGTTACCGAGTGCCTAATTGCCAATATATTGGACTTAAATTAATGGTGTGTGCTAGCAAAACACTACGCTTTTTTATAATAGACTATAAATCAGGCATAAATTTTCATCAAACTTCATTGAACTTTCCTAATCACTGTGAAAAGGGTAAAATAGATTAATGAATATTTTTATGTATTACAAGTAAACTCGAAATGGTAAGTTATAGATGAATTTTTGTTACACTTTCAAAACTACCCTCAGATGTTTTTCAAGAATCCGATCAAACGAATGGATACAGAAATAACCTGAAAGAATACTACTCGGATCAAAAGGGAGACGAAGGGGGCTCCATTCATAGTTATGATATCGTACATATTAATAAGCTTTAGCATATGTTATTTAAACAATATGGTCTTTCTTCAATTCAAACGAAAATATCTATATTACCAATAGAGTCTAAAACACACTTTAAAATAAAATATTTCGAAAGATTACATACAGATTGAGTATCAGAAACTCTCTCCTCAGAAAATCGTAGTTCCATCATCCCTGAGTTGCACTAGTATTTCGTTATTGGTACTGTCCAGGTTATTTAAGATCTATTGCGTTCGCTATATTTAATAATACAGACAATTTAAAATGCACTACGTTATAGTGCATTTTAAATTTTTACACGCTACAGTTTAACACGGAAATCGACGCAAAGGTGATGATAGAGTTCACCTTGTACTAAGCAATTAATTGTGAGTGGAATTCAGACATGATGATACAGTTCCTTGCCCTCTGCCATCTGCAGTTTATCAGGAAGATCTAATACCCGAAAAAATTACTTACAATTCTTTGTTGAAGCCGAGACTTCACCTGTAATTGAACTTGAGCCCTTCCGTCATGTTCCAATTGTTTTTATATTTTAGACAATACTACAGTAGAAATGTTTTTTCATTTAACAAGCAATGACACTCGTTAATTCTGTAAAAAATCATTCATTAAGTAAATTTTTACACAAGAGTTAATAAAATGTTCATATTTTTTCGCCTGATAAAAAATGAAAGAATGAGGTAAAGAGAAAAGAAAATAGATAAGAGGCTATTAATGACGGCATTGGTGGATTAAATAAACGGTGAGCAAACAACCGATGCGCTGTGATCATCAACTTCCAAATGTTGAAAGTCGGGGGTATTTGACCGCTAGTTTAATGAACTAAATTCAAAGAAGTGACATTATTTTATTGCAACTACATATTACATCCTTCAAATTTCCATAAATTTCAGCCAAAATTCAACCCATAATTCTAGATGGGTGAAGGGAATGCTGTTTCGGAGTATGCTCACTTAAAAGTAGAAGGAGAGGCACTATATTCAAAACCACACCATCAATCCGAACGGAAAAATAACAAAAGCGGTCACGGAATGAAGATGCAGCTGGGATAGTACGCAATGTGAGGACAGTAGGGTTTTCCATGATGGCCAATTTGTTCTAATGTTCAAGTTGAGCTTCAGTTACCTTGAGAAGAGAGCAATTGGAATTGCATCGAAATTTGTATTTGGAATTACAGCAGGTAAGAAGCTGAGTGCTGTATTTAGATCTCTGGATGATAAAACTTTGATCGATCGCTCTTACAAAGGTTATAGACCGCTTTGCAGGATCAGTGAGAAACGTAACTAAGGATTTATTATCAACTACAAGTTAAATCAGAGGATAAGAGCTTCCGATAGCACGAAGAATGATTTGAGCATTTGAATATGAGGAAATATATTTTACTTCCCGGGTAACATCCCTCATAGAAAACAATTATTTCCTGCCACTTTCATTGAAACTAGAGACTAGGTATACTGGTCTCCACCAGGGATAGCCAAATTATACTGGTATATTAATATACTTTACACTTTCAGACTTCACTTCATGGAATTATTGGGTGTCCGTATTAAAAGAGTTGGTAATTTCCCGCCGACTTTATTTCACAGTACAACGACCGGCCTCTACACTTGTACGGCCGGTGTACAAGTTGCCTCCGGCGCCGTTGCCGGCACCGGTGGCGGCGGGGTAACGTCCTCGTCTGCCAACCCAGAGGTCGCGGGTTCGCTTTGGTTTTTCCTCCACCTAGGGCTAAGTGATTTTTCCTCCACCTGGGGATTGGGTGTATTTAATGGTCAAATTGCTATCTCAATGTTCAAAGTCCAATGTAAAAGTCGAAGTGCTGTTTTCGGACTAATAAAAAATAAATAGATAAACGCGTTTCACCGACTTGCGGCATCATCAGGTACAAGTGGCGAACCCAACGGTTCAACGTACTCAGTTGTATCCATGCCATGACCAAACCATATGAGATGTCATAACCAAAACAACGCCGATCTTCCATTTTGTTTTCACTTTCCTCCACCACTGACTTTCACTTCCGAAAAATCCCCCGACCCTACACAGCCCCCCTCTCTCCGAGGGTAAACAAATCCAACTGTTCTAAGTAGCCGTCCGCTTCTAGCCCCCCAAATAAACCCGAACACGACCCAATACTTGGTCATAACCAATGCGCCACCACCTCTTCTTTCTTTAACCGAAAAAGCCACGACCACCGACTTTGAAGGTCCACCAAACCCGCCCCCCACCTTAAACTTCCCCCTCTCCTCTGCCCGATATATTTTCAACAGCTCTGTGTGTCACTTGTACCTAATGATGCCGCAAGTCGGTTAAACGCGTTATATTGTGAAATAAAGTCTGCGGAAAATTACTAACGCATTTAATATGAACAATATCACTATTAATCAATGCTTAATACTCGTATTTCCTCCCGTAAAATCATGCAATTGTGGAATGGCTTACGTGTTATGATGACCCCTGTGGTTCTGCAAGCGACAAAGATGTTAACTGATTCTGAAAGGGTCGACCATGCACGTTAGGTCAAAGGGTACAAACCAGACGGAAAGTAGCCCACGCAGTGTTTATTTCCCAAAAAGGCGGCTGCAAAGGCGACTGACGCTGGTGAATCTGCCATTTCAGTGATGATGTCTAGTTAAAAACACTATTCAAATAGGGCACAAAAAATTTCACATTTATTTATCCAACGAAACTCTTTTAATAATATTTTGGACTGGAAGACCAGTCAAATCAAGCAGGATATTATTTTATATATAAAGAAAATGAGATATTTAAGGGTCGTTAGAGGTGAGATAGAAATATAATGCGGATTACTGGAGCGATGGTTGCAGAGTAATCTGAAGGGAAGAGAGCCAGAGAAGAGTAACTTTAGTATGGAAAAACCGCAGGAAGTAAACAGCAGGTGGGTAATAAAATGCCAATATGGGAGGCACAAGAAAAGCTGAATTAACGTACTAGGTACTTATTCCACTATTTAATTTTATTATATAATGTCTTCACATATAACTATACATTATATTTCGTTATTCACTGTTTCCAATATTTCTCTTTTATAACATATGATATCGTTGCGATCGAAAGATAAGTTTTATTCATTTTACAGTGCACGACAAAAATAGCGTAGAATGCGGAAAAAATTCCACCATAATTTTGTACTAACGTAGTGCTAGAAACAATTATTCATGTGTCTATATTGTACGCTCCATTACATATTTAAAGTATATAAGGTCCCATGCATTTGAAAGACTTCGATTCGAATATTCAAATAACAAATTTTTCCCAGATCACTTCTTTTGATAGCATCATTATCATTTAAGGGTTTAAACATTAGTTTCTAGCGATTAGTATTATGTTATTGAATAAAATGTGCATCATGAACCTTTCCGACAAACTAGCATCTATTCCTATCAGCGGTCATAATACTTTTTAAATTGATGAATTTCAATCAAGTGACTTTTTTCGTTAAAAATTCTCCCGATATATCGATTTCTTTTCGCCGTTTATAAAACGGACAGAACGATAGTTTTGAATATACCAAAAGTCGATATCATGGTATGTTTTTCTTCTCGCCAAATCCATCTAGATCTTGCTTATTGAAGGATTGTACGTCATCATGCCTGTCTTCCTTTTACGAAGACGGACACGCAGTATCACGTTTGTGCGGGAAACAGTCGTGAAAGGCTGGCTAAATGTGTGTGTGAATATATATACACACAAATTTATGTATTCGGAATATTCTTTGAGTAATACCTTATCACTCACTGTGTGTACAAATTTAGGGCGCGTGCAGCTATGTGTATGTATCGTCTTTTCATTTTGGACCCAACAAACGCAAAATTTAATTAGTTGGATAATTTATTTTCGATCACGTTTCAATGTAATTCATCATATTCAGATTTGATATATCATGAAGATATATACATATATATATATATATATATATATATATATATATATATATATATATATATATATATATATATAATGTGAATTGACTAGTCGACACAAACACAGAAACAGAAACGCATAAAAAAGGGACTCACTGAATCTCGAATTTTAGGTGGTGCAACCACCTTTCTCAAGAGGAGTTAGGAACAGAACTCATTTCTGTTCCTAACTCCTCTTGTGAAAGGTGGTTGCACCACCGAAAATTTGAGACCCAGTGAGTCCCTCTTTAATGTGTTTCTGTTTCTGTGTTTGTGTCGACTAATCAATTTACATTATTGTGCACGTCCGTGGGATTTTCAAGAAAGTGACAAAAGTGTATAGATATACCTGAATATATAGTATATTACATTAAAATATGGTCGAAAATAGTCTATTATTAGAACAAAATAATTGTGTGGGCATTAGTAGGCTCCAATTCTACCAAATCACGTCCAAAATTACACAAGACATATATGTTGTCGCGACAGTAGTATCTAATTTTAAAGGATCGCCCTTTTCTAGATATTCATTTTCAATTCTAAAGCTGCCGCCTCTCCATCGGTTCGTTTTAAAGACTATACTGTAACAAGATTTGAAGATATGGATCATATACGAAAGAGGAATACGGAAGAGCAAATACGAAACAAGACCAGTGCGGACGTAGCTTCCTCACCACCGATTTGTTTTACAAGCCGTATTTCGAGATAAATTTAAGCCATTAGCATTGATCTATATTGCCTTCTTCATCCATTGAGCAGCCACTGTCCTTCCTGAGGCTGCACTTCAGAGCCATCATCTGTGATATAATCTTAAGTATATATTTTATCCAAAATTTAAAATTATTTGAAATTGGCGCATGTCTTGTAACGATCGAATATGCATTTTATAATGCATTAATATGAAATGTAGCATATACTTCGTAAATCACCAGAAGGTTTTGAAGCCTTCTCTTCTTTGCTGGGCTAATTTTCCGGGTCTAATCTGCTTAGTTGTAGATAAAATTTTCACATATTTGATAGTTATAGAATAATTATCAGATTAAAACTTTCCCAAATTTCCATCTGAAATATCGAATTTTTGTTTAATGCTGTGGCCTCTCCAGAAAATGCGGCTGTTAGGCAAAGCTACCGATATCCCGATGAAATTGTCAACATCTGACATCTAGCAGCAGTTATGTAGACTACGTTCTCTCTTGTAGTATGTGGCGAAACGAGGAGCTGTTGCTCCAAACACTCCCCAGGAAAAATACTCTTTGCTGGAAATTCTCCGATGCTCCTTTCATAGTCTTTTCCACACATCTCCACTTTTCTTCTATTCTCCAAACCTCTTTTCACCAAAGCTCTAGAATCTTCTGTGATAAATCCGACTGCATTATGAAAGAGAAAAAGTTTGCTTAAAAGGTTTCAAACAGTTAGTTTACAAAGGTTGTTCGCAAATATCAATATTTTTTGTGTAAAAAAATTAAAATTAGTTATTAAAGTACGCAAAAACACAAATGTACTACACTCGACACAAAGCTAATTTTAAAACAATTACTAACAAGGAAAAATGATCGAAAAACTATCCTGGAGTAAACTACCACACTACGATAAGACGTATAGTGTCCAAATTCAAGCTACCTCTTTATTATCCGCCCTAAATTGAGCACCCGAAAAGTATACTCCCTAATGTCTAACCAGTTTGGACGCAAAGTTAACAGTTTACATCTCAGAGGGTGGAGCTGAGTAAAGTAGGCGCGATAAGCTCTTGTACGCTCTCCACCAAAAAAAAAATGTCCACAATAGTCGATACACACATCCCGACGCGACTTCATTATCCGAGCGGGCCTTTCTCTCGCCACTCTGGCGGTCAACTTTCATTGGCTTACGACAAAGGCATACAATAATAAGGTCGACATATAAATTAATTTAAATAATTTAGAACTACAGCCATTATCCCCATCTACGATCGTATACAAGTTATACACTAAAATTATTTGACAATGAAATAATACAATGTATACGTATATATGCTACGTCTTGAGTCAGGTTAGTCACTAGTTATAACTACATTCTCAATCCTAATATTATGAAAATATTCTTTGATTTTTTAGACATTGTTGGAAGAGGATAAATTTCGATAGTTTCTATTCCACCAATAGGAAATATGTGACTCGGTCCAAAATCTCCTTAATAAGTTACGGTTAAAATCTTCAAACGAAATATTTTTCCAAGGGTATCATTTTCGATTTAGATAAAAAATCAGTGAAATGAAGCAAAATATGTATGGATTCGTACATTGCAAGAGTTTCACAAGCCTAAATAAAGGGCTAATTAGGCAAAATCTTTAAAAATTATTTCCTTAAGAATAATATGGAAAGATACTTATTTTAGACAAAACTACTTGGAGGCTTTTGGATTTTGATAGAAAAAATTATTAAATGTCTTTTACAAAGCTCACCCCGAATTATTTCCATTTTGATTTCAGTTAATGCACTCATAATCAAGGATATTCAAGTGTTTCCACCAAATGTTGCGGGAATTATTGTAAATTAAAGCCTTTAGATTTTTCCGTCTACTTGCTGAATTTTAATCATATGCCTAATATACCCTTAGAAAGTAATCCTTGCACCACAGATGCATTGATGAAACGACCGTCTAACTGAACTTCTAAAGTATGTGGCTTTTCTATTCCACATTTTAATTATACCGCGTCTGTTTTTGCTCAGTCAGGCAAGTTGTCTCGGACATCCAAATCTGGGACGCCTAAAAACATGAGGTTTGCTAATACAGATATTTTTAAAGGTGGACGAGGTCGTATGACCTTATGTATATTCAAAGGGACCTCGTTAAAACACAAGACGGGGATGTGTTCAAGGGAAGGCGAGTACGGCTTCGGTTAATGCCCGATGACCCCGAGATTCAGAATTTTAAACGCTTTCATGGGTTCGTTTAGTTGCAAATAATAACGCATAAAAAGTCATAATGAACTCGTTGAAAATAAACACTGCAGAGTAACGATTATATGTAAAATTGAAGCATAATTGTCTGAAGTATAATTCCTAAATTTATAATAGGCCAAATAGCTTTAAAAATTTGCTTGAGGAGCCTTTCAAAATTTAGTAAAAGGTTTTTAGATGATTTTTTGTTATTCGCATTTATTATATTTGAACACAAACTTCTCGACTATTCTAGGATTTGAAGCCGAATTATCACAAAGACAAAGAAAAATTACATTTTGAATGTACACCTCCTGTCGCATTCTTTATTGCAAAAAGAAGAGAAATTATTTAAATTGATTCAAACTCTTATTGATAATTCCAAAGCCTCCAACCGCTGTTAAAAATTAAATGAGTTTATAAAAGTTCGAAACCAGCGGCTTGAACTACAGCAATAAACCCCTTGTGTACCAGCTTTAAAGTTGTGCTTCTTTCAAAACCGTAAAAAGCTTGGATGACAGTCATGAAGCTCCAAGATATCACCCGGTGTATAAAACGAGCTCTAAGAAGAGTGGAGTAAAACAACAGATACTTTAATACGAGGCGTGTTCATAAAGTAAGGCCCGTTTGGTCACAGGTAAAAATATATTCATATGAAAACCATTTTATTGGCACTTTTAGTTAGCTACAAACCTACTTCACTTATCTACATAATCACCGTTCACTTCTAAGCATTTTTCGTACCGCTGCACCAGCTTCTTTAACCCCTCTGCATAGAAACTCGCCGCCTGAGGGTTGAAACAATCGACAACGCCATTCTTGAGTTCCTCTTGGTTTCGAAGTTAATTTAGTGATGGTGTCACGTTAAAAACATTATTGAGGAAGGCAACGAGAAACCACCTCAATTATCATTCCCAAGAATGTAATGATGGGCACTATAGAGAATATGAGTCCTGGCAACTACGAGACTCAGCCCTAGGGGCCGTGTGTCGTGCCCGGCAGCGGGGGAAGCAAGGCTTCCGCGGTCGTCATCCCACGAAATCCTTGCGGAGGAGAAATAACAGCAGCAGAACAGAAGAGGCAGAAGAAGACGAAAGTACTTAGAATAGGAACATAAAACGTCAGGACAGTGCTGAGGAAAGGCAAATTAGAGAATATTAAGCGGGAGATGGAGAGAGGTAATATAGATGTTTAGCTCGTTTTAAATGAATGAAGGTACGTGATGATGACGCCAAAGCGTTTGAACCGGTAGTACGAATAAAAATTGTGTGGAAGTTACAAAGTTTATTCATTTAAAACGAAAATGAACCTCCACAAAGTTGAACCTCAGACCATAGAATCCATAGATGTTTTAGGTTTATGCGAGGTGAGATGGAAGGATAGCGGGGATTACTGGAGTGATAATTGTAGAATAACATACAGCGGCGGGGACGAGAGCCAACGAGGGGTTGCCGTAATATTAAATAAAGGGGTAGGAAGAAGCGTGGTCAACAGAGAACAAGCAACTGATAGAATCTTACTCGTAGAGATTAAAGCAGAGCCGACGAACTAGGTCAATGTTCAGGTATACATACCACCGAGCAAGCATAAGGAGGAAGAAGTCGATAGGATGTACAATGAGTTAGAGGATATAATCGCGAGTGTTCCTGAAGGGAAACATTTGATAGTGATGGGGGATTGGAATGCGACGGTAGGCAAATGAAGAGATGATGGTGAGGGGGGGGACTATGGGTTAGGACCGAGGAAAGAACGCGGGGAGAAAGCAATTGAATTCTGCAGGAGACAGGGGTTAGTCATCACCAACAATGGTTTAGACACCACAAAAGGCGTAGGTATACATGGAAAATGCCAGGTGACTCAGAACGGTATCATTAGATTATATTATGATTAGGTACCGGTTTAGGAATAGTGTGATAAATTCGCACAGTTTCCCAAGAGCGGATGCGGACTCTGAGCACAATTTAGTTTGTTTTAAATGTAACGTCTGTTTCAAGAAGATAAGGCAAGGGCGGCGGGTTAGGAAATGGAATGTAGAAGCATTAAATGGATTAACGAGGAAGGAGTATCAGCAGGCTGTAGAGAAAATGATGGATGACGGTAAAGAACTGAGTACTATTGAAGAACAATGGAATGATTCAAGCAAGGGATATTGAAAGCCGCAAAAGACACTATAGGAACCGTTAAGGGGAAAAGAATAAGGAAACCATAGGTAACGGATGAGATGATTTCAAAGATGGATGAGAGAAGAAGATGGAAGAATGTAAGCAGGAGAGTTAGGCAAAATGAAGTACAAAGAGTTAAACAATAAATTGAGAAGGGCCACCAATATGGTAGAGAACTTAGGCCGAAAAGGTTAGACATAGAAAAGGAACATGACCTAGAAAAAGATAGCGTAGGTCCAGGCATACTCGACGATGAAATAGAAAGGGCATTAAAGAAGATGAAAGCAAATAAGGCCGTGGGGCCGATAACTTTCCTCTGTAACTGTTGAAATGTTTAGGAAAATGTGGGAAGGAAAATCTATATGGACTGATTCGTAGTATCTATGAGGAAGGAATCTGGCCGGAAGATTTTGTGAGATCATTGTTAGTTCCTATTCCGAAAAAGGTAAAGGCTACATCATATGAGGATTACAGAACAATAAGTTTGATATCCCACGCAGCTAAAGTTATTCTCAGGATCATCAACAAAAGGATAGAGAGTAAGGATTACTTAGGGGTGATCAGTTTTGATTTAGGAAAGGAATAGATACGCGTGATGCCATTGCCGTAATGAGATCACTAATCAAGAGGACTATAGAATACAATCAGGACGTATTTGCCTGTTTCGTAGATTTCGAAAAAGCGTTGGATAGAGTGAATTGGGAAAAATTAATGCGTGTATTGCAGAAAATTGGAATGGATTGGAGGGACAGGAGACTGATCCGCAACCTGTGCATTTTTCAGACTGTTTGGGTGCGAATGGGGAACGGAGAGTCCGGATGGGCAGTGTTAGGAAGAGGGGTAAGGCAGGGTTGCCCATTGTCACCGGTGCTGTTCAACGTATATGTGGAGGAAATGATTGAAGAGGCATGGGAAGAATTGGAGGTGGGAATGAAAGTCGGAGTGGAATTTGTAAAATCGGTTAGGTTTTCTGATGACCAAGCATTAGTTGCTCAGTCAGCCAAGGGGTTGCAAGCATTGCTGAGTGAATTGAAGGTTCAGTGCAATAAAAATACAATGAGAATCAAAATTAATAAAACATAGGTTATGCGATTTAACAGAAAGAAAAAGCCTAAGCTAAATATTAAAAAAGGAGGGGAAAAAATAGAGCAATTAGAACAGTTTACATACCTCGGAAATGTTTTGGACCAATACGGTCAGAGTTGTAGGGACGTAAGGTGAAGAATTGCGCTAGGCAAGGAGGCTTTCTCAAGGAGGAGGGAGTTGATGACGGGGACGTTGAATAGGGAGGTTAAGAAAAGACTCGAACTCCGACATGGAGTGTAGCTGTACGGCGCAGAAGCGTGGTCGTTGTAGCGGGAGGATAGACGTAGATTGGAGGCTTTTGAAATGTGGGTGTGGAGAAGAATGGAGAAGGTGAAATGGACCGAAAGGAAAACAAATGAGGAAGTATTGGAGATGGTGGGTGAGGAGAGGGGTTTGTTGAGAGAAATCCTATGGAGGCAGATGAAAGATGGATGAAAGGCGTATTGAGCGGTAGTGAAATGTTGAAGAAGGTAATAGAGGGGAGAATGTTGGGCAAGCAAGGAAAGGGCAAGAACAGGATAGGGATGTGGATGGGATGAAGGGAGGTAAAGAGATACACAGAGATGAAGAGGGACCTGATGTAGATTAGGTTGCTGGGTTGGGCTTTGTTTGGAGTTACAAAATGTGTAGTTGATAGATGTGTCCATCCAAAAACCTAGCTTAACCCGTAGGTTACCAAAAAATATATATATTTGTATATATATCAAGTGTTTAGAGCATCCTTCCGGCAAGTGGAGAGATCCGTTGTTCAAATCCCGGTCGAGGAAAATATTTTTACACTAGTGGTCTGCTTGATTCCGCCTTCCCCACCTCTCCTGTGTTCGTCTGTTATGTGTGTTCCTTTCCCCTTTCCTATATCTATTTCTATGTGAATGAATATTTGTTCGCCGTATGGTGGGATTTCGTGTTTGAATGTATTTTATATATAGATATATATATATATATATATGGTTCGCGGTAGTCTAGTGGGGTAGAGTGTTGGACTACTGACCGGAGGGTCCCGGGTTAGATTCCCGGGCAAGCCCCTCTAGGGATCTGCAGCTCCACCTGGAAGTACACAGAGATGAAAAAGGACCTGATGTAGAGGGTGTTGCTGGATATTACTTTGTTTGGAGTCACAAGAAATTTATTTGGTAGCAGCCCACATCCATGAACCTGCCTTAACCGGTAGTTTACCCCCATATCACTCTAGTACGCAGGTTGCGGTAGTCCTGGGGGTAGAGCGCTGGATTACTGACCGGATGTTACTCAGGGCACCTGCAGCTCCACACAAGTTAAGTGATTTTTCGGGTATCTGATCTTCTTGGGAAACCATAACCGGCACAGGGAAAGTAATTGGCCCCCCTACCCTGATGTGTGAATTTCACACGCCGTCGGGCTTAGTACTGGGTGAACTCTTCCATCACCTACCCAATCGACCTTCGGGTTGAATACTGTGTTTATGTATGTACATATATATAGTTATGTATATATATATATATATATACTAGGTTAATAAATATTAAACACACAGAAACATAAAAGAAGGACACTTACAGTAGATATTTACGTTTCGACGGCACGGCCGTCGTCATCAGAATGTCCTTCTTTTATGTTTCTGTGTGTTTAATATTTATTAACCTAGTGTTTATGTGTTTGTGCGTCGCCGGAGTACGTCATTTTCAATTTATACATACATATATATATAAACCATAAACAAAGTAATCAACCCGAAAGTCGGTTTGGTAGGTGATGGTAGAGTTCACCTAAGCCCGTCGGCGTGTGACTCGTATACTCCTATATAGGGAAAACTATTGAATGCTCACGACTATAAATGCGTATTTTCTACCCAGTTTATATTTCGAATCATACTTGTTGAAAAATTGCGGCTGAATTTATGTTTCACAAAATAACGCAAATACTGGTGTGTGGTTTTATTGTCTAGTTCAGGATTTAGATTCATTCACAATACGATACACAGCACTACACCCATACCCATCAAATATCCCATGAAAATGGTGCCAGCCCAACGTTTATTGAGTGACTTAAAAATAAACTCAATGCATTATATGACCTTCAATTAAGGTTTTGGAAAGTTTAAAATGTTGTTCTTGCGTGAAAAGGGTTTCACTCGATGAGAAAATGTACCGCGCTGGCGTCAGCTCTGCGTGGGTAATATGGGTTGGCTATTGGAGATAAGGGAAGTGCTACACCGCGCGTTGTTTGACATGCAATCGATATTTTTATTTTGATTTCGTACTCTCTCTCTCTGTCATGCCATAAGACAGGGCAACAGCAGGCAGACTTACCATATCAACGGTGCACGCTCAACTGTTCTCTGACATAACGAAGAACGTAACGTGTAGAACGGAGGAAGTAATGTTGGGCAAATAGGAAATCACAACTACCCCCGTGGAGGAAGAAGACAAGCCGATAACGGTTTTCATTACGCAGGCATGTAAGCAAAATTGGTGTGACGCTGTATGATTTTATTTCGGAAACGTAATCTCTATGCTCGTAAGAAATCGATATGGTGAAACCCACGTTGAAAGTACCTTCCGTTCAAAAAGGGAATGGTTAACTGAAAATTATTGAAATTATGGGGCCTCCATTAGAACATTTATATTGCAGAATAGTACTTTCATATTCTAGAAATATATATGATAACGCGTACCAATCAATGAATAGCATTCGGAACTTTTAAGAAAACCTGTAGTTCCAGCCGAAGTGTTCTAGTAGGGGTCCCGGCTTGCAGACTATGGTGTCACGCTACAAAGGCTTTCCCCAAGTTACTGGGCGTAGAATAGAGGTGGACAAAAGGAAGGAGTATGAGACGAATTTGAACATTATCTTTAACCTCTATGCCTAGGCACTATCGTTTCGAATGAACTTGGGCTATATTGCCAAGCAGTAATCTGCCAACGCATCAAGCAAGCAAGCCATTGAATGCTTCCATCGCGGCGGAGGTCACGATTTGACTAACTCACGGTCGCAAAGTTGCGATGAATATCACCCAGCACGGGTCGATATTAGCAAAATTGATAGAGGATTTTGTCAAAGTTGACATAGTCCACCGATTTTCTCGCCAAAGAAATCAAAATTGCGGCATTTTATATCTATCAATAATAATTTATGAAGATAAAGTCACACATTTATGTATGATACTTTTTCTGCGGACAATGTTCCATAATTTTCCGATAAGAATTGTTTCTCAAGAAAACACAGTTTTCGTTTCTATTCATATTGACAGTATTCCGCGATGGTAATATTTTTTGATCAATCAAGCTATTTATTAGAAGAGCTTTTCTTTATTCTAGCTCCACTCCAGTATTTTATAGGCACCACTGATATTAAATCATCCTTTAAAAAATCTAAAGGATAATATTTAACAAGGCTACATGCAATTCACAATCGCTCTCTAGTTCATTACTACATACATAGATAGTGGTGGTCTAGTTTTTTGGGAATTCAGTGGATAATCTTACTCCGTAAACACAATGTAGGTCCAAGTAGCATAATTTCCCCCTCTCGGATTATCTGGTTGTAAAAAAGGTGTCTAAGAAGTGCCCAATACGGTAACGGGCTATATTCAGCCATGGGTAACTGATGAAAGGTAAAAAAATATGTATTTAAACCATAAATCATGAAAGAGGGACTCATAATCGAATGAAATCAAATTGGTTTCGTGTCAATTCTTTTTTGGGTAAATTTCTGGAGTGGTTCAATTTACTGGGAAATATTATGACTAATGACGTCTCATGTTTGGTAATAAATAATGTAGAATTAAGGTGTATGTGTTCCAAGTCATAATTTTATTAATTTAGCTAATCCGCAATAAATTAAAGATTCTTTTTGAAGTGCGCTTAATTATTACCAGGTAAATAGACGATCTACTTCCGATCGCCCAGGAATTCTAGATAAAAGTGGAATTTTTAATTGGCGAAGTATGAACGGAATATTTTTAATAAATGCTGCTTTTTGAAAGAAAGTTAAATGTTATTTGCCCAAATTCAATAATTAAATTCCTTGAAAAATTCAATTGAATAGATTAAAGTGAATTGAATATTAATTTTTGTTCTTGGATATGTCCGTCGAAGGTTGCATAGGTACACGTATGCATAAGTAGGTTGATAGACAAGTTTAAGTCATTACACAACCAAGCACTGAACATTTAATCAGGTATTTCTTCCCTTATCCTTTACGTGAAGGAAATTTAAGAAAATAGCGGCTTTTTTTACAAGCTTTCATGTTCGTTATTCCGCAAATACTATAACAAGTTTTTTCAATGGTTTTATTGCTTATTCAATAACTATTTGAGAATTATTCTTTATCATCGCCGTGCAAGTCTTGTCTTGCTATGGGATCAACAAAATTCATCTTTGAGGTCATTTTTCTTCCATTGAATTGAGATTCCCCTTTATGCTCATTACTTGGAAACTCTCAATTATTACATTCTCCAAAATTTAAAAAGTCCTCGCCTGATGGAAGTAGGTAGAGGTTTTCAAGGGAAGAGAATAGCTGAAGTGTTATGCGCCAGAGATTAATTGAGGTTAGGTAAGGTTTCATGGACGATCGACCGAAATCGGAATTGGCATTAATCAGCTCATCGATAGAACCCCAAGTAGTCACATTAATTCAAGGCATTCCACCCGACGGGGGGATTACCTACCTTTTGCGCAGCACTTGAAGTGCTCTTCAGCCGCCAGGCAAGTGAGAATAGATATGAGAAGCCGGTAAAGACCGCACAAATTCAGTCCGCTTGCTGATTCAATTTTTTCACTATCTAAACCGAGCCTAAGTGATCCTCTCTTTGGATGTATTTCCAAATTTAATATTTCTCTTGTGTTCACTTTAGTTTAACTTCAATTTTATCTAAAAAAAGGAATCTGAACAACATTATAGCCAATCTTGATCCTGTTATTTAACACTGATTTATAAAATGGGTTGGTAGCCTTTTTAGTGAACTACCAAAATTAACAGTATAGTGGCTTCGTGGCTTCAGGAAAGGAAGTTATCTAAACCAGCTGCCTAAATTTTCGTATTTTAACTCGAATGTTATTCGAAACACGTGTATTTCCCTTTTGGGTAATTACTCTTTTCACTCATGAGTATGTGAAAGTTTCTTTCACCTAGTAGGGCATTTAGAAATTATTATTAAATGGTTGCTGCTTATGGTGCAAATCGACTTTTTTTAATAACTCTTGACTTTCTCATTACAGGTCACTGTCTCCATCAAGTGGTGTTTCGCAAGAAACTCTCAGTGCTGGCCAGCAGAGAGGAGGTTCGCTCCCTAGGCCAAACAGCCCTAGTCCTTCACTGGCCAGTGAAAGGGCGGAGGCAGAGTTGCAGGTAAATTACTGCTAGTGTGCATAGTGAATTCTGTCGGTGCTCCGAAAAATCCAGATGGATTTCACCAACTATCTGCCCAAAATTTTGGATAGGAATGAATTCCGGTACCAACGCTCCTCACAATAAATCCATTAATATCAGTTACTTATTAATCGCCCAATCTGTGGAAACTTTATGGTGATTCTGCCCATTTTTGCTTATGTTTTTCCATATTAACGCCCGTACACACTTTTTAAACGGTACACTGTCAGCGGAGGTATCACTCTACTATAATACTAAAAGTACCCAGCAAAGAGGTCATTCCACCCGAGAGTCGCGTTTCCCATTCAGCTGGCAACATCACTGACAGATAGCCAACTCTATCGGACGAATATTTTCTTCAGATTTCACATCTACCGATGCTGCAAGATATATATATTGTGACATGATGGATTTTGTGGAATCCTTGAAAACGTTTTCTTTACGAGGGGACGGGTGATCTCATGGCTCTTCCCTAACTATTTATTTATCCTTCATTAAAGGATTACTGATCCTCTAAATGGTATTCATATTTATTACCGGCAATTGGTCAGAAAATACAGTCGTCTTAATGAAGACAGGACAGAAACAGCATTTATAATGACAATCATGAGGTGTTGCAGTATCGGTGATGTATTTTTCTAGAGACTTCAAAGCCCAAGTGTTTTATTGGAGAGTAAATTTTCTTCCGCCGTCTCTCTCCCTCTATACTAGTCTTCGAGAATAATGAATACATTCAGGGACGCAAGGACGCATCCCAGTAATCGATGATTTCGATCGATACTACCAAAGTAGTAGCTAGTATTTCAACTAAGAAGTCACGAAATTTCAGGAGTGGTTCACCTACATTTACATAATACCCCTCAAGCCGCTGCAAGGACGTGTGACTTGCGGTGTGTTAGGTCACCACCCAAAAAAGGGAAAAAAGAAAAACCGCATTCAAAACTAACACACACATGCAAACCCAAATCTACGGTAGTGCATACATTCATAGAAACATCCTATCATTTTACACGCATGCAAATACACATCTACCTCCCTTCACTCCACAATCATGCAAGTGCATATGCTTAATTATAACAAGTAATTGTATCTTAGGATGCAGCAAGAAATTTATCCAAGAACGTGCAAGGTAGATTTAAGTAAGTAGCAAGGCGAAATACCACCACCACAAGAACGTGCAACATAAAACGCTCTCCTATCCAAGGTGAGGAATTTGGCCCAACGCTGCAGGTAGGAGGAGGGCTCCCCCACGGAGAGGGACAAGGGATGGAAGGGGAAATTTAGGGTACCAAAGCAGGCAAAAAAATACTGTAAACAGCACTACATTACTTAATGGCATGCCAATGCGGTCATGCGGAAAGGGTTTTGACACAACACACAGGAGGTTAGTGAAAGGGCATGCAATTGAGTATAACTAATTGTTACCTAGACGCCGAGGGTGACAAGTGGCATTTTTGTTATCTACGAATGTAACCCTACAGTTGTTACCCCGTATTGTCCGTGGGAAGAAGGAGTCCTTGAGTCTGCTAGTTCTGGCATATATTTCCCGAATTTTGTAAACATGATTCAAGCGACCAATGTATGTTGGAATGCGAATAATTTTCGAGACCTCGGTGCTGAAACATGCGGATCTAAATTTATTTAGTAAGTTTAACCTAGCATTGAGTCGTCTTTCTTCCAATGATTCCCATCCCAACTCCGTAAGCATTTCAGTGACGCTTTTCGTTTTATCGTAACAGTTTTCCACGAAACGAGCTGCCCGGCGTTGGACCTTCTCAATTTCCCGAATGAGGCCTTTTTCACATGGGTCCCATACGCTACATGCATATTCTAAATGGGGCCTTACAAGAGCGTGATAACATCGTTCCTTGACCTTGGAGTCAGCTTTGCCGACAATGCGTCTAATAAATCCTAATTTTTTATATGCTTGCCCGCAGACTTTACGTATATGGGTCCCCCAAGTTATGTCTTTAGTGAATGTAACACCTTGGTATTTCACCGTATCAACTACTTCAAGGTCAACCCCAACTAATTTGTAAACGAATCCCGTGGATCTTTTAAAGACATTGAAAAGAGGCCTATTGTAAAGGATTTCCCTGGGTTTCAGTTTTAAATCAGTGTTTCAGGGGGACCTATTTCACTCTATTTTAATAGAATGTATCTTATAAGTACTAATTTCAATGTATAATGAATATCATGTTCAATGTCATGAAAATTATGGTTTAATTTCCACCTTCCAATGCTATTAATCGGAAACCGACGTCAGTAGGCCATTATTACGAAAAATATTTTATGTGCAGCAGACCCAGAAAAGAGGTTGAAAGGATTGCTGTGAATGGAGAATCTCTTCCCTTGAAGCCTTTGAGGCTCTTGAAGAGTTTTTCGTAAGATCGCATCATATTTGTACAGACGACATTTTTATTCTCTGGACATACTGCTCTGAGTCCCTCAACAATGTCTTATAGACTTAAGTTCTTCTTTCACTGTTAAATTCTCTTCTACAATTGTAGACTCCACCATCACATTTCTTGGTATAGGCATTTGAATTCAGGGAAACAAATTCACTACCTCAGAATATACCAAAACCCACTTAACATAAGAAATACCTTCACTCTACCAGGTGTCAACCTACCCACCCAAGACGCTCGATTCCTAATTCTCTGTCTGTCTGCGGACACTGGATTTGTAACACACAGCCTACATCAGCAAATATCCTCACAATCTATACAATGCACTTCACCAATGCGGTTACCCAGAAAAGTTTCAACAAAGTGAAGTCTGCCACTCCACCCGACCTTACACAACCCTACATCTGCCGCAGGACTCAACCTTAGCGCCACCTATTTCCCAGGATCCCACAGACTGAAAACCATACATAAAAATCTTTTTCCTAGTTTACACGATAATGACGCTGCCTCATCCCTACCACCCTCTCTTGCATACAAACGACCTAACAATCTCAGAAACACTCTGAGATCCACCAGCCCTTTCGCGCCACCCCCCTGACAAATTTCCTCATCTTTCCCTTACTTGACACCTCCCCCGATGTAAAACATTTCGGTTTATCAGATCTGTCCCCCTTTCTCATATCCCCTCATTCCGAAACCTTCCAGTCTGACCTGAGGAAGGCCTCAGAGAGGGCCGAAAACTTAAACCCTCTGAAAAGTGAGTGTCCTGTTACGTTTTCACGATTTATATTTTTTGCGCTCTACTATGCCGTCCAGATACCATACATATTATTATATTTCTCTCAAATTTTGTTATTATCAAGAGAGTTAAGGATGCTGTCAAAATAAAAGAAGTGTGACAATAACTCTGACATTGGGTAAATAATTGTAATCTTTCATTACGATATGTTGTATACGAAACCATGATATTGTGAAATTAAGATAAGTAAATTGACTGGAGAAACCGTCTACATAAAAATCCCCCTTTACCACCCGCACTTTACATTTATATTGATGGAAAAAATTTCAACATATATCCAATCTACTTCAAAAAATTATTATTTAATTGTTTTCAAAATTTCATCAGAACATGGCAACTTTTTCTTCAGGGCTGGCGACCGAAGATCCCTCGCTAGACATAAATCGGGGATATTTCAGTTCAATACTTGTTCCAATACGTACGCCCATTACAACCCAATTATGTGTTGGCTTTTTTTTAGGTCGTTATTGTTGTTATGACTAAGGATTAGGCTTCTACATGTGGTGTGGAGTTTATATCTTTCACCAAACAGCCTGGAACCGCTCCAACTATTTTCAAGAGGCTCATCGGGGGAATGAGAAGTACCGTTTCCCCCGTATTATTTCAAGTTACGGTCAGCCAGCATCAGGTTTTTTAATTTCAAATTCATATGAATCACAAATAATTCCGATGTTACTGCCATATTATGATTTAATGTGGAAGAGAAAAAATCGTTGAGAGCCAGCAAAAGCTTTCTAATAAATAATTAATACCGTTTTTTTCATCCAAACTGGACATAATTGTAATTAAGTTTACAACCTTAATACATTTCTTCTAAGTAACACAAAATCTGAAACGATGCAACCAAAAGAGCCATATGCCGTATGAAAAAGCAAAATTCACATGCCATGTAAATCGCAGACGGTGAAATTTCATAGGTATTTAAAAATAACCTTAGTTGAATTGCTTGATTATATCATGTATTACTTGAATGACACAGTTTAAGGCGTAATAAGGTGTAAATCCTTCATGATGAAAGAAAACACTTTGCTTTTCCACATAGAATCGTTTTTATTATGATCTAGGTTTCGTTACAGCGTAACATCTGACTGTCTGACTCTCTTACTTGCTCGTACTCTATTTGTGAATAAAAATTATTGATACTTTGAATAGCCTGGTCAAAAATCTCGCACAATTGATAGATGCATTAAAATTTTCAATTGGCCATTTTAAATAATTTCCAGTAAAAAACTTGATTTCCGCTTTCAAATGCATTGCATAATGTTTAATAAAACTGGTGATTGAAACTTTCTGAAGTTGATGGTATATTTTTATACTTTTACTTGGGCAAGATTGAGACTTCATAGTCCCTCCTTCCACCTAACACCTGAAAATTCCATTTGGACATCTACAAACATCCAAGCTCTCGGTGGAGAAAATGCTAAGCTTGAATGGGACCCGCGGCATCTAGGCTGTCAGGTGAGGACGTTACCCCGTCGTCACCGTGACTAGCAAATAGGAATTCTGTCTTAACTTCTTGGGAAACATGCAGGTGGCAAAAAGAAAGGAATCAGGCGCCTGCTTGGACTCTAAATTGCATTATTTTCAGGCGAGGTCTCAACCCTCATCTTTCAAAGCCAATCATCTTGTTAATTACTCGTACTAAGGTGGTGGTGGTTTCCAGCTAAAAGCTAGTGGATAATATATGGCTGCGTAGAAAGCTAGTGGATAATATTTACTCTTTGCATTGAATTTCTAGTTACACAGTATTTCGACAATAATGTAAGCCAAATATCATCAATGCAATTATGATTGCATGCCTTTACCCGTGCTTCTTTCGATCACTCTCAGAGTTTTCAAGTGAAATCAAAGAAAATTGTGAGCAAATTAATTAATGCCAGGCTTTTTGCTTCCCTTTCCCGTTTGTAATTTATTACCTGTGTAACAAAATATATACAACTTTCTTATATTATGCTCCTATGATAGCTACGATTTACTGACTGTAGTTGCGTGTGATTTTGTTCTAAGAACCTAGCGGTTTTTGCGGGGTCGTTCATGAATTTAGAAGCATAATCATGATCATACGTCATTTGAGTCATTCATTTTACAATTTTAAATAACTTTCATCTATAAATGATGACCTACATGAAATGAGAATTTAACGTTTCAACACCATGAAATCATTTTGAGTGTGTGTAATGTTTCCCCTGGGTCCATTGCGTGACCGCGGCCTTTCGTCTTTCAAGCCGTCAATGCTACTAAGGTGGGGAGAATTCTTCTGCCTTGTCAAGACGATCTAATTCCTCCCAGCCGCCGTGGCCTTTTCTTCGCTGGTAGGGCTTCTGCTGTCCAAGCTGGCCATGCGGCGCTTATGACGGTCCCTTGGCCAGACTTGGATATCGGCGATCTTCCTTATGAGGGGTGCCTCCGATTTCCCGCTTTCTCGGAGAATTTACACAAGATATTCGGCAGAAGGATGTTCAGGGGTTCCAGCTTCGTGCATTTCGGAGACGCGGTCGTAACTGCCGCGTCCCAACAACCAGCGAAGAGCAGAGTTCTGCACTACTTAAATTCGAGCGAGACTCGATCGCGACACTCCTGACCATAATGGTACTGCGTACTTGATGACGGGTAACACGCAAGCACGGTACAGTCGGCGCTTCGTATCCATCCTCCGGACAGGCGGGCAAATAATCGGCGGGAGCTGAATAAGCGCCGCGAACGCCTTCGCACGAACACGAAGCGCTTGGGATTGAGTTTCCTATCCATCAGCACTCCCAGGTAGAAAACCTTGAATTCCAACAGTAGAATGACTCCATTCACCAACAGGTCCATTCCTGGCGACCCTCCACGTCCCGTGTGGAAGACAAAAATCATTGAAGGATGCATTAAATGTGTATGAAAGTGTTGTCCGATGAGCCATCAATGTACGTTACCATATCGTTTAGTGGTAACTTTATAGTTACATACGAGTGTAGAAGCTGAAGGTGTTGATGATTCCTAATTCCACCCACATGTTTCTAAAATAAAACTAGCTATATGTTCCTTCTTTCGGAGACTCTTCAGTTCCTGTCCTTCCTATTCTCCGCCTCAGTGGCCCAGTCTTCGCCACGTCCTCTTCCTTAGTCTTCAAAACTTGACCCAAAATTGACTTCAAATTTTTTATCCCCAGAGCAGGTGGAAGAGCATTTGACACTTCATATACCTTCCTACTTAATTCATAAAACTTAGGCCATCATAGTGTGCCTAGGAACCCAGATGGAACGCAAAAATACGTACTGAAGGAAATTCAAGCGAGAGAATAGTTCACCGAGAAAGATACCAAAAATATAAGAAGTAGATAATGTATTGATAGAAGGATGATGTAATGCAATAAAGAATACCATGACCGAAGTGGCAAATGAACGACTTGTAAGGAAGAGAACTCTTAAGCTCTTTAGGGGAAAATAAATAACAGATATAGTCATTTAATCAACTTATGGACTGCGGCAACGCAAAATACTAAATGTCATTGCAGAACAAATTTACAAGTAATGGTGTCAATCTCTCCCAATCTAAGGTGACTATAATGTGGACTATATTCCGACACCTCTTCTCGCACTGATTGCATAAGTTGCCTAAAATTGTTTTTTTTTTATATTTCGAGAAAAAGTAATCAACTCAACTTGCATATTTCTGCAGAAAAGTAAGCCTTTAAAAAGTAGGTCACCGTAAGTCCTATGATAGCTTTTCTCCTCTTAAATACTCGTACCCTGGAATTTCGTAATAAGTTTGAACCAGCACCTATTCTTGATACGAATAAGTAATTAATTTTTAAATAGTTTGAAGATGAACCTTTAAGTATCACTAAAGGGGCTTATTTTTTAGTCCCATTTCATATGATTTTTCATTAATAAGACAAAAACTTTTAAAAAATAAACAGACGAAGTTATTATTTTTTACACGAACCTACATATCGCATAACATAGGTACGAATGCAGTGACCTGCAAAATAACTTTTAATTCAATGAGTGATTCAATACATCGAGTCTTGATATAATATTTAAGAAATTATTAGCAGAAGAAAGCGTGCCAAACGGCTGGAAGGTAGCTTCGGTAACACCCATATTTAAAAACGGAGACAGGGAGGACCCCAGTAATTATAGACCAATATCGCTCACTTCCATTTCCTGTAAGATTCTTGAACGCATCATTGTTAGTTCCATAATGAGGCACCTCGATAGCCAAGATTTATTGATTAATAGCCAACACGGCTTCCGTAAGGGTAGATCCTGCGAAACTCAACTCGCACTTTTTGTATATAATATATTGAACTCCGGTGAAAGTAATATTCCAGTTGATGCGATATTCCTAGATTTTAAGAAAGCTTTCGATAAAGTCCCTCATTGCAAATTACTGGCGAAATTGGAAACCTATGGAATACACGAGAGTATATGTTATATGCTGGATTAAACAATTCTTAAGTGATCGTGTCCAAAGAGTCGTCCTGGACGGTGTATCATACGATACTGTCAAGGTCACGTCGGGTGTACGACAAGGAAGTGTCATAGGCCCCCTCCTATTCCTTATTTACATAAATGACCTCAGTACCGTAGTTAATAGCAAGCTCCGTCTTTTCGCCGATGATGCAGTAATTTATGGAGACATCAGAAGTCACGAAGACAGAGTCGTGTTAGCCAACGACCTAGATGCAATTCAAAATTGGTGCGATACATGGCAATTGGAATTAAATTTTTAAAAATGCGTAGTAATACATTTTTGGGAAAGAATAATTCCCTCCCTTATAGTTACAAAGTGAAACAAACCAAAATCGCGAGGGTAGATTCTTTTAAATACTTGGGTGTAAAAATTACTCACGATCTGTCCTGGGGAAAACACATACGAGAAATATGCGGTCGTGCTAATAAAAAATTGGGATTTGTGAAAAGAGTGCTAGGTAAATGCGACGAAAAGGTGAAAGAACGAAGTTTCCTTGCTTTGGTCAGGCCCCACCTAGAGTATGCTGCCAGTATATGGGATCCTCAAAATATAAATTTGATTTCGGAATTAGATCGAGTTCAGTGGAGGGGGGCTAGATTTGTCAAACATTGTTATGACCAACGTAGCAGCGTATCCACTTTGCTGGACAATTTAGGTTCGGATTCTCTTACACAGCGGCGTTTACAATGTAGATTAAACTTATTAAAAATATTTAAAGATGGGTCCTTTTCCGATGAAATCAAGGATATAATTCGAACCCCAACGTATTACGGTCGAAGGGATCACGAATATAAGACTAGAGAGATAGACTGCAAGACGGACAGGTTTAAAATGTCATTTTTTCCAAGAACGAGAAGGGACCAGAATGCCCTGTAGCCGAAATTCCCCAGGAGTTAGTTCATTACAATAAGTATTAACGTACAGGTTAGGGACTGCGCGAGGATATGTATATGTATGTATATATGTATATATACTACCTTGATCAAAAAGTTCCCGGAATTTATTCAGAAAATTAAAAATACAAGTTTATTCATCTAAATCTATATTGTCCCCTTCAAAGTAATCCCCATCAACTGCAACACACTTATGCCAGCGCTTGATCCAATCCTCGTAACATTTTTTATATTCGGTTTTCGGTATGTCCATCAGTGCTTCCTGCGATTTTTCCATTACTTCCTCTCGGCTGCTAAAACGCGTTCCCCGTAATGGTTTTTTAACTCGATTGAACAGAAAGAAGTCACAGGGAGCCAAATCAGGTGAATTCGGTGGCTGTTGGATGGTATTTGTTGCATTTTTCGTCAAAAAATTACGAATAATGATAGCACTGTGCGACGGTGCGTTATCATGGTGCAAAATCCACTGGTCTCTTTCGGCGAATTGCTTCACACAAACGTCTCATAACGCCCAAATAATACTCTTTGTTTACTGTCTGGTCTTCTGGCAAAAATTCATGATGCACTACACCGTTGTAATCCATGAAAACCGTCAGCATTGCCTTCTTTTTTGACTGAAAACGACGTGGTTTTTTTGGTCTCGGCTCATTTGGTGAACGCCATTCACTTGCCTGATGTCTGGATTGTGTGTCGTACTCATAAACCCACGTCTCGTCTCCAGTAATGATCCTTTTGATGAATGTGGGATCGGATTCAGCCTCGCAAATCATGTCTTTTGCGACGTCAAAACGGTTTCTTTTTTGCATGAAATTGAGGTCTTTTGGCACCAACTTTGCTGCTACACGACGGAAACCCAAAGCATTAACCACAATGTCTTGGGCGGATCCATAGGCAATGTTCAAGTCCTCCGCTATTTCTCTGATGGTTAATTTGCGGTTATTGACCAACATTTCTTTTACTTTATCAATTTTTTCACCGACTTTCGATGTCGATGGTCTGCCACTGCGTTCATCATCTTCGATTGGCTCACGACCACTTCTGAACCGCTCGTGCCACTGGTAAACGACCGTTTTTTTAGAGAATCGTTGCCGAAACACTTTTCCAACATTTCCAACGTCCGTGCACCACTAAATCCGTTTTTACGCAAAATTTAATACAAGTTCGTTGTTGCAAATTTAAATCCATTTCTGCAATTGTAAAAAATCGCCAACACACACAGAGATAGATGTACTCTTGGCTACGTAACTTTTGCAAATGTCAAGTTATGACACTAAGATTTAAAGGGAATATCAACAACAGATGTACCAATTTAACAAAAAAACAGAACTCAAATCGGAACGATGGGAGCGCCACACGGTGGTTATTCCGGGAACTTTTTGATCAAGGTAGTATATATGTATTTATATATGTATGTATGTATATGTATGTATATATGTATATATATGTATGTATGTATATGTATGTATATATATGTATTTATATATGTATATATATATATATGTATATATTTGTTTCTTACAGGTTCCCCCCACCTTTCCTCACCTATATGATAACCCCCAAACCCCTCATCCCTTACCCCTCCCTCGTGGTACTACACCCCCTGCCATACACCTTTTTGGTGGCTCGCAGGGTTGTATGTAGATGTGAATAAATCAATACATTGAGCATTTTTTGAGAACCAACATTATGCAGAGTATCACTGGTTGTTTTGAATATTTTACATCAATGTATATCCAAAGCTGCAAACCACCACGGTTGTAAGTTGAGGGGGAAGATGGCCATAGATTGGCTATGGAATGATTTTAATAATTTCTGAGTGGAAGCTCAAAAGTACTCCTTTTGTGAATCTGAATGAAATTCCCGTTCATACGGGGTAAAAGGTCAGGCACGCGCACAAAACTCAGTATGCCGTGGCAATCTCTTTAAATGGTGCGAGCCGTCGTGGTGATTATACTTCCACACTATTATCCTAAGAAGGGGGGCAGGCAGAAGGTAGAAAGAAGTCGAATGGTGCGAACTGGCAGGCTCGGACTTCTTCCAATTCCATCTTTCGTTCCTCATTCCATTCCATAGGAATGAACGGTCATTCCAGGCTGCGACGGCCATTTCCTTCCCACCCTTCATCTGGTCGAAAAAGAAAATCCTCAATTATTAATGGAAATTTCACGGTTCTCTGCTCAATTTTAACCAATAATCTATGGGACGTAGATTGCATATCGGCCGACGTTAAGGGTATCGGACCGAGTACTGAAAGATACCCTCTGAGATTTACAGGGGAGCACCTTACCTCAGCTATTAAAAGTCAATTGCGTGGAAATGTATAGCCGAGTCTTGTGGCAAAGGGTGCAAAATATTTAGACTAGTTACATCATTCAGGTTCATTCGATATGGCATGTGAATATATGCGAAGGGAAACATTTCACAAGGATAGGGTTGAAAGCTCTTTACACTCTATTTCCAAAAGAAATTAGTTCTAACAATTTCATTTATTTTTTTGTTTTCATAATAATTACTACATTTATAAATGTTATAAAATACCATATAATCATCCATTTACTAAAAAAATAGGGTTTCGAGTTCAACCCTCTGCGAGGAGAAGATAAATGGAATGTCTGCCTCAACAAATTATGTTATGTTATGTTATTTGAAATAAGGATAAAAATTTTCGCTAGGGAATTCTTATATTTATTTCACAGTCCATCTGTCCCGTTGAAATAAATATAAGAATTCCCTAGCGAAAATTTTTATCTTTATTTCAAATAACAATTTTTTCTAAATATGAAAGTCTATATTTTTCGCATATCCCATGCTGTCTAACCTTATGAATTTGAACCCAATATTTGTCTTTACATATACATTGCAAAAAATTCAAAACATAAGTTGGAGGGATTTAAAAAATTCATCAATGCAAGGTCCCAAGTGGCTACAAATATGTTATATAAAATATTGCTGGGAGTCTTGAATATGTCTAAACTCATCCTTATAAATTTACAGTATTAAAATACTTAAGGGTACACGTACCCCGGTTGTAATTCCCTGAGAACTACATGATTAATAACAATTGTCGTCTAGAACAAAACTTTAATTGGTAGGCAACCTTTTAATGGAATCAGTCCAGATATTGATGGTAACATCTTCAAAAACAAAAGCCCATCCGAAGAAAATATGTTCCACTGTTTAAATTTTCAAGTCCAACAGTAGGATTCAACATATTAATATACACCCAACCTATAAAATATACATATTGGTTAACAAGATTATGAAGCATCAGCGTTCGCGCTGATTACTGTGGTGGTGCACATCATGGACACCATTACCATTAGTTTTCATTCTTATAGCTACTCAAAAGATTGACTTTTTACAGAATAATGCTTATGAGTTTCACATGTTTACTTTGAATGAGCTGTGTGCTAAGGCAACAGCAAGCGTCGTGATTCACTTACCTCAACCTGAGGCATCTTATTCTAAACTTTTGGGTGAGATGCCCTAGTAGGCATCTAAGAGACTTCTGAAGAAAATAATTACCGGTATTGAATACAATCAAATGGGTTCTTACCTAAGAGAGTAATATCTACCTCTTTGTGTCACGTATGTAAGAACATCCTCTTTCATGGTTGGATTGAAAATGATAATACCCGTAACAGTGGCTAAAAAAAGAGGCAATTGTAAATATTTTCCTCTAGGTAACCAGCAGACGAAATAGAATTTACATTTTAATTTTACATGAGACATCCAAGAGCTTAGCGGAAGCATTAAAACCTTGTTTGACTAGGTGATCGCCTGGCCTAATTTCGAAATCCTAATCAGAAACGAGACGAGAGAATATGTATTGTGGCTACGAATCTAAATCAACACAATATCTTGCAAGCCACCGTGGGGCTGTTGTTAGGGTATTAGTCGATGACAAGGCTGGGAAGAAGTCTGTAAATATGTTTAAATAAGCTCGTGTTTCCTACTTCTGGTCGCGACGCGAACAGTGTGAAAAAAATTCTCGAATCTATCAACCTTTCTTATTTTGTTACCACTTTCACTTAACGAAGGAGTGTTGCACTAAGCACTCGGCGCCGCAAGTGAGTTATCGGGTTTAGAAAATGTAGAATCATTTTAATCTATTTGAAGTAAAATAATATAACCAATTTGTCGAAATATGTAAAGAAATATATAAAAAAGTTAAAAATTACGATCGCTTATGTTTATAAAAGCAATTTACCGGCAGCAGCATACCGGCTAGCGTTTTTCTTTTATTAATTCAATTTTGATCAATGGTTTTCAGAAAAAATTCCAAGTGGTTTAATGAGGATGGGATCCAGTTAAAATAATAGCATAATATATTAAATGGTATTCTTTGTCACATGTCCCGTCTCTGAAAAAATTATGAATTTAAATCCCCATGCTTAATTCAATATGGTCTCGACAACTTTTTTCTAAAAATATTTTGCCTAGTCAGAAAACTTCATTTGAGTGTCGCCAAATGCATCATTGCAGGTCAGTAGGTCTCTTCATTCTATGCTACTTTTTTTATATCATTTTCTTCAGTAAAATGTATTGACGTCCATCTTTATATATCATTTTTAGTGAGACCTCAGAGATATCATTTGTAAATATCGTTTCTGTAAGTCACTTGAAATTTCACTATAACTACGACTTATTGATTTTGAATACCACGATATAATAGGAAGAAACATTTTCACGTAAAAACTTTCCTCTGAGAAGTGCGCAGAAATGGAGAATTTTGCAATTTAAACAGCATATGCTAAAAACAATAATGAAACTCTTATAAGTGAGGTTAACTAAGGTAGTTTTGTAGTGTACGTAAGTTTTCAAAAGAATAAGATCATTGTATAGAAACATATCCTCCACAAACTCATCCTCAAATTTTTCATGGTCCCTCTCAAATTAGTCCACATTGGAACCGATACACTTGTGCCAACTATTTCTCAGTCTATATGCTGGACGCCGTTTTTTATATATTATTCAAGAAGGCTTCAGCGGTCTTCACTAATGCTTACTGTGAAGAACTCTTTCTTGTTCGTGTGTTTCTTCACTTCGCGGAACAGGGAAAAGTCACATAGAGCTAGGCTTGAGCTATAGGGAGCATTGGATGTACACTTGATATTATTGATTTTTGACGGCTACTCAGCAATAGCGGTTGCGATGTGCGGCCGTGCATTATCGGGCTGCAGTAAAAACCAGGTAATTTGCAGTATACTGTATTCCTATGGTGTTCTCTATTTTACACAATTGTGAGTTCTAGTTTGATATGCTAATACGCCACTCTCTGAATATGTAAAAAAATGATACAGACGTATCTATTCAAATTTGTATTATTTTTTATTTAAATGACGGCGGGAATTTCCACTCAGGGCCGTTTCCTCTCAGGATAAAAATGACGTACCCAAGTTTCATCTCCAGCAATAATCTTCGAAATAAACTCCCCCTTTAGCAAATCTTCAACCCTCAATAACTATCTCAATATCTATTCTAATACCCTCAACACCTACTTCCTCGATACGTTTCACATCTACTACCTTCGCGTCACATATTGCTTTTCTGGACAAAGACGTCCAATTTAAAAGAAGTAACATTTTGGAACCTCCGTTCACATCGTTAAGTTATCAAAGAGACAACTTGACCTGCCCAACAACAGCTGTCATCCCACAAGCACTAAACACTCCACCTCATAGTCACTTTCCATCCATGGCCATGGAGTTTGCAACGAAGAAGACACTGATTTTTTACCTTAACTACAGACCCATCTATCAAACAGGGAATAGCAGCAGCATTTCCCACAATTTTTACGCCCATTCGACATAGTTTTCCATTGGAGGAGAAAACCAGGGAAAGTATTAATTTACACACATTTTTTCCCGGAATACAGAAAATACGTAATTCTCTATGTCCAGTTTGGGAAGCAACAACTCACCTGCCAACCTCTTACCAAAGTATCTCACATTATGTTACAAATGCTCTCCCAATTTAACCAATATTCTCAGCAGCAATTCTTCTGGACTCGCACAGATATTCGACATGTGGGTCGTAGACTATGAATAGAGCGTTGGACTACTGATCGGAAGGACCGGGTCGGATTTCCGGGGATGCCTATCTGGGAACCCTGAGCTCGACCCAAACCGTGTGTTTTTTCGGATTGTTTAAGATATATCTTTATTATTTAACGCGTCGTACCCTTACTTCTACACATCTCCGTATTTAGAATCTTACATTTCCATCTGTCATCAATCTGTCTAATCACATTGTTTGTAATCCATGGTTTCATTGTCCTCTTCCTATTTACCGTTCCTTTAATTTTGTTGGCGGCTTTTGATATTCCTTTTTGATATCTTCCAGTTTTTCTTATACTGTTCCCGTCTCCCAGTTGTCCCCCATAATTTTTCCAACACCCAGCTACCCACTTCTTTCTCTGACAACCAACGGCGTCAACCAGAAGCAAACCCAGGCCCTCCGGGCAGTAGCTCAAAAGTCTAAAAATCTACAGAACTACTGCGCTCCGGAATTTAGAAATTATTTCGAAGTAATTATTGCATATGAGTCATATTAAATAAAATTCTTTCCAGTAATTTTCTCTCCAGGATATGGAATCGTAGCCACCAACATTAAAATTTCCCCGCAGCGTCTGTTCCTCAGTGAGGCGGCTGCAAAGGCGTCCGACCCCAGTGGGGCGGCCCTTAAGTGATGGCGTCACGTTAAAAACACTATTGAAGAAAGTAACGGGAAAGCACCTCAATAATCATTTCCAAGATGTTTATGATGGGCAGTATAGAGAAATTGAGTCCTGACAACTGCGGGAATCGGCACTGCCGGGCAAGGCTTCCATGGTTGTAATCCCACGAGACCCTTGCAAAGGAAAAATAACAGCAGCAGGACAGAAGAAGCAGAAGAAGCTGAAAGTAGTTAGAATATGAACATGGAATGCCAGGACAATGCTGAGGACAGGAAAATTAGAGAATATTAGCGAGAGATGGAAAGAGGTAATATAGATGTTTTAGGTCTATGCGAGGTGAGATGGAAGGATAGCGGGGATTACTGGAGCGATAATAATAGAATAACATACAGCGGTGGGGACGAGAGCCAACAAGGGGTTGCCGTTATATTAAATAAAGAGGTAGGAAGAAGCGTAGTTAACATAGAGTAGCAACAGATAGAATATTACTCGTAGAGATTAAAGCAGAACCGACGAACTTGGTCATTGTTAAGGTGTACATACCACCGAGCAACCATAAGGAGGAAGAAGTCGAGAGGATGTACGATTAGTTAGAGGACATAATCGCAAGTGTTCCTGCAGGGAAATATTTGATAGTGATGGGGGATTGGAATGCGACGGTAGGCGAAGGTGTAATGTACAGTTAAAAGCCCAAACTATTCGTCATTTTACGACCCTGACCTGAAAAAGGTGAAAATGAGGAACTTTCTCCCTGCATCTAAATAAATTGTGTCAATTTCAATAGAGAAATAAATGGGGAATGAATAAACCTCCTAGCTGACGTAAACCATAACGCAAGTTTTACCATATCTAAGTTTACAAATTCAATGTACTACTTATCCAAAATAATGCCTTAATATATCAAGACTAATAGCATTCCATTTTACAATTAACATAGCTAAACGTTTTCTGTATATATATTTCTTTCCATTTTATTTTTACGTAACTGTTTTATTTCCCTATGGTATACTGCTTATTTCCTGTAGAACTGTTGAAATGTTTAGGAAAATGTGGGAAGGAGACTATATGGACTGATTCGTAGTATCTATGAGGATGGAATCTGGCCGGAAGATTTTGTGAGATCAGTGTTAGTTCCTATTCCGAAAAAGGTAAAGGCTACATCATGTGAGGATTACAGAACAATAAGTTTGATATCCCACGCAGCTTAAGTTATTCTCAGGATCATCAACAAAAGGATATAGAGTAAGGCAAATGATTACTTAGGGGATGATCATTTTGGGTCTAGGATAGGAAGAGGCACGCGTGATGCCATTAAAGTAATGAGATCATTAATCGAGAGGAATATAGAATACAATCAGGACGTTTTTGCCTGTTTCGTAGATTTCGAAAAAGCGTTTGATAGAGTGAATTGGAAACAATTAATGGGTGTATTGCAGTAAATAGGAATGGATTGGAGGGACAGGAGACTGATCCACAGCCTGTACATGTCTCAGACTGCTCAGGTGCGAGTGGGGAACGGAGAGTCCGGATGGGCAGTGTTAGGAAGAGGTGTAAGGCAGGGTTGCCCATTGTCACCGGTACTGTTCAACGTATATGTAGAGGAAATGATTAAAGAGGCATGGGAAGAACTGGAGGTAGGAATGAAAGTCGGAGGGGAATTCATAAAATCGGTTAGGTTTTCTGATGACCAAGCATTAGTTGCTCAGTCAGCCAAGGGGTTGCAAGCATTGCTGAGTGAATTGGAGGTTCAGTGCGATAGATAAGGGAGGATAATCATTATTAATAAAACAAAGGTTAGGCGATTTTCTAGAAAGAAGAGGGCTAAGCTTAACATTAAAATAGAAGGGAAAAAATAAAGCAGGTAGAACAGTTTACATAACTCGGAAGTGTTTTGGACCAATACGGTAAAAGTGGTAGGGACGTAAGGAGAAGAATTGCGCTGAGCAAGGAGGCTTCCTCAAGGAGGAGGGAGTTGATGACGGGTACGTTGAATAGGGAGGTTAAAACAAGACTCGTAAAAACTCTGATATGGAGGATAGCTGTTTGTTGAGAGAAATCCTATGGAGGCAGGAAAAATGGACGAAAGGCCTATTGAGCGGTAGTGGAATTTTAAAGAAGGTAATAGAGGGGAGAATGTTGGGCAAGCAAACAAAGGGCAGGAACAGAATCGGGATGTTGGGCGGGATGAAGGGAAGAAAGAAGTACACAGAGATGAAGTGGGACCTGATGTAGATTAGGTTGCTTGATTGGGTTTTTTTTGGAGCTAAAAAAATGTTTATTTTGATAGTTGTGTCCATCCAAAAACCTACCTTAACCGTTAGATTACCTAATAAATACTTCTTATGTCCTTAACTAGGGTAATTTGTGAACTGGACAATTGATACTCTTGTTTTACCGTAAAATACTACTCTAACATTCACTGGAATTGCTCTATGCCGTGAATTTGTAGTAATCGTTGAATTTCTGAAATAATTGTTCAAGAAGTCAGTTATGAAAACAATTTTAATTGTTTTAATGAAAGCAGTTTTAACTAGGTATAATAGCTAGCTGTAATATAATAATAGCTAGCTTTAACTAGGTATTTAACTAGCTGGAAAATCGTCGATAAATACAATTTCCTTATGCAACATAATTTAATCTTCAATTAAAGACCAATATTATTCCTAGGACCCCAAATGTCGAGGTAAGCTAAGCAATATATTTCACAGCCATAATACCTTAAAACCAAAGATTTGAAAATAAAAATACATTACGTGTCTATAATATAACTATTATTAACGATGGCCAGCTGGCTTTTCGGTTTAATTCTGTAGCATTTAGTTAATGCAACTTGATAGCAAAATCTGCAAATACCCCTTTGGTTAACGGAAAAATTAATACATGTTTATTTTTTAATTATTAAATGTACCAGTAATAATGGCTATTCTGTAGTTGTTGGTCATTCCTTAAAAATTAATTTCGTTGAGCAATTTATGTGAACTACTGTAATCATTGATAAAATCTCGTAATAGTCAACGTTTGTAAAATATGACCGTCTCCATTTTTGAGAGAATGTACATTTTGATTATAGCACATTCTTTTTATGTTAAAATTAAAGAAAAACATTTTTCGTGACGATCATTGAATGGATAGGTGACTCGGATGTGAGTTTTTGTATTAGATCCTTGGTTACTAGTTCAAATGACTTGTCCACACTCTTTTGTTTTACCAAAAGGTGAATCATAGAAGGCTATAGAAAACTGAGGCCTAAGGTTTGCAGGGGCCATAAATTTTAAAAATTATTCCACTATTAAGAATTTCTTTAAAAATCAAATAGAACAGTCTTCCTGATATTCTCTACTAAATACGAAACCTATTCCAATAAGGCGGCAGTGGTGACTTTGAAGGAAATGGACGAGAAGAAGAACCAATGCAAGAAAAGAAAGAAAATAATGGTACATATTAGCAATAGTTTAGGTCCTTTTGCTGTTGTATCGCCACTACTCAGAATTGCTCATTCATCCGTCATACCCATTTCACAAATATTCAATTTTCACATTGATAACTTATGCAGTTTTAACGTACATGAACAATACAATGAACCATTACCACATTACAATAATAATAGATCACTTACGTCCCTCTTTAAAGCCATTCACTTAGAGAAAAATTACGCAAAGTCTACACATTTTTTCATTGCTAAAAATAGATGATACTTGAGAATTTCTACCACTTTTCATGGAATCAACTTTCGGGGTAATTAAAGTCATAAAGTATTTTATTAATGTTAACAATAAATTATATGTACCATTAAAAACAATTAAACACTTTAGTTAAAATGTCCATGTAAAAGTTGGTATTTAGCTTAATTATTTCAAGTTTAAATTATTCCTTAGCTAAAAAATTTACGTCAATTTTTCTAACCTCTCAACTATTGCGTATTAGTTTATAAATAAACTAGCATAGTTGGTCGGAACGGAAAGTAGTAGCCAGCAAATTATTACTGTATTTATAATATCGACAGAAATTTTTGATTTTGAAATTTTTAGTGTTTACATGGCAAATGTAATGGTGAAAATGAAAAAGATACTTTAAAGTGAAGCTTCTGTTCCACCATTAAAGTATTTTAGCATTTCCACTGGTTATGAATCGTATGGTATGAACTCTTGGACCTGTGCCATTAAAGGTTTATAAGATAATCACTCTACATATAACAAGTTCTTCAATACCATTTTAAATGTACATATATATATATACACACACAATATATTTATATATATATATATATATATATATATATATATATATATATATATATATATATATATATATATATATATATATATATATATATATATATATGCATGAAATATAAATACATCAAACATAAAAACATACTAAATATTTTCACAGTCTCTCTCACCCTCAGGCCTTTTGAACCTTATTTCTTAAATGCTTGCGTGTAATTGTTAAGATTGCCACCACGATAGGAATTGTTTAGATGATGAAGATGACTAATTGAGTCACTCCAATCTTTTAGTCCGTAAGCATAGAATTAATTAGCCAAGAGAAATGCACCGGGATGTTTAGCATAATGCCGACAAAATTAGCAAGTTTTAAAAAGCCATTTTATTCACATGAAGAGGAAGTAGTTATTTTCCATTTCATCACAAGACAAAAAAATACGCGTTAATTACTTAATTAACAGTGACCATAGATACAAGAGTAAACCATCATCTACCAAAGATCCATTAGATCGACATCTTATGCCGTGTGTATTCTTAAATGAAGTAGCATAAACCCTGGTCATATTCTCTAGCAGTTGGAAGTCAATGGCACTATTTGTAGCACAAAGAAGATATCATATCAAGACTTTAATCAGAGTTTTTTTAAAGCTGTCGTAATCCAACCAGAATGAGCACAATTTTTTGACAGCTATTTTAGTAAAGGCGTGCGACTGGGTAGATCGAGAAAATTTGTGGAAAGTTCGAGCGAGTAGTGTAAAAGAATAGTTTCTGAATGATTTAAAAGCGATGTGTTAAAATAATACGGCGAGTGTAAGACTAAATGGGACATTTAGTGGGTTATTTACAATAGAGCATATTTGAAATAAGGATGTCTAATGTAAAAATGGGCGGTCATTTTGCTTACGGATTTGTGAAATCGGTAACCATGTTAAAGGATTGGAGATATAATTATCCCCGTTCTTATGAAATATGCTAAGGATGAGGTAATGAAAGATCAGAGTTTAAGAAATTTACAGATTCCTATATGGCATGAGAATTCTAACAAAGATAATGTAATTGAAGGCAAATGCGCCCAGAACATAATTATTTATATTCCATATGAAGGATGAGTGCATAATAGAGGTGAACGGAAAAATTAATTAACAAGCTGATTATGTTAAAATATCTGGATTGAATGTTTGCCAAAAGAGCATAAATTATGAAAAAGTCAAAATTCAGTAAAATTTCCGCGTGGATGTTTTTTTCTGGAACTGTGACACGAGGAATAATAAAAAAATAATGTCCGCTTGATGCAACTATAATTAGGGTAGGTACGTAAAAGTGTATTACCTCCAACATTATTATTACGGAATTGAAAATTGAGTGAGCTATAATGGTTGAATAATTATGGTAGGCGGAGATAGTACTTAAGGAGTACATGCGGTAAAAACTCGATGGGGTGAGGATTGCGTGGGTCATCGAAAAATGATATTGGATGCGACAGTTATAGGTAAGTTTGGAATAATTCACTTTCACTTAAAGAATTACTTTAGAAGATAAACTCGATACACCTATGATATATGGTATACTAATAGCAATGATATAGAATTGTAAGTTTGAAAGAATACTATAGTTCAAGTTGAAAGAGAATTGAAGAGATTCTAATCATCAAAGAGGGTTTTAAGAGAAAATTAAACCGCTTGCGATGCATGGATATCTCAAGCAATTCATCGGTGTTTGAAGGGACCCAGGAGTTAATGATTATTAGGAGTCTCAGGAACTGATTAGTGTTAATGATACAGATGTATAGGGGGCTTGAGGCAGTATAAGTCAACAAGAAAAGGAAAGAATTTAATAAATTGTAAAAGAGAATAATTCAATTTTCCTGAAATAATCCAAAATTTCGCTTTTATTGACTTTGTCTATTACAAAAAGGAAGGTTTTGAACTATCTTTGCTCGTATCGAAAAATAATAGATCTTAAATTCAGTTGGACTAGTCAAGGATGCGATTCATGGCCTCCGGAGTTGTGTGCATCTGTACACGACATAGGCTCAATACGAAGCAAATAAATAGTCTACCAGGAACGATGAGGAGAGGCGACTTTCTCTGAAAAATAGTATCCGTTTTAAACATCTAAAACTTGCGGTAAAACGGCCGAATGTTTCAGGTAGACACATTTCATACTAAATGGATATTTTTATAAATTTTTATTCTTGTAATCAAATTATCATAGTAGATTTTATGATTAATAGCTATTATCCTTCGTTGTTTACTTATCTCTCCCATACCTCCTTCTCTCGAGCTCCTCATACCCATAACTCTCGTGCCATCCGAAATTGTCTTGTGATTTTCGCCCTCCACCCCGCTGAGCAAACATTTTCTCCGCTAACTCTCTTGTCCCAACCATATGTGACACCTCACTTTTTGGTTCCCTCTCAATTCCACATAGTTTCTTATCTTTTCAACAACTTCAGCGAGCCCGCCAGGCCATGTTCTTATTCTATGAACAAGCGAAATTCCTTGCCGATTCATTGCCTAAACCCATAATTTAAGTTTAGTCCAATGTTTCGTTTGGTTCATGATTTAGTCTCTCATTTTCCTGAATTAATCACTCTCCTAATGTATGTATTACCCTTCCTGCTATGAATTATATCACTTCTTGAACACTGAAATTGTACATAGTTGGAACACTGAAATTGTACATAAATTGTACATAAAACACTCTCGTGTTTTTAATCTTTAATTTAACCTTCTCACTATTTTAAAATATTTCATTTATCATTGCCTTTGGTCACATATGATTATCACCATATATGCATACCCTTTAATTATATCAAACATTGATGGTTTAAAACTTTCAAAAGTGACTGGCACCCCTTTGATAACGAACCTACCAGCCAGCCAAAGATTTAAAATCTGTAAGTTTGTGCCTTAATTGGTTTCCCACTTACAATTATATCTCTACCTACCTAATTAAATTCGTAAGCCACCCTAACCATTCATATCCCTCACTAATCTGTGGCTTATAATATGATTCGATGTTTTCAGGCTTAACGTTTTGGAAATCCATTGTCCCTGAAGTAAAATACCGATGTATGATTCCACTACATTTTTATTCGGTACACCTAGGTAGTTTACTTGATTGAAAGTTGCCGTTGATAGTGGAAATTCAATTCAATCTCAATTCCTATCGTCCTTATCGCGATCAATGTAGTCACGATTTCCAATTGACTACCCTTGCTCTAGACGTCGAATTTATTTATATTTATTGACATCTTATATTAATTATTCTTTCTGTTATTATGTTCAATTATGCTATTATGCCAATGTTTCTACTGTCACTTCTAAATCTACTCCAATCGTCATTTAATTGTAAGAATATAAAACTAAATGTGAAGATGCGTTTACTTCTAAGTCGTTTTCAACCATCTCGCGTACTGTCAAGTACACAGATAATGGGACTGACATGTACGACGCCGCGATATTTCTGGTGATGCACTAGGTGGGTACTGTAAATCTTTTAGCGTAGTAATATGAAAGCTATCAATAAAAATAATCAGAATATAATATGATGTTAAATTAGTAATTTCCCCGTTTATTATTATTTTAATAACCACAATTTTCCTGACATCGCTGTACTCAGGAATGTCATTAATTAGATGGAAATAATAGCCTTTATTAACTTCTTCATATTAGTGAACTGTGTTGATGCTCGTCATACCATAAAAAGAGCATTGTAAATCAACGCAAATTTCCCGCAAAAAGTTTGTTTACCTTAAAAATACGCAAATGGTTTGAATTTGGAGATACAACCTAGAAAATTGATTCCAAAAACATAATCGTATCTGCAAAATTTTATTTTTGTTGGGTGATTTTGCTACTTTTTTTCAAAACCAATCACGGAAATGGAAGTTGAAGAGGTTTTTTTTGATAGTTCCGTAATTTGATTTTATATGTATTTTCCAAAATATATTATTTAATCACGACCGTCACAAGGTAAATCGATAAAAATTAATTAATTAATGGAGTATCTAGCATTTAATATACACGTTCAATCGTGTAAATGACACATTATTACTTCTATTGTCTTCATAAAACAAAATAGAATAAATGAAAGGATCTTACATGATTGAGATTCACCACTTGATTTTTCTTCCAAGCATAGGAAAATGGCATTCCTAATAATCTCAACTTTATTTAAAATATCCAAATATTATAATGGAATGTTGACGTTATTGTATTCAGTATCTAGAGATAATGGTTTCATAATATCAATATTAGATCTAAAGAATTTTTAACAACATATAAATAAATGTGATGTGTTCATCCAGTGGAGGAAGCGTTAGACTAATGACCGTGGAATTCAGGTTCGATTCGATTTGAATATCAGAAGCTATTGGGTTAAGTACTAAGTGAGGTCATCCTTCATTATCAGATCAATTTTACGTTGATTTATGTATTTATATAAATGAGTTTTGGTGGCACAATGCAATCTATAACAAAAATAAGGCGATAATACAATGCTGCAACACGAATGCGTTTGTTGAAAGGTGACTATTAAAATTTTTCTAAATCATGTTTAATAAAAAAAGGTAATATACAAATACATGGTGTGTTCCCGAAGTAATGCAATTTTCATTATAATTTATTTTAACAGATTTGCACAAACACTTAAAATTCTTCAAAATACTATCCTTGGGCTTCTACCTGGAATGCGTCTTTGGTAACCTCTCGCTAGGTCTTTGTCATGGCTGATTGGATCTCTTTTATGGACGAAAAACAGGTTTATTTCAGGGCTACCTTAATCCGAGGGACGTTAGGCAGCGTTGACACTGGTGTTTGGTCAGAAACTCGCGAACTGGTAGCGCGCTGTGGCAAGGCGCGATGTCGTGATGGAGTAGCCAGGTAGCGGAGATGTCTTTTCTCGTCCTGATGACCCTTTTTCGGAGTCTTTCCAGCACATTCACGTAGTAGACAGCGTCAACTGTCTGTCTTTGAAGAACAAACTCCTAATGGACTACTCCTTTACTGAAGAAAAAGAAAATGAGAATTGTTTTAACTTTTTATTTTCTCATTCTTGCCTTTTTGGGTTTGAGGGACTGTTCGGTGTGCCACTCAGAGCTTTGACGTTTTGTGTCTGGGTCGTTCTCAAAAACCCAGGTTCCATCACCAGTGATGACGTGGTTCAAATAATCAGGTTCATTTTCAATACGTTGCAAAAGTTCACTCGAAATTTCCGCTCGGTTGGTCTTTCGTGGCACGATCTGCGTGCAGAGATTTACAATAATTGATGTCCTGCCGCTTCCACAGCTTGAAGAGCACTAAGACCGGTTTTGCGGCAAAGCTTAGCGTTTCCCCCACCTACTCCAAGTAGTTCAATCCCACTCTGATTAATAGGAGCGGCGCGGGAAATTCAGTGGTATTACTTTTGGGACACACCCTGTACCTATGCACATTTATAACATTATTCAAAAGTGTTATATCATTATTTAAAACGAGCAATCTCCAAAATAATCATGTTATATTTGAGAGAAATACATGATATTTTACCAACAACAAAATTTTCAAAAGGTAAAAATTGATCATTTGTAAAAGTTGCAGGGATAAGGCGATTGAAGAGAACATTTCACATTTTTGTAAAATATAATGTTTAAGTTTATGAAATGAATGCCATACTTGCCACCGCCTAAGAAAGAAAAATCTAATTAAATACCAAGTTTCTAGTAAGTTTAAGCTATATTTGTCAACAAATATTACAAGAAGAGAGTGAGTTCATACAAGAGAAGGAAAAGGATATGGGGTCTCTGATTTAAGAAGAGAGAGTTTGACACAATAAGACTAAGAAGCTAGAGGGAGCACGAGTCTTCCGACACCGAGGGAATTATTAAGACTCTCACATACTCAAGTGTATTCCCCAAGGTGAACTCGGCTCAATAATTGAATCAACGTACAAAGGGCGGAAATGACATTTCAGCTACCCAAATTGAAAAGAGCTGGCCAAGATTCATATCTTCGTTATTTTGGTCATTTGCTAACATAGTGTACTTATCCCAAAGGGTAGGTTTCACAAGGAGGAGAGAATTAATGACAGGAACGTTGAATATGAATGTTATTAATAGATACGTTAAAAATTTTATACACGTAGAGCGTCGTTGTGTACGGCGCGGAAACATGGTCTTTGAAACAGGAAATGAGTAAAGAGGCGAGGGAATACTTGAAGATATGAATGAAAGTCGGCGGGAAATTCATAAAATCAGTTAGGTTCGCGGATGATAAAGCTTTACTTGGCCAGTCAGCCAAAGTAACGATTATCCCTCCAAGCCCTGCTGAGTGCATCAAAAGGTCAGTACCATAAGCAAGCGATGATAATAAATATAAACAAAACAAACTTAAAAGGTTTTCGAGAAAGAGAAAGGCTAAGTTAAACGTTATACTAGGAGGTAAAAATACTAGAGTAGGCGGAACAGTTTACCTATCTCGGAAATGTTTTGCACCAAAATGGTCAAAGTAGTAGAGACTTGAGAAAAATTACTTTAGGACCGGAACCTTTCAAAAGGAGGAGGAAGATGATGACAGGAATTTTGAGAAAGGATTTCAAGAAAAGGCTCGGTAAAACTCTGATATGGAGTGTAGTTATGAGCGGGGGGGAAGCATGGGTCTTTGAACAGAATGACAGGCGTATATTGGAGGCTTTTGAAATGTGGGTGTAATGATAATGGAAAAGCTGAAATGGACAGAAAGGGAAACAAACAAGAAAGCCCTAGGTATGTTGGGGGAGGAAGGAAATTGTTGGGAGAAATCCAAAGGAGGTAGGAAAGATGGGTGCAGTGCGTTTTGGCTGGCGATGGGACGTTAAAGACTGTGATACAAGTAAGAATGTTAGGCAGATGAGGTAGGGGCAAGAATATAATAGGGATGTTGGGCGGAATGAAGAGAATAAGGAGGTATACGGAGTTAGGTAGGGGCTTATTTCAGAATAGGATATTGGGTTGGTTTGACAGGAGACGGGAGAATTGTCGCTGTATCGTTTGGTAGCCTGTGTCCATTCAAAACCTACCTTAACCTGTATATTACTTATGATAATTCCAATAAATTTGAGCTCATAAATAAAATGTTGTTATCACATAACTATAGCTCTAACATGAGGGACTTAGAAACATGAAAGTTGCATAAATAGGCTCTTAAAGGTCTGAGATTGAAGAAACTGACATAAATGGCCATTTCTTAACTCAGCGTAATAAGAAAAAATAAATACTAATGAATTTCCCCTAAACGTTGCTAGAAATCGATAGATTCTCAGCATCGTTTGTGGCATTGGTATCAATAAATTATCTACTCTATTGAAATTATCTCGCAATAAAATTAAATTAACTCAGAAATTTTCAATCTCCAGATTAATGGAATCCGAAGGTAACTACTTACAAAAACAGGCAGCAATGTGGACAGAAAATAATGGTTTTTAAATATAAATATTATATTTTAAATCAACAATCGTATAATTTCTTTTTTAATAATTATTTTTTTCAACAATTTAGTAGGTAAAGCGAAAACTTTTGAACTTTATGACTAATTCATATCCGAACTTCATAACTCGTTGAAACACAGCGATAGGTTAATTTCCTTCAATAAAGCGATGAAGGCCAGCATTTATTGGTCTTCTTAATTTTGGCAGTTAAGAATCATCGGAATATCGTGCTAGTTCTAAATGAACTCCCATTTTCACATCGGCAGTATTTGTTTTCACTCCTTGACCAACTCTCTCTTCGTTTCCTCACCAAATCAATCCCACGAAGTCAACTAAAAAAACTCAACAGAACCAACGTCAAGGTCTTGACCTAATTTTAAAAAACAAACAACCATTTCCCGCTCACACAACCAAAACATTCTACAGCAGTATGAAGACCACAAACAAGATAGTCACAGAACATTGCAGTGAAGGTGACATTTCCAATTCCCTCAAAAATCATATAAACCAACCGTCAATTCCTTCCTTCCATAATCCATTTAATGAACAAAATTGTATTTAATGTATTCCACTCATCTTTTAATAATAAATATCTAAAGATACTTATAAGGTAAAACTTGAGATAAAACCATAACTACGTGTACTGCAGTATAGTTCAAATTTTTAAAATTATTTTATAGCATGAAAAATCCATAATCCATTGTTATGGATTTATCTAGGGCAGTACAATATTGAAGGAATAAAGATGTCGAATTCTACACCCAAATGCCTCGAGAATGGGTGGCAACGTTACACCGTTTCGAATAAATCACCAATAAATACGCAAATGCACTGTTTCACTTAAAGAAACCCCTAAAGCATATAAGAAATGTCTAAAAGACCCAATTGATGACAATATGACTCCCATTATCCCCACTTGCTCATGTAAACATCTTGGGATTGGGATGGGCCTGTAAATGGTTGTGCGAAAACTTCAAAAATCGTCATCTTTATTCCTTAATTCAACTTTTCCTTTAGAAAATTCTTGGAATGTCTAATAATATGATGAGTTGGAAGTAAAAATACACTGAACGAAGGCCATAGCACAATAGACCTTTTAAGGAAACTACTCCTTAAAGCTTATTTATTGCAAGAGGTCAGGATCAACTTATTATTTCATGTCCGAGACTCGTACGAAAAACCTCTATTGAATTCTATCAGGAGCAAAAAATGCCTTATTCTGATAAATAACAGCAATGGCAAAATGCCCTCAAAATCCTTCAGAAGTTGGAGTAAAAATATGATTTTTTAATAGAAACTCGGATGCAGCCCTGTGTGTCATATTGGTCCTTTCTCAGAGGCCCTACAAATCTAATTAATTTAATAACGAATGTAACGGAAAGAGGGTGGTGCGTTTAATACCTTGCACGAGTGTATCTTGTGTATTCTACGTCGATGATGCGTAAATCCTATATTCCCTTGCGCATCCCATAGAAAAAGTAAAAAAATTGAACTTTTTAGCCTTTACAGAGTTCCATTCCACTGTACAATCTGCGTACGCGATCCTATCGTAAATTTAATAAAGTGATACGCTTCCGGCTGAACCGGCAAATGGAAAAAGTTCCACGACTGGATACATTTTGATTTTCGTTGTTCGAAAAAGCCGTTTCAAAATACCATTTTGAAATTCAAATCCTTTGCCACCATATAGGATCAAAGGAAGCGATACGTTTTGTGCACACTTGTTTACATAGATGGCATTTCCCACTCATTACTTGCGGGATACTACTTAATCCAGAAAGAAAAAAACATAAAACAAATAATTACAAAACAGAAGTTTTGTTATCAGTCGAAATTCTCAAAACGAGCCAGAAAATATTGTTCATTCATTTTTAATAATAGAGGAAAAAGTAGCTTCCAGCAGTTAACCGCGATATGAAATAATTCTCTCAACTTGGCACGTTGTTATTTGAAGTACCATCTATATTTTTTTACTATTTAATGAATTCTCGGATTCAGGGAGTATTTCGTGAAATTTCACTACTCAAAGCATCATTAGTGGTTATGTAATCTCCAGACCCAAATTAATCACAAGTAATCACAAGTGATACCATAATTTTGTTCTATGAGAGCAAATGAATAACTATGCACCAATAATCAATTTGCGTATTAAGTTCATTTTGTTGAAAAAAGTAAATTCATTCATCTCTGTCATTCGATAAACGACCTCTTCCCATTATCTTAGCTAACAAGATGTGATATTTGACGAGAAGTTCATGCTTAAGTTACCAGTTATCTGAAATTTTAAAACTCTATAGTAATTAAAGGATATCCCTTTTTAAGGGATACAGTAAAAAAGTTGAAGCACGATACGTTCATCGAATTGGTTGCTAGTATTCCCGATTATAGTGCTTCATCTTTAACATTTTTCACTTTTCTCCGGAAAGTAGAAACTTACACAAAAAATGGCCGGCTGTGAGGTATTTAAATTAATAATTATTCTCTCTATGCTATCGTAACATTTTAAAATATAATTTCGGCTCTATACTAATCTTTGATTACAGATTTTTGCAACATCGTTCCGTTGCTTTGATTCCTTTGTACGTAGACATGGAGAATGTCAGATCCCTTGGCTCATAGCCTTTTCATAGAAGATAACATGAACTATGGAAAAATTATGGACTAAATGCAACGATAGTTGTACAGTGCAAACGGTTTTTACATTTATGGGTGGAAAGGGTGGCTTCATCAATTTCCGTCTGCTAAGATGACAGAAATGCGTGCCATAAGAAGGCTACCTACTGTCAGCCGAATCTAAAAGGGTTATCAAACTCTCTTTTGTGCAAAAACTAAGTCTTCATGTAAGCGTTCACGTCTGAAGTATTATCTGACGCCTTTAGGAAACTTTAGAAAGCAGTTTTATTTTTCCTGGCTCCAAAAAATGCCATACATCACTTGATGAACCAGATGGATTCAGAAGGAACTACGCTTGCCTGCTTCATCATTGGAATCGGATAGTCGAGCTTCTGCATTGAAACATTGATTTCATCCTTCGAGTTTTAATGTTAAACTGCGCTTTTTCGGACTCATTTAAAAACTTTAGTTTTGAAATCTTGCATGAATTGTTCTTTACAATGCTGTGTATCATTTTATTTTCCGCCAAAACCCCTCCAATATTCGCAATCCACGGTCTTTCTTCCTTGTGAATATATATAGTGTTTCCTGTTAAAAAGAAACCTCTTGCATGGACCCTATACCTTAACAGTGTTGCCACATGTTTGAACTTAATTCCTTGGATATTGGATTTGGCTATTTTACTCACCAAGACAAAATTGTTATATAATTTAAGACTCGTAAGTAGCATGGATATTTTGCACTCTATTTTTACAAGAGATAAGAGAAACTCAAAGGAGCTAAAAAATGTATGACACACCACAGCACTTTATTTTCTAACTATTCATACGTATTACATGTAACATCTCGTTTAATTTTTAAATACAAAGCGGTTTTAGCCTGATATGTAGAGCAGTAAAAATCCTGTTTGAAATCTGATCGTAGGGTAATAGTTAAAATCTGCGTGATGCTTTGGTACCTTTGGCAGGTCCACGGATATCTCGCGGGCCGTGCGCCATTAACAAAGTACTCAAACGCACGAAAGAAAAATGCGAATCTTCCTCTCAGAAGATTATTCCCAGGATTCTCCCCCTTTAGTGGACAGTGTAATTTTCGTGAAGACCAGATCTTTCAGAAATAGAGCAGTTGCATGTATCCACAGGTACGAGTAATATCGTATACAGACACACACATTGTAGTTTTTTATGGGAGACGACCGACAGCTGAAGTCATTTGCATCAGTAGGGATGGACAGGAAAGAATGTAGGGTGGAGAGAAACTCGGTGTTGGCATTAGATTACTCTTAACGAAATGCGCCAAGGGGACCGCAGCTTAACTTCCCATCCAACAGACTTTATACTAACTCAAAGTGCCCTCCATAAAGCACCTCAAGTAGGGATTGGGACACTACTGTTAACAATATTTGCCGCCCCCGGGAATCGAACCCTCTAACCCCGGGATTCAAATTCGGGCCCTCTGCGCGGGAAACCAGTAAGTTAGCCCCCGCACTATCCCGATCCCCATGTTTATGTATGCATGTATACACACATGCATGTGTATACATATATGTGCAAATAATCTAATGACTCTACGTAATTTAAATTTTCAATTGTGGTCAATTTTTTTCCTTCGTTTCGGGCCTTGTGTGTACTTTTTAAACACCAAGTAACATTTTGCTTTGACAATAATATAATTTCTTATAATATCTCTTAGAAGAATTATTTTTGAAGACATTTTTGCTCAATCTAATTTAATTTCAGTCACGGAGAATATTAAATAAGATAAAAAAGTTTTTCTTTCCTCTTCAATGTCATTTTTGGCCCAGATGTGACTGGTACTAACATTGTGATCACGAGAATCAGTTCTCTCTTCGGAAAGTGGAGCACCTTATTCTAAATATTACCTCACTAGTAGGAAAACATAGCATTATTTTGTGTAGATTGGTAGTTTTCAAACATATCTTGCCATTGGGAAACCTATATGCCGTCATATCTGTTTGATAAGCATCACCTGTTTTAATTGCATCTAAAGATTGACTAAAAGATGGAGTGGCTCTCGCCAAAAGTATTTTTTGTAGTCAAGTAGGTGAAGTAATTTCCTAAAAAAGAACAGATAAAATTTCCTCCCATTTACACTGCTCATTTTCACACGGAGTTAATATATATTTAAATTTTTGAAAACATTTCCCCCTTTTGCCATTCAAATAACATAAATTACAAGAAATTCCTTACACAGAGATCAAAATTCATTCCATGAAATGTTTTATCCTTGATGAATACCATAGTTTTACTTCAACAAACATGTTTCTAAATATTCTCTTAAAGGAGAGTGAAATGTCATATGGAGAATTTTCACTTCGAACGATCTTATTGTAATTTTTGAAAATCTATGTTTCATTATATTGAATACTGATTTCCATTATTGCTGTGCGACTGAGAGCCCATGAAGTTTAAAGCAATCCAATCTAAGGATTGTGCAAATCAGGACGAGAATCATGCTTCTAAGAGGATATTGGTTCTACTTTTGGCAGCATTTATACTCTTTTGCTATTTAGGTAACGTACCTTCTCTAATTAATCTCCCAGAATAGTTGTTCATTTTCACACGAGATCCATTCTCATTTTCTTGGGTTTTTGAGGATTTAGCAAAATATTGCTGTTCACTTCAGTCGTGGTAAGTAACTTAAATGATATAATAATCATGTAGCCATTGGTAAATATTTCATTAAATTTTTATATAATGTATTTTCATTTTGGATAAAGAAATTTTAAACTTTTAACCTTCGCTGTAAAGCATTGACCTTTCATGATTCAAGCATACTAATTATACATTCCGATTAAAAAATGGCCATAACGTCAGCGCCTTTGAAAGGAAAATATAACGGAAAATTCTAAGCCCGGTAAATGACAATGGTTCTTGAGGACCTTCGAGCTAAGATATAGTCATGTGATCTATGTGCATGCTTGCAGTAAAATGGATACCCATTACCTCAATGTTTCAACGTCTAAGGACGTCAATGGGTAGGGTATGTTCAAGAAACACGAATGGAAGATCATAGGATGTAAAAAAGTGCTGGACTCAAAGATGGAAGGAAGAAGAGCTACGAGAAGGACTAGGAAGATATAGGTTAGCAGGATGAAGTAGCGGAAGATGCTGGAGACCAACTGGATTCGCGATATTTTATGAGAGATGCACCAAGTAACGGACGTAAATGAAAACTAAGTTCAAGGTCTGATGTGAGCTATAACGTCATAAATAGATGAAGAAGAAATTTACATCAAATCGCTGTGTTACGTTTTAGATGTAACTTGGCGAATGAGTTCTCACTATATGTTAATTAAACACAGTAAGGCAACTAAACCATATTCCCCATATATAAGAATGTGATATACGTGTATATGGTTAGAGGCTTTTAGAAGAATGGAGAGTATTTTAAACAAATTTCAAATCATAAAAAAATTGTAGGGGTTGTTAGTAAAATGTGAGCAAGGTTACAAATGTGTTTGGAGAAGACATTGAGAGTAGTTGGGCACTTAAGTCCGTGTTAGAAGGAACATTTGGGTAAGCGGGTAAAGAAGGTAGAGAAAAGGCTTGTTGATCGGAGTCGTGAGTGGCATTAAGTATGGAGAAGGGAAGTCCCAGCATGTAGGTCAAACTAAATTCTTAGCTGGAGGCAGCACGCGACGATGGCAATAGTTAGGATGGACCGTCCAAAACGTACCGCTAATTGTTATACTAACCTTATCATGGTAATGGAAATATTGATTTTTTCCAGTATAATTTATGTGCCCATTATCCATATTCTTCTTAAGGAAAGATTCGTCACAACTTATACGGAGCGTAGTTATATACGATGCGGAAACGTGGTCATAGAAGGAGGATGATAGCCGTAGATTGGAAGCTTTTGAAATGTGGGTGTGGAGAAGGATGGAGAAGGTGAAAGGGATTGAAAGGAAAACAAATGAGGAAGAGCTAGGTATAGTGAGCGAGGAGAGGGGATAGTTGAAAGAAATCATAAAGAGGCAGAAAAAATAGATGCAAAGCATATTGATCGGCAGGGGGACGTTGAAGACTGTAATAGAGAGGAGAATGTTACGCAAACGAGGAAAGGGCAGGAACAAGATAGGGACGTTGGACAGAATGAAGGAACGCAGGGAATATTCGGCAATGAAGAGGAACTTGTTCCAGAGTATAATGTTGGGTTGACTTTTGTTAGGTTTAACAAAATATTTATTTGTTAGTTGTGTCCATCCATGAACCTACCTTAACTGGTAGATTACCCGCATATCTCCTAAGTATGCGAGTGGCGGTAGTCCAGGGGGTAGAGGAAAGGAAATTGTTGGGAGATACCATATTGGGACAGTAAAAATGGATGCAAAGCATATTATTAGGTAGTGGGATGTTGAAGGCATATGGAGAAGATAAACTTGAGAAGAGTTTATAGAGAAGATAAAGGAAAGAATTTTAGGCAAACGGGGAAAGTGAAAAAATAGGTTAGGAATTTTGAACGGTATGACCGGAGAAAGGAGATGAAGAGGGACTTGCATTAGAGTAGGATGTTGGTTGGGTGGACTTTTGCTAGGAGGGACCAGAGAGTTATTTGGTAGTTGTGTCCATCCAAAACCTACCTTAAACGGTAGATAACCTAATAATAAATTCTATATTGTGCCCATGTTACGTGCCATATCTACGAATGATGTGTGTATCACTATACATATTTACTTCTGTACGAGTACTTTGTCACTCACAAAAGTTAATTAAATTTAAAATGCAGAACATGGTTATAATTATATAAAACACAGGTTTTTGTTATAATTATATAAAACAAAGTTTCCATCAGCGTTAACTTGCAATTCGTTCTGCATAATGCCATGTAAGATATAAATGTATGATTAAATAACACTTCTTCCAACCTTGTTTATTTTAATTATTCCATATAACTTCCGATCTTAACTACACGTTAGCATTTTATATTATTGAAACAGAGCAATAATAACCAGAAAAATTTCTCGTAGATGCCCATTATTTTATCGTTAATCGGGTTTTATGTACATTTTTTTCTTGACTAGTTTAATAAATCATTGCACCACAATTGGAACCATTAATAAAGTATATTCAAATCGTGGAAAGCCATAAAAAGAAGTGTGTGATTGTTATTAAATTACTAAAATAAATGAAAATATAAATAATGCATAGTAAGTACGTAAAAACAGGAAATACAGTTTAGTTTGAATACTAAATCCACATATCCAAACTTTTTTCTTTGATCGCATAAAACATTTATGGCAATATCCACAGTTTTCAGAAACTAATGTGTACGTCTCTCCAAATCATCCTCTAAGAGAAGTAGCCCTCGCTAATCCAATTCGATCACTCCATTTCTCCTTGAGAAACAAAACACGAATCGTAGTAGAGCGAGGACGAAGAGAGGTCTCGTTTCCTATACCCCCTCATGAAGCCTTGAAATCCGGGAGGTGGGTGCTCACCCCCAAGGCGAGGAAATTGCCTTCCAGAATCGCGTCCGATGACAACAGACTGGCCAGTGACATCAAGTCGACAAAAATTGAATTACAGACGGAAGACTCAACTTACGGAATGGCTCGGCTTTCTTCGGCTACTCTGAACCAAAATATAAGGGTAGATTAGGATCTAATCCGGCGGTTTAGATGGAGAACCATGTGCGCCCCAGATGGGGTTTGAAGGGTGAGCGCAGGGGAGAGTGGAGGCAATCTTGATAGCCACATTTCCCTGATGTTGCCTGGAGCGTCGAAGCAGAGCTCAATGTTATTTAAGAAAAAAGTGATGTAATGAAATTTCCTTCTTTCCTTTTAAATAATGTTGAACCCAGTCAGGTCTGACTCGCTCTTATTCATGATTATATAATGTGCGTTGCAGTTGTAAAACGAATCGCAATATAATTTGTTTAGCATAATACTTAACTTAATTATAAGATAGATGATTGAAAAACATTTATTCCAACCGAATTTATTGAAACACGTTTTCGACTTTTTCAAGTCATTATCAAAAGTGCAAAGTTAGCATTCATTGGCGTCTAACTTATACATCCGTGAGATGAGCGGATAGGGCAGGTGAGAAGGAGAGGGGAGGGGTAGGTGAGGGGTAATGATGCTCCACATTGATATGTTATTGGGGAAAAGCGAAGATCATCTTTCAGGTTTCATTTGGAGTAGGATTCAGTGAGGTTGAAAGGATGTGGGGAACCGAGACATTAACAAGTGGTGGTGGGTTTAACGGAACCATATCATGAAACCGTTGGTTTTCAAAAGTTCTTTTTTAAAATTAAAATAAATAAATAAATAAATATTAAAAAAATAAATTAAAATTAAAAATCTTGCACCGTAGTAAAGAAATCAATATTCTAACTTTTCGCAAATATGTAAAATATCTGGGTTGATCTAGCAAATTTTTATTGAATACATGATTATTGTTATATTTTTCAAATATAATCACTGTTTCGAAGTTTAGATTTTAATCTTGCTGCCAATCTGGGCAATGTAAAAAATTAATTTACACTTTTACATCTTTATAAATAAAAATATACATACCACTTTTTCCAGATTATTGTTCATGTCATAAAAATAATACAAATATTACCAATGGTAAATGGATTGTAAAAACTGCCGTTAAAATGAACATTGGGGATTATCCTGTATCGTTTACGTAAATTTCGGAATTTACGAAAAATTACACCACTTATTTGGTTTCGTTGAGGGGGTCAACGAAATATGAGTTGAGACTGGCTTGTTTTCGACGGTGTTGAGACAGCATTTTGTCTTTGAATTTTCCACTTTTCACTTTTGTTATTACGAGAGACAATACATTTAATGAAATTAACCTCATTCGGAACCTCAGCTTTGAGTAAGGAAATAGCAGTGCGGCGATGGATCCTCTAATGAAATGCAGCGGATTTAAGGGCATGACGCTGAGTGGAACCATTGGAGATGATGGCATCACAGAAGGTGTTTTTTTACAAAATACAGAAATACGCGTTCATTCTCCGTATTAGAGATCACCAGTTTTCCAGACTTTTACTTAAAACAACTCATTTCGTCATTGGATTGGGTCGAAGGATGGAAGGAATATGGTGCATTAGGTTCAAAGAACGGTATATTTTGAGTAGCTATTGGGAATTCGTATCAAGCAAAATTACTTCTAATTTCATTATTCATTTAACAAAAAAATTTATGACTTACCGATAGGTTCGATGGACACCAATGCCACCTATTCTGGTTGATATTTGCACGGAAAGCCTGAAGAGCAAATATTTCAATTCCGACAACCCACTTTTTAAAAATGTCTTTTATTATTTCTGTTACGTTGATGATATATTTCAATACACGAAAAGTGAAAGGCAATTCAACCAAATTTTCATTCATTTTATCCTATGCCTTATCAATACCGAGCATCTTATTTCTCCCTTATTTTCCCACCCTTTCTTCTCCTCCGATATTTCACGGGTATTTAAGTTAGACGCTGTGAATTTCAACTTTAAACTTTTTATAATGATGCGATAACTGCGAAACAACCTACTTATTTCAATAAATAATTTCAATTTGTAAAATGGCAAGTGCTTTTCATTCGCGATGGGTGCAGTACTTTTTCGCAGGATTCAGCAGCGTTCTGCCATATACTGTATCTCCATTTTTCCAGGTTTTCGCCACGCACGTTGCTTCAGCAGGCAACAGTTTCGCTGATATTCCAATTAGCATTATCTGGTCGAAGGCGGTACTTCTTCTAAGATTATTAAGGATGAAACTTCGACCATGTGATCCTGATTGGAATATCATCGAAAGTATAGTCTACTGAAGGCAGCGCACGCGGCAGTGAAAGCCCGGTAGAATAGTGGTATCTACATCATGAGTACATTCCATAAAGCTACAGTGCCTACATTTGATTGTGTACGAGCGATGAATAAATTCATATTCTCTGCCGAATGACGCGCACTACCCACTAACGGACTGTGATCTTACCTCGGAGCACACTGCATGCCGAGCACCTGTTAAGAAAGTAGCCCGTGGGGTAACGCAACCAGGACTAATGATTATCCCATTGGGAGCGGATATTGAACTAGCCATGAGATTAATTACGGGAAATTTTCAAACCCTTTCAGCAGTATTATTCATATGCCCTTGAATTATCACTCTAAGAGATCCATGACATGCATACAAAGGTTTTTCAGATGGAAATTGTCCCTTAATTGAAAACGTCCTTCCATCATCTTTCGTAGTAGTTTTTATGGGAGGCGACCGACAGCTAAGGTCATTTGTGCGATTAGGAAGGGTGGAGAGAAACTCGGCGTCATCGTCATCATTAGCCTACTCTTGTCGAAAGGCGCCAAGGTGTCCGCAGTTTAACGTCCCATCCGACGGCCGGCGTACTCATTCCAAGTGCTCTCCGCAAAGAACCTCAAGAAAGGATAGGGATACCATTGAAAAATATTTGTTCTGTACAGGATTTGAACCCAAGCTTTCTCTGTGGGAAGCCTGTACGTTACCCAAAGTACCATCCCGATCCCCATATTGATCCGATCCACAAATTTCCCCTATTGACCCGATCCGTCTCCCTCACAATATTACTTCCCCATCCCCAACCATCAGAGTAACTCTATATGCAAAAATCTCCGTTGGTCATCTAATAATGAAGATTAACCTCAAAATTTGTACCTACAACCTATTACGGAGCAAAGAAATTCTCGAGAATCAACGAAAATAGGTTCATTTTTATTCCCCTCGATAGCAGACTATTACTTGAGCCTTGTCAAGTGTTATTTATTTTCCTCTAAAAATCAATTGTTTAACAAAGTCTCTTGTTGTATCGGGATGTCGGTGATAATTATTGTATACCTAGGTTTCTCAAGGCAACTGGAAAAGGTCATGGAAGATATAATTTCCTTTTGGGCCAAAATAACTGAAGTTCACATGAGAAAAAGGGTAATAAGGGTCCCTAACTTGTTAAAATCAATAATTTTGAAAGTTGATCTTAGTTTAAAATTATCGATCCCCTGGAAAGAAACGTATGCTAATAAAGACATTCACGCCAATTCGAGGCATAAAAGCGACGGAAATATTGGAAGTGTGTCTTTCCATGTTACATACGGCACTATATTACCATGCCCAACAACATGTCCAAAAACATTATAAGTCATCAAACAGACTTCAATAACGTGTTGTATAATACCACATCCCATATCTAAGATTTAACGAGTATTTTCTTAATATGCTTACTCAAAAATTCCTACCATCATTCCTCTCCTCGTAAATGAAAATAGGTAATTTAATAAATAAAATTTTATACATTCAAATAAATAAATATATATAATATACGTAGGGCATTAAGGGAGATGAAACTAAATAAGGCGATGGGGGTAGACAACATTCCTGTGGAACTATTGAAATGTTTAGAAAAATGTGGAAGGAAGACTATATGGACTGATTCGGGTAAAGGCTATATCATGTGAGGATTACAGAACAATAAGTTTGACATTCCACGCAGCTAAAGTTATTCTCAGGATCATCAACAAAAGGATAGAGAGTAAGGCAAATGATTACTTAGGGGATGATCGGTTTGGTTTTAGGAAGGGGTGAGGCACGCATGATACCCTTGCAGTAATGAGATCACTAATTGAGAGGAATATAGAATATAATCAGGACGTTCTGCCTGTTTCGTAGATTTCGAAAAAGCGTTTGATAGAGTGAATTGGGAAAAACTAATGCAGGTATTGCAGAAAATAGGAATGGATTGGAGGGACAGGAGACTGATCCGCAACCTGTGCATGTCTAAGGTTGCTCAGGTGTGAGTGGGGGACGGAGAGTCCGGATGGGCAGTGTTAGAAAGAGGTGTAAGGCAGGGTTGCCTATTATTACCGGTTCTGTTCAACGTAGACGTGGAGGAAATGATTAAAGAGGCATGGGGAGAACTAAAGTGTTTTGGACCAACACGGTCAAAGTATTAGGGACGTAAAGAGAAGAATTGCGCTAGGCAAGGAGGCTTTCTCTCGGAGGAGGAAGCTGATGACGGGGAGGTTGAGTAGGGAGGTTAAGAAAAGACTCGTAAAAACTTTGATATGGCGCGAAAATGTGGTCGCTGAAGCAGAAAGATAGACGTAAATTGGAGGCTTTTGAAATGTGGGTGTGGAGAAGAAATGAGAAGGTGAAATGGACCGAAAGGAAAACAAATGAGGAAGTACTAGGAATGGTGGGCGAGGAGAGGAGTTTGTTAGGAGAAATCCTATGGAGGCAGAAAAAATGGATGAAAGGCGTATTGAGCGGCGGTGGGATTTTGAAGACGGTAATAGAGGGGAGAATTTTGGGCAAGCGAAAAAAGGGCCGGAACAGAATAGGGATGTTGGACGGGATGAAGGGAGGAAGGAAGTACACAAAGATGAAGAGGGACCTGATGTAGAGTAGGTTGCTGCATTGGGTTTTGTTTGGAGTTACAAAATATTTATTTGATAGTTGTGTCCATTCAAAAACCTACCTTAACCGGTAGATTACCTAATAATATATATACGTATATCGTTTCTCGGTACATTTTTACAAATGTGATCTGCTCGATTACGCCTTCCCACCATTCCTGTGTTTGTATTTTATGCATTCCTATCCCTTTCCCTTATATTCTTATTCATGTGAATACATATTATACAAATATATATGTAGATGCATACATAGATGCATGATGGAAATATGGGTAGCGAATGTGATGGCTTCTTAATCGAAAGCATATAGTACACTATCAGAAAATAAAGCAAAAAGTGCATGACGTGAAATTTGCTGGGCTCAAAGTCAATTTTTACGAGAATATAGTTGTTCATCAAATGACCTAAATTCATTTCCTTCAGTGACTACTGAAGTTTAGAGTGAACGCCTTACTTTGGATAACCTCTCCCCAAAATTGGATAAAGTATTTACAAAACCTTAATAGAAACAAGAGATTCTTAGGGTTAAAAATAGTAAAAGTCAACAACCTAACACAGATGTTACTTGGATGAATTTCGTCATCTTTACGCATGAGATGAATATTCTTCGTATTTTTTACAAAAAATGTTTTATTCGTCAATTCAGTTTTCTACTGATTATGTAAAATTTGTAATTAGTCGAAAACTGATGAAACTGAGGGCTTTCTCAGTTCTTTCCTTCTCTCCCTTTACATGAGTAGCGGTGATGTAATTCTGCTTCACTCTCTTCTCTTCCTATCCCTTTACACGCAAGTTCACACAACCTATCATTTGACGAATGCTTTTCCCTAACAGTTCTAGAATCCCTATCCGATTCAGCCACCAACAAAGAGGTGAGAACTCGCGAATCCGCATACATCCTATATTTCCGATCCTTTAAAATTCCCACCCTTAACCGCCATCTTTAATTTCTTTCCCAACAGTCCCTAAACCTTCCGCCCCCCCTCCCCTCCCCAGGCACTCTTCCCTCAAAAACTCTCAGTCTGACCTGAAGAAGGCCTCGGAGTAGGCCGAAAGCTTAAATCATCTAGAGTGTGAGCGTCTTTTTACGTGTTATCTGTTTTATTCTGTGTTATATTGTGCCGTCCAAAAGTTATATATATATATATATTATATTATATATATATAATATATATATATGAATATATATATATATATATATATATATATATATATATATATATATATTAGGTAATCTACAGTTTAAGGTAGGTTTTTGGATGGAGACAACTATCAAATAAACATTTTGTGCCTCCCCACCTGGCAAAATAATCTATATCAGGTCCCTCTTCATCTCGGTGTACTTCTTTCCTCCCTTCATCCCGTCCAACATCCCTATCCTGTTCCTACCCTTACCTCGCTTGCCCAACATTCTCCCCTCTATTATCTTCTTCAATATTCCACTACCGCTCAATACGCCTTTCATCCATTTTTCCTGCCTCCATAGGATTTCTCTCAACAAACCCCTCTCCTCCCCCACCATTTCTAGTACTTCCTCATTTGTTTTCCTTTCGGTCCATTTCACCTTCTCCATTTTTCTCCACACCCACATTTCAAAAGCCTCCAATCTACGTCTATCTTCCTGCTTCAGCGACCACGTTTCCGCGCCGTACATAGCTACGCTCCATATCAGCGTTTTTACGTGTCTTGTCTTAACATCCCTACTCAACGTCCCCGTCATCAACTCCCTCCTCCTTGAGAAAGCCTCCTTGCCTAGCGCAATTCTTCTCCTTACGTCCCTACCACTTTGACCGTATTGGTCCAAAACACTTCCGAGATATGTAAACTGTTCTACCTGCTCTATTTTTTCCCCGCCTATTTTAATATTTAGCTTAGCCTTTTTCTTTCTGGAAAATCGCATAACCTTTGTTTTATTAATATTGATTCTCATCCCATATTTATCGCACTGAACCTCCAATTCACTCAACAATGCTTGCAATCCCTTGGCTGACTGAGCAACTAATGCTTGGTCATCAGCAAACCTAACCGATTTTACGAATTCCCCTCCGACTTTCATTCCTACCTCCAGGTCTTCCCATGCCTCTTTAATCATTCCCTCTACATATACGTTGAACAGCACCGGTGACAATGGGCAACCCTGCCTTACACCTCTTCCTAACACTGCCCATCCGGACTCTCCGTTCCCCACTCGCACCTGAGCAGTCTGAGACATGTACAGGTTGCGGATCAGTCTCCTGTCCCTCTAATCCATTCCTATTTTCTGCAATACACGCATTAATTTTTCCCAGTTCACTCTATCAAACGCTTTTTCGAAATCTACAAAACAGGCAAAAACGTCCTGATTGTATTCTATATTCCTCTCGACTAGTGATCTCATTACTGCAATGGCATCACGTGTACCTCTTCCTTTCCTGAACCCAAACTGATCATCCCCTAAGTAATCATTTGCCTTACTCTCTATCCTTTTGTTGATGATCCTGAGAATAACTTTAGCTGCGTGGGATATCAAACTTATTGTTCTGTAATCCTCACATGACGAAGCCTTTGCCTTTTTGGGAATAGGAACTAACACCGATCTCACAAAATCTTCCGGCCAGATTCCTTCCTCATAGATACTATCTATATACTACTACAGTCCATATATGGCCTTCTCCCCACCTTTCCCTAACCATTTCAACATTTCTACAGGAATATTGTCCACCCCCACAGCCTTATTTGCTTTCATCTCCTTTAATGCCCTTTCTATTTCATCGTCGAGGATACCTGGACCTAAGCTATCTTCTTCTACGTCATGTTCCTTTTCTATGTCTAACCTTGTCGGCCTAAGTTCTTTACCATACAGTGTTTCTATATATTCCTTCCATCTCTCTTGGATTGTTCCTGGTTCAACTATTATCTTACCCCACTTAACTTTAACTTTTAACACAGATCTTGCCATCTTACTTTTCGATAATAACTTAACCTTGCTGTATAGCGCACCAATTTCACCTTCCCTCTGATAACTTTCCATATCCTCGCATTGTGTTTTCCACCATTCTTCTTTTGCTTTATTTGTGGCCTGTTTCAATTTATTGTGTAACTCTTTGTACTTCATTTTGCCTAACGCTGTGTTTACATTCTTCAATTGTCTTCTCTCATCCATTTTGCAATCATTTCATTAGTGACCCATGGTTTCCTTATCCTTTTCCTGTTAATGGTTCCTAGAGTGTCTTTTGCGGCTTTCGATATCACTTTCTAGATCCCATATTTCGGCGGCTTTCGATATCAAAATCCCATTTTTCTTCGATAGTACTCAACTCTCTACGGTCATCCATGGTTTTCTCTACAGCCTGCTGATACTCCTTCCTTGTCAATCCATTTAATGCTTCTACATTCCATTTCATAACTCGCCGCCCCTGCCTTATCTTTTTGAATCGGATGTTAAATTTCATAACAACTAAATTGTGGTCAGAGTCCGCATCCGCTCCCGAGAAGCTCTGCGAATTTATCACGCTGTTCCTAAACCTGTCCCTAACCATAATATAATCTCACTGATGCCTCTCCCTGTCACCTGGAATTTCGTATGCATACCTACGCCTTTTGTGGTTTCTAAGTTATATGTGGCTAACCCCTGTCTCCTAAAGAACTCAATTTCTCCCTCCCCCCGTTCATTCCTCGTGCCTAACCCGTAGTCCACCACCTCGTCACCATCTCTTCCTTCGCCTTCCCGCCAATCACGTAGTCATGGTCCGACACAGTGAGGAGTAGAGGAGACATCCGTGTGAGCAAATAATTAATCTTCTAATATTTCGTGCAGTAAGAGGAGTTCCATTGATGCGTCAGGCCACCATTTTACGTTCATGGGCTCAACATCTCCTCTCTTCTCAACTTTTTGGACAGTTGCAGGATTGCCAGTGACATTTTACATGACACATTGTATGATATCGAAATCCTATATTTCAGTAAAATCTATGAAATTCTATCAAATAGAATGCGTGAGCAATAACTGATTACCAAATAACTGTTTATTTCGAACCTTCATGTGATTTTACAAACTATTATTATTCCACAATCATTTGAAATTGTTGTCGTTTTACTGAAATCTAAAAATACATGGTGTGGACCTTTAAGGAAAATAATTCTAAAGAAATTCGAAATCATTATTACGTCCTTTGGGAAAAATCCCGATGAAACTGAAAAAAGCATGCATAATAATTAATGCGACGAGCTGTGGCGATGAAGGCGGACGGGGGAAGAAGAAAGGGGTGTAGTGGATGGAATTCGCTTTCAGTACCCATTGTTTAATTGCATCACTTCTGAATGAAGGGCTCCTTTGGAGACAGAGTAGCGTGTATTGGTTGCAGCGTTGGGACTAGGGACCGCGGAAAGAGGAAAGGAGGGGGGAGGTAATGGACTCTTAATAGATTCCCTTTCTCAAGGACTGGAGTCATTAACGTGACAGACACGCGTATTACGATACATTCTTTGACGTGCGCCTTATGTCTTCTTCAAAGGGTACAAATGGTCAACGATTCTTATGGTGGCTTATTTAACCTCATTGATCTAAATAGTGGTCCAATTACACGTAGCTTACATATGCCATATTTGTCAACTCATGCCGTAATCCATGATGGGTCATTTGACTAAAACTAAACACATTCTTTATTTGAGAGTTCTAAATTACTGGCATCAAAGCCATTTAAGCCTCCGATCTAGTCATATCCTGTTGCAACTGCTCTTACCCTCGAAGGATATAATGGATAAATGTACATATTTTCCCGCGAACTGCCATGGAGGCGTAAGACGGTGTTTTAGGTCACCCAAATACAGTGTGTAAGTATTTGTTATCAATGATTTTCTCTTTGTGCTGTGATGATGAAGGCAAACGGTGGAAGCGAAAAATTGAGCTTGTAGCCTCCATTTACCTCCTAACCCCTTGCACCTTGGAAAACCAAAATCCGTGTCCTTTCATAAGTGGCATAGCCTCCTTATCCGCTCTTCCTTTTCGTAAGGCAAGGGCAGGGACGGAGGTTTACTTTCCTTCCTCCACCTCAGCACGTCGCTTTGAAGCAGCGTTGTCATATCACCGTGAAATCGAGACACGAAAATTTTTGAAAGGACTGTACATTAGGAAAAGAATTGCAGACAACCACAGAAACCATTTTTCCTGAGAATGGAATTGATGGTCGGTGCGCTAAACAGAGTGAAACTCGTTTATACGACGTCGCACGTAACGGAATCCCGCCTATAACGAGGTGAGTTCTCGGTTCCTTGGACTTTCCTATGGCTGCAAATGTAAATTATCCCGCATATAACGAGAACGAATAAAACGAAATCCCCTATATAGCGAACTTTTCTTTTGTCCCTTAGCCTATTATCCTCTTTTATAACGAATTCCCACCTTTTCCGTCACACCAACTTTGGCAAAGTAACAACGCAAACTTTTGTTACCAAAAAAATAGTCAATTGTTGACAGGCATTTCCCAGTGTCTCAAGCTGTATAGGAGGCATTTTCCAGGCGGTGAATCATGCTGAACACTTCCTCTCCTACGATAACCTGGCTCATCTTTTTCTGAAAAGTTTCCTGCGCTTCCATCACGTCCGCTACAGCCACTGGCGGACGTTCCTCATCACTATCATTTCCACTGTCTCCCTAGTCCTGATCTCCATCCGCATCAGGGTGGCCACAGGGTTGGAGTATCTCTTCAACGGTAGGCACAGCTCTAATAGGCATAGATTGATCCACGGATCCGAATTAATTGAAATTTGCACACGACTCAAAAAGTGATTGCATTATCTGGCATTCACTGATGAAACTTCGGTCAGCTTCTTTTTCTGGGGGTTCTTTGTCACCGAAGTGATCCTCTTCATTGGTGACCACCTTATATTCAGGTTTTTGGAAGTAGGTCTGAATCATTTGCGGAGTTGATTAATCCCACGCCTCCTGTTATGAAGAAGGGAATTCAAGAGAGCATGCAGAACAGTATTTTTTTTGCGATTCTTACCCCTCCATATTGAGTTTCTTCAGGCACCCACTGAACAAGGCTCCGGACATCCATGGTTTATTTTGGTGCTTATATTAATTTGGAAAAGGCTTTATATTCTTAAAACATGCCTAGGTTTGGCTAGCCTAGGTTTTAAGAATTTCCTCATGTCCATGGGCTGTAACTAATTTTATCCGTTCACATAGAAGCATAGAAGAACTGTGACTCGCTCTTTGCTGTGTATACCTCCGTGGCACGACTCAGCAGAGAACACCGTGATCTTATCAGGAAGCACATTAAAAAAGTTCTAATTTATCTAAAAAGATCGATCCAGCTATCAATCGGTAGTTTCATACCCTTGAATATACAAACGACTACTACATTTTTTCTCTTTTTCTTCTTTAAGCTGCTGGACCACTGAAATGGATGTCGTTGGCTTGATAAAACCATTCCGCAAGCACGTCAGCTCATTCCTCATTCTTCGCTGTTTTTAGTTTCTTTCTTTTTACTTTGCCGTCACCTCCAACTCTTTTCAATGTCACCCCTTTAAGCTAAACGCAGTAGAAACAAGACTAGACGATGAGACGTCGTAATTATTTGTTTTTTCCTTTTTTGAAATTTTAGGATTATTGTCCACATTGTTAAGAATTTTTATCTTCACAAAGTTGGATAGAGATTTTCTCTAAAGTTTTATCTTTTTAACTTGCAGCCTGAACCGGAAACATTCTTGTGATCCTATCACCACTTTTGTGAACAATCAACCTAACTGGCTATCGATGTCGTTATGTCGGAGACCGAAAGCTATGAGGAGTATACGTGTATCAGTAAAGTGAGGAAGAGGTGCAGCCAATCAGCGTTTTCGGTCTCACGCATCGAGTTCCGTGACGCATTCTTCCATTTCATTCACACATTTTGTGTAAAATATTTAGTGCATCCAAGCTAGAGAGTGCGTGATCCATTTCCATTTATTTTATTATGTGTCATTAATGTACCGCTGGCGCAGGGAGAATTCTCTCGCAAGCCCTGTCTGGGTGAGCGCTAAGGACGATAAGGACGAGGACCAATGCTATCTAGTTCAGCTTAGCCAGTCCAGTTTTTGCTATCGCATTTTGGTTTAAACGTTTGTTCTATTCTAACCACCTATATCATTTTATTTTTTAATTAATTAATTAATTAATTTTTCCTCTCTAATTTCCCTCACCATATCCTTTGCCCACTACAAAGATTACGGCTAGGGTTGATCCTTTTCATGATATCTATAGTTATGTTTCCTCTCATTATTAGACTCACAAAAATAATCATACTCGCTGCATTTTAGTTCCACAATATTCCTTAATCATTGCAACAGTAGAATTTGTGGTTGTAACCCTCCTGCGGTTAATTTTCCGAAATTATTATTTCTTGTAACTCACCTAGTATTTGTAGTAATCTACCTCAGTATCAGAAAACAAATTTTAAAACTAATATAGGAAACCAGGGACAAAACTATGTATTGTTTTTAAGACTTGAGTGGCAATGGCCTAGACGTCTTGGATGATCCATCATCCACTTCATTTTGGTTTTCTCGGAATGAAATAAGATATCATTAGCAATTAGAAGACAGTATTTCTACTCTTAAAATCTTTTCAGCTGTTTGCGAAAGTTTCTGTTTCGAGCTAAAGGTACAGTAAGTTCTTGGTTTCTGATGATGGTGAAAGTGATAGAATATTATCAATGTTCCGCGAGTTCTCAGGGAATTCCATATCTGCCCTTTGCATTCCACGGATTAAAAC